>BLKR01001202.1:0-324068 GCA_011170035.1 Teleogryllus occipitalis | reverse complement strand
GTGCAGAATAAGGAAACTGGGCCAACTGAAAAAATTGTTTTCGGGAATGTTAGTGATGCGATCAAATTTAAGCAAATAATCGTATTTAGTGATAAACACAGTCGTGCAAGAAGGAAGTTTGGTATGCGTGGGAAGACTCACTTATGGATAAGAAGACACGTTTCTCCATTTTTTATTGCTACTAGAAAGGGCAAGATTTATACGGATAAATTTTCAACACTCTATCACGTGTCGCCAAGCTCTGCGCCCGGACGTGAGGTCCAAGGTCAGCGAACGAGCTCGTGTTGATGTCTGCGAAAGACCGTTGCTGGTCCCTCCGTCTGACGACAGAACTCGACTTCCCAGTCAACGGCAGAACTCGACCTAGCTAGAATATGTGTCGAAAATCCGCCACCCTCGGGACTCGAACCCTAGGACCTCCCGGTCAGAAACTGTGCAGTGTAAATAGTTGTTTCCTCTGAGCCATCTCAGCGGAAAAAATCACAATGAATTTCCTCCAAATACCAGTATGATTCTACTGAAATACCGGTATTTTCTTATGAAAATACCGGTATTTTGATGAGAGAATACCGGTATAATACCTTTAAATAGAGGTATTTTACCGGTATAGACGTCGGATAAAGGTAAAATACCTCTAAAAATACCTGTATTTGACGTCTTATACCGGTATTTTTAAAGGTATTTTGAATAAAGGTATAATAGAGGTAAAGGTATTTGTATACCGGTATAAATACCTTTACCGCTATTATTTCGGTATTCGGTCCCTGGTTCTAACTACGCCTCTAGGCGGGTGATCTCACAACCGTCAATGGAATAGTAACGAGATGAGACGAATTATGTGGGGCCACTCTCCATATAGTCTTATTATACCGGCTTAAGGTCAATATTGTTAGATGTAAGTGTATCAAAAGTATATTTTTTAAACCGAAAAAAAGCAATCAAATTCCCAAGTTCCATAATTTAGCATCAACGCACTTTTCGTTTCAACCTGCTATGATTCGCATTATGCAGGGCTGAGTATTTACATGATATATTTCATCTGATTCTTTTTGCTTTGTATCACGCTGCCCCATCACTCCCATGAATAAAAATACAGGTAACCGGGCCTTGAAGACGATCGAAACGTTGATGAAGCAACTGTCTGAAACGTCGATTATATGAAAAATGTATTCTTAGTTGTCTTAAAACTCGCCTACCATTTGGAATATTATTAAAATCATGAAAATCAAATACAATAGTAACAGGAGAAAAATCAAATACGAATACTCTTCTTGATTCATTATTGTAGTTTCATTACATGAACAGTATCCACGTATTACACGAGACGACCTTTTGAGGGGCAAGGAAGAGGGTTAATGGGGAGGGAGAACGTGGGAGGGAGGCGGGGTGGGGTGGGGCACCAAGGGAGGGGACGGACACCGGGGAGTCTGTGGAAAGGAAAGGAGAACGGGAGAGAGATGGTTGCAGGGGAGAGATGTGCTCTCATTAAATCATGTGTCACCTTGAAGGAGATGCAGTGTTTAAACTACTGGCCAGCGACGTAACAAAGAGGTGAGGAGTCAAAGCCTAGGCTTTAAATGAATAGATCTTTATTTAATTTCCACATTGCATTGTGAATATATTTCCACCAACTACCGAAAAAAAAAGAAATAAAATTTTTTAGGAGTTTGGGAGTTTGAATCATACTTTTATCTTTAGTTGACGTTAAGGATGACTTTCTCTAGACGTTTCTCGAGGCTTCTAATTTCATTTTATCCATAGCATTATACATTTATTTAATATCACATTATCTTAGATCAATATAAACACACGTCCAGACTTACCCGAATCCAACAACAGCACTGAATACACCTTATAATGACGACCAAGAAAATATAAGATGCTTTTGGAAAAGCATTTTAAAACAATAATAACGTATAAAACACAATTTTCTTCCAAATATGTACATTAACTTTACTCAACATAGTACCGTATGATCTGTTTAGGCTAAAAGACGATTTTTCCGACAGGTTCTAAAACAGTTAAGCATCGCCGAAGACGCATCGCTCCGCGAAATGTATTCTGCCGCCAGTCATACAGGCTGCAGCGCCAGCTGTTAATGTCGCAAAGTATCAGTTCAGTTCACGCAGTTAGAGGTTAGCAATAGTTTGCACTAGTGATTTGCATTGTTCCGTTCCCGCCATTAAAAATATTAGCGTACCCGTGCAAGAACTCTCGTATATTAAACCCCATCCTCTTCCCTACTTTTCCATTTCCATGTTAAGCCTATATATCTTTTCCTTCAAGACCTTATCTGTCACTTGTTCTATATGTTTCCTTGTACTGATAACAATAAAATACACCCTTTTCAATACAAACTATTCGTAATTAACGTGTTAATCGAGCAGAGAGGTACACTCGCGTAATTCAATCGCTCAGAATATCATGTAATTAGTCTAATTTCACATAATACAGTTGCACTTTCTATAGGCTCTGAACAGGTTTGGTAGAATCGTGAAACTATCTCAAAATCAAAATCTTAGTTTTTAAGGTACTAAAAAAAATCAAAATTTTAGTTTTTAAGGTACTAAAACTGTTTGCTTAGGAGTAATTTAACGATATAGTTTCGAAAAGCCAGGCGAGCGTTGTGGGTTGCATTTGTCATGAATAATTAATTTTTTTAACAAATACTTCATAATTTTAAAGTCAATGTGCAATTCTTCAAGTTTCCGTAAAATGGTATTTCTTGAGAGACCTCATTTATAAAGATTGATTGCATGTGAGAGCCACAAAAGGTATGTCTACTACTGAAATAATATAGGAGACGATTGTAAGAATTGTTACAGGTCGAATCGAAAAGCAAATTAGAACAAGAAATTCGTATGAATTAAGTAGTCATATGGATGTGAACGGTCAGACCATTAACCGAACTTCCAAGAGCCCGCATTGTTTACATTCATCATGTTTTTTTTATTAAACTCGCAATAGAATGAATTTTAATCAAAGAATAATGCATGAAGATAATATTTCTGAAATAGTAAGTTTTATAGATACTTGCAATCTGCCTTCATAAACACATTTGATTTCTTGTGAAGTTTGTCCGGTTACCGCTTATGTGTTAAAAATAATAGAGAGTTCAACAGCTGTAGGGCAAGGTAACAAATGCTCCTGAAATGAACGCAAATAATTTTCTCACATACGTGTTGCTCACCGTCCACGCTCCAACAATTCGTTCGGCATCAATGAGTGTCAAAAAATCACATATCATTCTAAAAACGCGAACAAACCTGTTTACCCGTGAGATTGTCGCTGGCGCGGCACGACGGCCTAAGAGCGTCTTGCCACTGCCCAAGGCACTTATGCCCGTGTGCATTTGCACGGAGCTGCACAGCCGTCTTTCAAAGTGGAATAAAAACCGGTTGGTTCCATTCTAAGTCGGCGGCATGAATCTCTAGTCTCTGACGCACCGGTGCATAGGTAAAGCATGTGACAAAAACTAGCCGAATACCCGTCACCCCACATGTGTCTCAATGCTCAAATGAGTGCAAACGGATTCGTGTTAACGTGGCGCAAGATTTGTCACCACCCATAATCCCAACTGTCACATCAAATTGCTTCATTTAAATACTCAAAGGAGCAAGTATTCCCTAATCTTCGCTTGAGAATGAGCCTATGACTCTCATGATGATTGGCAAATTGATGCGTGTAGAAAGTAGCACTGCACCCATTCTCTGGCACGCTTTGAGGATATTTTGAACTGTTTTACATAACATTTGTTGTTTATTTATAATTTATGCTTCTAATCGTGAATACAATAAATTAATGTTGCAATGGCCACGCACATTCCATTTGTTTCCTCTGAGTCGCATTACACTGCCATTTTTTGCTACCCGACAGCCAGAGGAGGAGTGTGCGACGCCCGGGACCAAAACTTGCTCACAGTAAAGGCCTCTCATTGATGCGACCAGGGCGAGGGCCCCCGTCGGACGATAGACGGCAGCAAACGAAAGGACGAATATTTTCTCACCACACAACCGGCAACACATACGCTTTAATTTCCGAATGCTCTTAATGCTCGGTTGGAACACAAGCGTAAAGGGTCGTTAATATCCGCCTCTTGCGTCGATGTGAGTTTGAGCAGAAGCTTTAATTAGTAGCAATTGCAAAAATTAACCTAATTAACTCCTCATCCAGCATGTTAAATTTTCCAATATGTGTTGAAGCAACATCACCTAGATATACAAGGACTGAGCAGTCAATCAATATGGCCGCCTAAGAAGGCAATATATATATATATATATATATATATATATATATATATATATATATATATATATACATACATACATACATACATACATACATACATTATGAGGAACACTTACAACGCACAGTACATGAAATCCTCTCTGTTCTAATCACAACAGATGTTTAAAAAATATTTTGCAAGACTTGTGCGCACATTTTATTTACAGATACAGACGGTTCAGGTATTCCCTTTTCAGATCTAAAATTAGGGTTGATGGAGGAGCACTTGATGCAAGTAACTGATTATTCTTTATCCATCACAACTGAACTGACAATTTGATGGTGAGAATTACAATCAATAAGTTGTAAAATAATACCGTCTTCCTTTTTAATAATCAACCAATAATCGTCCAAAATAAGCAATTCTACTTTGCTTTTTAGTTCATCAAAAGTACTGAAAAATATCACTTAAATTTGCAATGTTTTCTTTTGCACTTTCGTCAATAGCAGCAAGCAGATATTCGTTTTCTAAACACAATTTATTTACTTGAGAACTTTCTCTGTAGGGAGTGCTTGGGGGATTCAAGTAAGGAGGACAATTAGACAATAAAGTAGGCATAGATCCACGAGACAGCTGTGTATGTTTTAAAGGAAGACTGAATAATTTTTAGCCCTTTATCACAATAGAACACTGAATTCTTCTTTATTCCCCCCTTTCGCAAATGGAATTCACAAAGCTGAAAGTAAACTCTGAACTTAGCAACTCACACTTTTCACTTTTTATCATAGTTACCTCTCATCGGGACATTGATGTACAGCTGTGTAGAGCATAGATTGATTTAGAGCTGTTACAGCTATTTTCACGAAAATTATTATATTTTTAAACTACATGACCAACAATTTTAACTAGAATATAACATTTGCCTAAGTCAGCGTGCTATAAATCTCCTATATTATTTCACTACTACACATATGTTTTGCGGCACTCACACGACCAATTTTTACAAATGAGACCTCTAAAGAAAGAAAATTTCACTAATACGCGACGTATTGCTCTTTGACTTTAAAAATATGAAGGATTTGTTTTAAAAAACGCATTTAAATATTCTTGTCAAATGCAACCCTGAACACGCTGCAGTATTTTTGAATCGTTAAATAACTCCTAAACGAAGTGTTTTAGGGCCTTAAAACTAAAATGTAAAGATCAAAGACCTCAAAAATACGTTCCTTACACCGTTATCCACAGATTGGGATCTTCTTGAACATTCTATTATATTTTGCTGATGCTACACTTCTGGATTTTACCCCACTTGTTAACAACCTGTAGAATCTGCAACTGTATGTGAAATTAAACTAATTACTTGATATTCTACGCGATTGATTTACATGTGTGTACCTCTCTGCTCGGTAATAACGGTAAGAATAGTTTGTATTGGCAAGGGTGTATTGTATTGTTATCAATTACTAGGAGACATATATAACAAGTGACGGAGGATAAGAGGTGAAGGAAAAGATATATTATAGGCTTAACATGGAAATAGAAAAATAGAGAAGAGGGTGGGGTAAAGGTGCATGAGTTCTCGCACGGGTACGCTAGTTGTGATTTAATTCTGCAGAAAATTGGATTTAAAAATATTCGAAAACAAAATAAAGGCCCGGGGTTGGGTTCTTTTCTCTACACATATTAAGTTGAATTATGATTACAGGTAGCAACGAGCGATTCTGGGAAGGATTGGTAAGAAAATATTCGATCCTGAGTAATACAAACTACAGTCGATTCTGGTTATAGTGAGCTTACGGGGATTAACATGTTTGGTACACTATAACAGAAGTTCACTATGTCCGATAATGTCAAAATTATATAGAATTTCTCCACAATTATTGATTTTATTAATATAGAGAGACAGTAAAATTCATTAAAAGCACGAACTGAAAATTTCAATGTCTCTATTTGTCCTTAAAAAATGAATTATTTTTAATTGTTTGCTTCGCACATTTTGCACTAGAAATTTCTGTATATTCTTCTCCAGAATTCGTGCTCTCTCTATATTTGATTCTGCTTTGTCTTCTGTCCCTTAGTATTGTAATGTAGTCCTGGCATCTTTCAATGCCTCTTGCACTGTTAGAACACCATACCACTCTCCGAAGACCCTTTTACTGGTTTGATAAAATACGAGATCCAATTAATTTCCAGGACTTACTTCCTACGTTCACAATAGCCGAGGTTCAGGTTCACTATAACCAAATCTACTTATGCTTATTTGTAATGTAAGTGAAATGAAACCAGTGACTTAAGTTCAATATAGCCGAGAGTTCACTAAATCCGAGTTCCCTATAACCGGAGTCAACTATATCTCCAAAGGCAAATCAGCTGCAGACTTTGACCCTTATCCCTTATTATGCCCTTCAAAGTCCAGGATAAGTGCACGTTCTCTAGCGATTCCATGCTCATGTTCTATTTTCCGTCTTTTAGTTCCGGACATCAGATCTTTCTTCCACATAAATACATTATGAATACATTTTATATGAACCCATAAAAAGCCAGACGATTGTAGCTGGTGATCTAGAATGTCGTGATATTCTAAGTCGCTGAAAGGTCAGAGCGCAACGAGGAAAAGCTTCACTCAATACTCCAAACGGTAAGGATAACATGCATATGTCGGAATTGAGCCCAGAAAAGAGACATTTCTGTCGTTTGTCTTTGAGCGCCGCGCAGTCTAACTCGCAAAGAACGCGGTCCCAAATCTTTATAGACATGTGTTTTCCGAAATCTTCTGAGCAGTATAATCACCATACGGTCAAAACATTTGTATACTCTTTTACTCCACAATATGAAATGTGTTTTGCAAATAGGGCCGACCTCTTATTTTTGAAAACTTTGAAAGCGAAAATGAATACATCCTGTTGAATTCCAAAAGTTCTCTAATTT
The DNA here is from genome assembly GCA_011170035.1 of Teleogryllus occipitalis. Taxonomy (NCBI): domain Eukaryota; kingdom Metazoa; phylum Arthropoda; class Insecta; order Orthoptera; family Gryllidae; genus Teleogryllus; species Teleogryllus occipitalis. Next base: position 316,912 of record BLKR01001202.1, on the reverse strand, counting down.
ACACAATCTTGTTTAGTGCCATATGCTGACATTGAATGACTTCCCAGACCTATTATTAAAGAAAGGAGCACAGGTTTTCAGTTTCATATCGCAATAATAATGTGAGTTAAGTTTTTAATTGCAAAACGAAAAGGCTAATTATCGTTTATTTTATGTTATTAAAACTGAAAATACATAACTAAAAACGGTTGCTCAGATCACGAATAAAGCAGTGACTACCTGTAGAATCTTTGTGCATTCAGCACAAATTTGAACATTCATTCCTTCATCACACCGAGCATCTAGGTTATTTCGGCGAACTTTTGAAGAGGAATGTAAAGTTTGAATTCGCCCACCACTCTTCGATAACACTGACTGGAATCATTGATCATCGTAAAACAAACTTTATAATTAATTCAGCCATATGAGCTCGTGAAATGATAAAGACTTAGAGAACGATATGAGAATGATAAGAATGCGCCTATCAAGTATCTGCTTCATTTCCATTTTATATTAGTCCTACACGATTTTTATTTTAATGGCACATATTGGCCAAAGAAAAACAGTCCTGGAATGACATGCCATAAATTTAAATTGTTAATGTAGCTATATTTTCCGTATTTTAACTTCATTATTTGTAATTTTTAATGCACTGCCTTTGTGATACATTAGTAAAGATATATTAAGAATTGCAGTGGTCTTCTTTTTTAATGGGTTATTATGTCTGCAGAATTCAGGGGGAAAACAGATCTAATAGTTAGACTGGCTATTAATAAAGACAAAAAATACTATTACTATAATCGATTGATTACTTCGAGTTTCCGGGCCGTCAACTGCTTAGATCATTAGTCCTGTAAGTGTAGTATATGTTTTTATGGAGTTGAGTGAGGTGGTTTGATTCCTTTCATCAGAGTTTTGAGACGTGGGAAAAAAAATAAGTTTGGGGGGCTGACGTTCGAGCTGAAGAGAGGTTGTGGGATTGTTGTGACACCCGTCTTCGCCAAGAAGTTTAAAACAAAGCTGCTGTGGGCACGTGGATTGTCGTACAGCTTCCAGTCCGTGACGATGTTGGGTCGGACGCATTGGACCCAAGTTTCAACCTCTTGAGCACCTGGACGTAAACTTTGACTGCCACTGTTGCCTGGTGGTACGAATTCGTGATAGACGATCCCTCGGTTATCAAACAAAAAAATAAGCATTGATTTGATTTTTTAAATTGGCAACCTGGCCTTTTTAGGCGAAGGGACGTTGACGTGAGCTACTCCGTACTTTACCTTTTCGTCTCGGGGTCGTATTTAAACACCTATCCGACAGAATCATTGCTAAGGCCGTCTTCAGCATTGGAAGTCTCAAAAGCAGTCGTGCCGAGTTTAACACAAAACTTGATCGCCATGCGTTGCTCGACAAAGCGTTGCATTTCGAACTCTGACGCGTCACGAAAACGTCTCTCCTGCGACAGTTTGTAGGCAACTGGCGTAAAGACGGCTTTGTTCCCGAAGCCCCCCAACACCATTATTACGCTAGAAGAGCGAGCTGAGACGTACAGTCGCGTCGTAAAGAAATCATTGACATTACGTTCCGGACAATCCTTGTAAGTAAAGCATGAGGATAGGACGCGGAAGAGGAAGGAAAGATCGAGCTCGGTCCGTGGCTCTTTTGTGAAGGTGCTGTTCAGGCATTCGCCAGCTATTGACCGGAGAAACTAGGAAAACTGTACCAATCAGAACAGCCAGCAGCTAGAATGATTCTCCAGACAGATTCGACCTAACTATGTAGCTAGTGTCGAGAATCCTGCCACCTTCGGGACGCGAAGCCTAGGACCTCCGAAGTAGAGGCCCGGCTGTAATATCAGTTGATCAGTTGATGTTAAATAAATAAAATGACAATATATTCTCTTGCATGTAAATAAATTATTGCTATATATTAATGTGTTGAACAAATAGATTCCAGGCCCTTCAATTGAAACACTTTAATGACCCTGATGATTATTTTAATTCCTTAAAGTACTAAGTACTTTAAGTAGTACTAAACTTTTTTCTCAAAAATCGTTCCAATGTTTTTCTTTAATTTTTTCCAAGGATGAAAGAAGGACTGCTTAAAATAATGGCGCGTGTCTCATTTTCGTCGAACTCTCTGAATTGTCTAAAAGTGCAAATTTATAAATAATACGAGAAAATATGTGTTGCGTTAGCACTAAGAGTTTCCCAATGTAGGGTGACGCTCTTTCGTAAACACCTACATAGATATCTACTTTGCTTTTCAGGATAAGTTCTGAGATGCCTATAAGTATACTATATAGTAGATATTCTAGATTACATTAAGGAACAAAAGTTTTGACAGTTTCAACAACTTAACTGTCAAGCCTCTTGTATTTGATTATTATGTATTCCAAGTAGGCATCGTACCCGGGTTAATGATCGCTACTCATTTTCTCAATTGTTAAACTCATCCACTCTTTCAGATTTAATTCCTGGATGTTGGAATGGAGTTGGATGCAGCTCGAGAGCAATGCTCGAACATTCCATCAAAAACTCTTCCAAACAGGCTGAACCAATAACTCGCCATCTACGCTCCCAAACAGAATTTTACGCGTGTTGCTCCGGGCAGGTGTGCAGGGCGCTGAGCGGAGTGGGGCCAGGCAACACAAACAGTTTTGCATTCCAAGCCTCCGCGCCCCGCCCCGCTCAGCCACGACCCTCCGCTCCCCGGCCCGCTTCACCGTTCCCCGCCCCGCCCCTACGCTCACCGCCCCACCCTCCGCTTACCGCCCCGCCCCAACGCTCCACGCCCCGCCCCGACGCTCCACGCGCCGCCTCGACGCTCCCCTCCCCACTCCGACGCACCCCGCCCCGCCGCAGTGGCTTAGCCGTCGTGCAAACCGCAGGAGCCCGTGTGCACGTTTGCGCGGGGTTGCGAGACGCCGGGCGCCTGCGGCTTGCGGTGTGCCATTTACTTCCTTGATGGAAACAAAAAGTACTTTTCGGATTGCTGGTCTATTATATCGACTTATCGCAACCAAGCGGAGAAACGAAAATCCAATCATAACGGCTCCCGTCAGATAAGGATTTTGATAATCTGCGCTCAGGTGAGAAACAGTGAAGCGATTGAGTTGTAACAAAAGGTGGCGTTCGTATTCCAAGAAAAGGAATTTGTTTGTTGTGTTGAAATGTTTTGAAATGTTTGAAATGTTTTTTTCTTATAAGGTGGTATTACCAAAAGTATTTAAAGACACTTGAACGAAATACAAATTGACAAAAAGGTCTTGATTGTTTTTAATCTCCTAATTTGCTGTATATTGTAATGATATTAACTACTTAGGTATTCAGATAAATAAACACATGCTTGGCTTAATTGCAACGAATGAATTAAACAACGAATTAACTCAGTAGCACAGCAGCGGTCGTTAAAATGGAATGGACTTTTGGATGTTCGATATTAGCGTTTCTCTTATATTGTTGAATAGATTAGATTGTCTGTTGCTACAGAACAGCAAAATGCCAAATAATTCAGATGGTACATTAAATTTGTATCAAATTTTATGTATTATGCACCAAATTGTTTTACACACAAATTTAAATACGCCATTTAATTCAAGCACCTTTTCTACTTGCTTACATTCGTGTCTGGGTTCTTAAAACATATTATAGTGTTTGAAGTAGTTATAATAAAGTAAATAAGTATTGAAATATATTAATCTTAGTTTCGAGGTCAAATCCGCGCTCATATTTCGTCGCCAAATGTGACCCATTTCAGTTTCTAGCTCGTTGTTGACTTCATTCAGCAACTCCAGAAGAATGTTCATATGACACTGCATTTTGTTGATGTTCAACAATTTCGGAAAATTTTTTTCTCCCACATATTCCATATGCATAAATGATACTTGATGTGAATGAAGTAATATGCATGATATACACAAATAATATGAATGAAATAAAAATTGCAAATAATTTTCTTCACTCTTTCGACGAACTCATAATTTACTACATTACAGGGTTTGGATACTCGTTACAGTCCAAGTGTTCATTGCAGTCTTTTAGACGTATGCACTTGCAAACGCTTGTTTATTTCATATAGAACTCGCCTAAGTAACATTCAACGTTCCTATGACGGTGCAGAATTTAGTTCCATCCTTAGTGCAAAATTTATGCGAATTCTTTGATGCCCTTTTTAACACTGAACAAAAAAGTTAACATCTATTACTGCTACGATTGTCAAACAGAACGCCAAAGAAAAAGTGTGCTAACAAAACAAAATTTGCAAAAAAAAAGTGGATTTAAGAAACTAAAGAGAACACACAATGGAAAATAGTAAAATTATATAATATAAATATTTATAAATATTATTTTATGATATAAAATAATATAATTGGACTTCCATGTGCCCAAAATTCCAAAAATTCACGCGTGTAGTCCAACTGCGCAACGCAGCCCGTGCACCGGATGCCGGTGACGAGAGATGGCGCGGGGAGGAGCAGGCGCTTCGCAGCGCCGGCAGAAATTGCTGTCGTGAGTGGCGCCGAAGCGAGCGGCCGACTGGGTGGCGCCGCTGGGGCGGGCACCGCGGGCGGGCGAGCCGGCGGGAAAGGGGGCGGGGCGGGGCGGGGCGGGGCGGGGCGGGGCGGGGCGGGGCGGGGCGGGGCGGGGTGGGGCGGGGCGGGGCGGGCGATGGCGGGAGGGGGCGGAGCAGGACGGGGCTGGGTGGGGGCGGGGGACGGGGGCGAGGCCAGGGAACGGGAGAGGAGGGGGCAGGATGGGGCGGCGTGGGGAAAGGGCGGGGGCGGGGGAGGGACGGGGTGAAACCCAACGCTAGGTTGAGTGCACCCCGCGACCGCCAGGCGCCCCGACAGAACGGCGCCTCGGCGGGGGTGGTGCGGCGGCGGTGGCGGCGGCGGCGGGCAAGAAGAGGACAAAGCGGGCTACTGCTCCGAAGAAGACAGGATGACAGGGGAATCAAATATTAGAAAGGAACTGATCATTGTTTGTGTACAACAAAAGGCACGCATCTTAAAAATCGTCATTTATAAATTTCGCCTTACCATTTGCGTACGTAATAAAGAGAAAGTATTGTAATGTTGCAGTAGAAATCGGCGATTTTTCGACAGAGAAACTCTTATTGTGAGTCTTCTTTATTGAAAAATTTGTTGAGCATCGAAAAGAGGGTAATCTTCCGAAAAGAATGTCTACACCCGCACCTGCGTGTAAATGCAAGTGCGTGTAGGAATGTGTAGATGCATGCAGTGTGTTAAAGTTCGCGTAAGTGAGCAAAGATGCGCGTACGCGTACAAAAGTGAGGGTAATAAGTGTGAGCGCCGTAGCGAATAGGTCTAGGTGAGTGTGAATGCGCGTGCATATAGGTGTCTCTAGATATGTTTAGGTGAATGGCAGTTTCCAGGCGTGTTTGTGTACTTTTTTCCTTTGAGAGGGAAAAGGACTAGACAATTGTGCAGATCAGATTTCTCCGATACCTCCGAATTTTGGAAAATTGAAAACCAAATATTAACATTGCAATACTACAGTATTTAAGATAGAGATTTTCTTTTCTTAATGAAATCTGTTCTTTAAAAATAGATCTTGAAATAATGTAAACGTATGGAGGTTGATGTTGTGTTCTGCGAAGAGAGGATGACGCGCGGAGCCGCGAGGAGAAAGGCGAGGGTGGCTGCATTTGAGGGCCGTCGCGGTGTTTAGAGAGCGGAGAAAGGGAGGGGAGGGCTGGGGAGGGGCGGGGGCGAAGGACGTGATGCGATGAGCTGCGACGTACCGCCGAAGGTCGGCGACGGCCAACGACGTGCGAGTGGACGGGGAGGCTGTAAAGCGTCGAGCGACTGCGCTGCCCAGTAAACAGCTCGCATTTCACCCCCCTCCCACCGCCACACGTCCTTTTGCCCTGTGGCCCGAGAAACGTAACCAGTTAGACCTCGAGACAAAGCAAAACATTTGCTCGCCCGAAAGTGTCGCTTCCAATCGTGGCAATTGATTCAACCCAATAATGCAACCTGACATTGTCTTCCCTAATTTTACCGATTGAATGATCATCAGCTTCAGATGATCGGGTAAATATCAAAACAACCGCGTTGAACTAATTGGTTCAATTCCATTTTCAAAGGGCAGATCTAATGAGTAAGGTTTTGAATGCCGTGTAAATGAATACATGTTCATTTTCATTCAGTCTTTTATTGATTCATTCTTTTCTGCGACCTTCGATTACTAAGGTCGTTGAGGCCCATATTTGATATGGTGAGTAGATGATAGCAATAATGGCGCTGAGGCTATTAGAGATGGAAAAATATAGTGAAATCAGAGATAGAAATCCTGCAGAGAGCTCGCTTTGTCCACCACAAATCTCACATGGATTAACTCAGAGAAAAATCGGGCGCCAACGGAGAAAGGCGTGTATGTACTACCTATTACGCATTAACCATTCAACTACATTAACATTTCAATGCCAAAATCTCCACAGAAGCATATCAGAATAAAGAAAAAAGTTACTTTCACATTTCACGTACAATTTTGAATATAAATATTTGTGTAAGTATTCGTGGAAGATAAAATATGTAGGGTAACAGTACAGAGCTTTAATCTACAGTGGAGTCGATTTTATTATAACAAAATACCGTTCAGCAGCAGGAAAATGAAATTATTTTCCAATTCATGCCTTCGCTATGCATAACTCCGAGAAACAACCCTGTGAGTAATTCGGCACGAACAAGGAAAACTGTGCGTTACCAGGCTTGTAAGGGGCAGGTATGCAGCCGAGCCCTCCAGTTACTGGGCGGTGACTATCGCTATCAGATAGGCATGGACCATTTCAGAAAGACGCACCCAGAGGGCGCCAGTAACCGGATGGGGCCAAAGTCACGGGACCTTCCATCGCGTACGTGATTGGCAGGGGTGCCACCGCGTCATGTGAATGGAGAAGGGCCCACGGAGCCCTTAAATACCGGAGACCGCAGTTCTTCAGTCTCCCTATTTTTGAACTGTTCATCGAGCTTCTTAGTTTTTGAACTGTTCATCGAGCTTCTTGTTTGTTGAAATGTTCATGGAGCTCCTTGACTAAACGAGATAATTTATGAATCAAAAAGGGATTTTAATGTTAATTAGATAGTAAGTCTTAAATAGTTATTAAATTCATGTCAACCAATGCGGTTCATCATTTGTAGCCTGGTTAGCTATCCCTGGGATGCATGGGTCCTCTCTCTCTATCAATAATGTCAGAGGTCAGAAGCAACGTCTGCCGACTGACATCCGGGCAAGCTCCTTCAGCAGCGAGGTAGGTCCAAGTGGCGGGTTACAGTAGACACAATATAAACTTCAGATTTTGTATGAACTCAGAAGGGGTGCGGCAAGTAAATGTTCTCATTAGAAATATGTATCTCAGCGAGAGACATGCTCTGATAAGGACTTGAACATGAGTAACGCGAGATAAGTACGTCACTTTGACGTCAGCACGGACATATTTCGCAATTAAACGTTCTTAATAAAATGTAAATAGAGTCTTCGAGTCTTCGGACATTCACGTTCCACTGTGGAAAAAACAGTAAATGAATTCAAAATTGAATTGTAAATAAACGTTTTATTAAAAGAATTTTCAAATGAGTCCCCTTCCAAAACTTTAGTCTTCGCAAAAATGCTAGGCGTGTCGAAGTGTATCTGATTATCTCGAGACAGCAGCATATAGCAAAAATGTCCTCTTGTGATTCTTGTTACATTTTTGTGCAAATTACTTAGCCATCAACTTTCAACACTTTTCGCAATTAAGCTAACATATAAAATACATTTAAAAGAATTCACGAATTCACGGGGGAAATGGTCAATGATTACTTTGTCATCTACTTATGAACCAGTCTCCGTGATTAGCTACTATAAACGGCTAATCCTGCAAAGAGATCATGAAAACGGAAAGATGCACTGCAAGGCAGGTAAATGAACATACGAGTACTCTGTGTCTCAAATACATCACCTCTTAACTTGACAATCAACAAGGATTGATAGCGACAGTCTTTGTCCATTTCATTCCTTTACGTTGTCAACTGGCTTTCCCGCAGCCGCCCAGGCACCCCTTCACACAGGCACGTGACTCATTGCGTGCATTTTAATGACTCACGTGCTGGCGCGCGGGGGAGGGGGTCGAAGCGCACGTGCGTCCACGCCTGTGCGTGAGGTGCGGACGACTCCGCGCGCGCGGCCCTGGCTGTGGCGGTGGGGGTGGGGGCGACGGAGGGAGCAGGTACCGAAAAACACAAGGGCACAATGGTCGGCAAGCGAAAGGGCGGAGGTGGCGGACAGAGGCGGGTTGGGTAAGATGGGAAGGGGGAAAGGTGGGGGACGAGGAACAATGCAAGAAGATGATGCGTAAGGGGCAGTCAGGAGCAGGTAGAAAAGTGCGTAAGGGGTAAGAAGAAGGGAAGAAAGAGGTAAGTAGGAAAGATATGAGTTTATGAGAGGAGAGGGAAGGAGGGAAGAAAATGTTCTATGAGGTAAGGGAGAGAACAAAGGAAAGGACCTATGAGGTGAGAGGGAGGGAAGACAAGGATCTCTGAGGTAAGAGAAAGGCAAGAAAAGAATATCTGAAGTAACAGATAAGGGAGAAAAGGGTCTATTAACTAAGGGAAGGAGTAAAAAAGGGATCTATAAGGTGAGAGGAAGGAAAGAAATGAGTCTATAAGGTCAGAGGAAGGGAAGAGAAGACCTACAAAGTGAGAATGAGGGAAGGAAAGGATCAATGAGGTGAAAGAGAGAGAGGAAAGAGAGAAGGAATACATAAAGTGCCTAAGAGGAAGGGAAGAAAAGGGCCTAGGAAGTGAGGGGAGGGGAAAGTGGGGTCTATGAGATAAGCGAGTGAGGAAAATGGTTCAGCGAGGTGCAAGGCGATGAGGTGAGAGTAAAGTCGGTGGGAGCGAAGAGGTAAGGAGCGGCTCGGGAGGGCGAAGAGAGAGGAGGGGGGGTGAGAGGCAGGCATGTACAGGCGAGGGCCAGTGAAGTGAAGGACGGGACGGGAGGCGAGGCGAGGCGAGGCGAGCGCTGGGAGGTGCGAGGCCGGACGTGCGCTGATGAAGACGCCACGCACGGGGCTCTGGGCCGCGTCGACTGGAAAGCCAGAGGGGGTGCGCTGCCGGAGATGGGCCTCGGGGCGGTGACGTCACCCGGGGGCTCCGCGGCGTCGGCGTCTTGATGACGTAAAGCGGCGCCATGGGGTGGCAGGTGGGGGGGGGCGGAAGGGGCCGGTGGCAGGGGGTGGCGCCGGGTTGCCAGGGCGACCAGCGCTGGCGGGGCGCGTCGGGGTGGGGCGGGGTAGGGCGGGGCGGGACGGAGCGGGGCGGGGGCGGGGCGGGGAGGCGTACGCGCCGCTTGGCTCGCTGGCTGTTTCCCGCCCACACCCACGCATTGGAACGGCGGCCTCGCTGCTGCGACGCGACTTTCATTACAGTCCACCCTCCAAGCTAATTCTGGACTAAAGTGAAGGGACAATTACCCTCAATTGTAGAGACAGAGAATTACCGGGTATTTTGAGCGAGTTGGAATGACTCGAATAGCCAATGTAGTTAGTAACTCATTACCAATATTATTGGTTAATTAGTATTACTTTAGTTAATAGTATTATAGTTAATTAGCATTATTTTATACGAAGTAATAAATATAAGATACAAATATTTTGGTAAGAACTGTAAGTATAAGTAGTAAGAGTAAAGTCTAAAATATAAAAAAAAATAAGAGTGCTTTGTTGATTTCTTATTCTGACCTGCGAAATGTGGATATGTCAGATATTGACCTATCCAATTACTCTTAAGTAAGAAATGCGAATGCATTTTTACAAGGCACATCACTAGTAACCCCTTTTGCTGAAAAGGGTTTAGGGTCCACCGTTGCGAGCTGCCATTGACTGTATTCAATAGGAATAAAGTCGATAACTACGTCGAGACAAACATGAAGAATGCTTAAATCTAGTGGGAAACTATCATCTTGTACGTATCATTTCAATATTCTCCATATTCTCCAATCTAGTATATTATGAAATGATCAAATAATTATTGATATTTTTATGAGTGTAATATGTATTAGCGCATCTCAGAGGGCGAGGAGAAATGGAGAAACTTTCTTGTCATAAGCTCACTTTAATTTTCTTCTGTTTCTGTGCTTCAAATATCAATGGGAATTCCCGATATTCTATCGGTTATTTGGAGCCGTAATGCAGAGATAGTGAGAATTACTTCAAAAACATTTTTGCTTCATAGAAATTACTATTTGGAAGTTAACATTACAATTTCAGCCAATTACTTTTAGTGTTATTATCGTACACATATTAATATCAATTTAACAATACTATTAAATAAATTTACTATTGAATCTCTGAGGGACTGGTTCACCTAAGGAGATAAGCAGAATCTCCCCTGTGTTCTGACAGGAGGCCTCTGCTCTTTTAGGGATTCAATGGGCTCATATAATCATCATTAACTTTTGGGTTGAGAAGCACCGTCTGGGTAAGAAATTCACCTCGTTTTTCCGACTGTCTGTCTCACTAGCGGCACATTTTTTACTGTGTTTTGGCACAAAAAAGTCAACTCGAAAATACCAAAATCCATTTTAATCTAGGAATATTGCACCTTCGCCATGTGAGGAATGTTTCATTTGATCATACGGAGATCGCAATATGCCTTGCTGGGTTCCTGAATTGTGGTACAGCGAGACCGCAGGCCCTGCGAGAGACCCGGGAAGCGACTTCAGAGGATTCGTTCACAATTACGCGGCTTGCCCCCGCCCTGCGCCTGCCCCCCCTTCCCCTCCAACCGTCTTCACCCAAAGACTCGCCCTACGCTCTGCCACGACCGGTTTTGTTTTGTCCCGGTTCGCTTCCTCCCTTCCAGGCCCCTCCTGCTTCGCATCGCCGTTGCCTCACCACAACGCGGCCGCTCCTCACGGCCTCCTCCACGCGCCCCCAAGCCAAGCCAAACCACGGCACGCCACCCCACGCGAGGACACCACACCTCACGTCACGACATCCCTGCCAACCCCATCCCAGACCACCCTACGACACCTTACCCCACGCCACGATAACCCCACGCCACGCCAACCTTGCCACCCCCGCCCCACGCCACCCCACACCACGCCACACCCCACACCTTACAGCACGCCACGCCACCCCACACCACGACACGACACTTCTGCCAAGCCCACGCCACCACACGCCACGCCACCCCACGACACCCCACGCCACGCCACCCCACGCCACGCCACCCCACCCCACGACACCCCACGCCACCCCACGACACCCCACGCCACCCCACGCCACCCCGCCACGCCACGCCACGCCACGCCACGCCGACCACGGCGCACACGACACGACACCCACGACGACGACACCCACGACGACCCCCCACGACACCCGACACGACACACGACACCCCACGACACGACATCCACGACGACACCCCACGACACGACACACGACACCGACACCTGACACGACACCCCACGACGACACCCAATGACACGACGACACCCCACGACACGACACCCCACACGACACGACACTTCTGCCAAGCCACGCCACCCACCCCACGACACCCCACGCCACGCCACGCCGCCACCCCACGCCACGCCACGCCACCCGACACACGACGACACCCACGACACGACACACGACACGACACGACGACACCCCGACACGACACCCCACGACACGACACCCGACACGACATCCCACGACACGCACACCCCGCGACGACACCCCACGACACGACACCCCACGACGACACCACGACGACACCCCACGACACGACAACGACACGACACCCCGACACGACACCCCACGACACGACACCCCACGACGACACTTACGACACGACACCCACGACACGACACCCCCGACACGACACCCCACGACACGCCCCACGACACGACACCCCACGACACGACACACCACGACACGACACCCCACGACACGACACCCACACGACACCCCACGACGACGACACCCACGACGACACGACACCCCACGACACGACGACACTGACACGACACCCCACGACAACACGACACGACACCCCACGACACGACACGACACGACACGACACCCCACGACACCCCACGACACGACACGACACCCCACGACACAACACGACACGACACCCCACGACACGACACGACATCCCACCCCACGACACGCTACGCTCTGACCCCATCTCGATCTTATACTAAGGTCCATCTCGCCAAGCCAGCTAACCATGCCAGTCCTACTTTACCTCAGCCTAGCTCTGCCCCGCGATATCTCGGTCCCCGCCCGTTTCATTCCCTCCCTCCTCTAACGCCTCTCCCCGCTGGCCCTGCCCCGTCTCATCCCGAACACGCTCAGTCCTACCCCTGCTCGGTTCTCCCATCCTTTGGTAGCGCTCTCCACTCCCCTCTCTTTTGCCCCATTTCGCCCGTTCTTCCTAAGCCAACCCTCCACCCCTCGCCCCCTCCCCTCCCCTCCTCTCCCCTCCCGCTCTGCCACCCCTGCGCGCCGCTGAGTCGCCCCCGCTAACTTCATTACGGCGCCGGAGCCCGGGAGCGGCCGGTCCAACGGGGCCGCTGCGCCGCGCCGTTCTGCTTAGCCGGAGACTTGGGGTCACATGTCGACGTCGTTGATTGATTGTTGTTCCTGAGGGGGCCCCACCGCCTCCCTTTTCACTTCCACTAGAGGAGTTTTAAGCCTCTTTCCCTTTTGGGGCGCTCTTCGGGTGTCGACTTAGTCCACAGACGCTCCAGAGTGCGCGTCCGTCTCTGATCCTCCGAGCTCTTGTATGTGAGGGTGATATTGTGGACGGGGCAGCTATATAGGCCACGTCTATGACAATGTTTAAGTTGCGGGCACTCTCTTGCGAATACTTCCTAGATATACACTTCTGGAAATCATACAAGATAGAAAAGCAGAGCATAGCCAACAGCATTGTCAACGCGTCCGGAAGTCTAACATATTTTGCGCAGTTTCCATTTCTGATGGTTTTCAATGTTGGCTCGTGTTTGTATGTTACTTGGCGGTAACATGCTTGGTCCTGGATTATACCGCATCTGCTTGGTGGAGGGAACTAAACAAACTTGTTGCAGCTCTGTGGTGTACTGTCAGGTACAAAACCATGTGCCAACTTCTCCACATGCTGATTCTCACATGTAAACTCCACCTTAATTGTTCAGTAGCTCATTGTCCAGCGCTGAAAATCCCTTCGCTCTATTGCGTTTCTAACCTTCGACCTTTAGCCTTCATTATGCCTACAGGAAACAAGGTATAATAGTACCTTGGTCTACTTCGCGCTAAAAGATCTGCAGAGAGGAGAAACAAGTCTACTCGTATTTTTCAGTTGTAACAATATTTGAAAACTAAGTTTGCCTTCATCAACATATTTTGTTTAGTATGCATTGCTAGCGTTTGTTTGCACTATTATTGTAATGAACTATTTCGATTACTAGTTTTATGTGGAATATTATGTACCTCATCTAAGGTCGGCTGCTGTGATAGGTAGTTTTCCGTAGTTTTTCCAATCAATATTAGACGATTGCCGGAGAAGTACCCCAACAAACGGACCGCTCGCGATCTTTTCTTCCTCTTCGCTGTGCCATCCTTTCCCCTTACACACACCATCACACATGTCGAGAGACCAGTCGGGAGCTTGGAGCGTGTACCGTCAGGGGGCTGTGCCTTGCCGGGGGGGGGGGGGAAACGACCCGCTAGCCGAGAGCATAGATCGGAACCGAAACTCATCATTCTGTGGGTGAGAAACACTTCCACTTCTAGGTTGATTGATTGATTGTTAGTGATTTCAGGCGAGTCAACGTCTAGGGTCATTCGTCCCGTAAGTGTAGTGCATTTTTTCTCGGGAGGTGGCGGTGTTTTTCCCTACTGGATGGCGAGATCCGGCGCCAACCTATCGTCGGCTACAGGATTTTGCCCTTCAACCAGGTATCTCCTACCAGCGAGGTACTGCCCCAGCCGGGACAAGCTCCAAGCTACTGACCGGTCTCCTGGCATGTGTGGTAGTGAAGTGTATTATCAAGGCCGGATTTAGAGAGGTGTGGGCTAGTGGGCACATATTTGTTGGGGGCCCCCACGGTAGAGGTTCATATTACATATCACTGAGTATATTATCGGTACAAAAAAATTATTACAAAATTATAATGCTATTTTAATATATATTATTGTTTTACATAAATTAATTACGTTTATAGAGGCGTATTAACTTTCCGCGCTTTTCTCATCACATCTCAATCAAGTCGTCAAATTTTAACATTCTTAAAATATCGCTATTGCTGCTCAAAAGCGCGAGATCATTGAAGCGTTGTTGGGTCATTGTCGTTCGCAATCTCTTTTTCACTAATTTTAATTTTGAAAATGATCTTTCAGCTGTGCAATTAGTGTTCATCAGAATAAGATACATTTTCAAAATTGTCTCAACATTAGGAAAAGCGTCCTACACTTGTTTTTCAATTATCAATGTGTACATTAAATGTTCACGGCTTAAATATTTTTCTGCTGCAAATTCTTTGTAAAATTCTGCGAATTGAATAAGCTCGACCCCAATATTTTCGTCGATATCGTCTGTGGAAATGTGATTTAAGAGTCTTGTTTGTTCCATCAGTTGATCTGACTAATTGCTCGAGTCTAGCCAGAAAATTAAAACCTGTAGAAACCAATTCATACGCAGAAAGACGGTGATGCAATGACGCTAAAACTGGTCAATCACGGGAAGGTAATTTTCAATGTAAAGTTTTTGAGACGGCGAAATGTCCACTTCTGGTGCGTGTCCATAGTCCAATGGGATTAAGCGTACATTTCGGTGACGTATCCTGGAGATCTCGTAACCTAAAGTCCAAGGTCTTTCCCTCCCTTTCTGATTCCACATAGTGTGAAAAATTATCGCGTTTTTTTCTTAATTAAAACTCTGAGCTATTTAAGAGCCGCAACTGTTATATTAAAATAGAGCTTGGAATTTTGGAGCAATTTGTTGCGTTCACTCTGTGCCATATGTCGTTCTAAAATTTGATTATGAAAATCTTGACATTAGACTCGAGTTTTCGAGTGTTACTCACCATCTTCAGATATCAACAGCAGTGTTTGTTTTATTTCAGAATACTATTTATATTATTAATATTTAACGATGTAATTTTATTTCAAAGAATGCTAAAAAGTCGAAAACTTGCTACAAACAATGAAGAAAACGACTCCAAAAAATATATAATTATTGGTTACTTTATATTTTTAATGAAGTATTAAATAAATGTATAGTCTAAATATTATCTAAATATTCTGGAACCATATTTGTAAATGTTAACAGCTTCAAGCAATTTACAAATTTTAATTTAATAATGTATTACTTTCTCGTTAAATTAAATTGAAATTATAATAACATTACAATACTATTATGATTTATTACTCATATGTGAAATACTATTATGTAACGAATTAAATGAAACAAAATATTTAATCAAACAAATTATTGTTCTATGTGATCGTGGAACTACTTTTTATTAATATGATTATTTTTTGCGCGTTTCATTTAGAAGTGGCAATGTTTTGGTAATGAAAATTTGTTCACAGAATTTCCATGAGATAGCAAGTAAAATCAGCTCCCTCCTAATGAGAATATCAAATATATGCAAGCGACTACGCGCGCGTGTTGTGTGTGTGTTTGTGTGTGTGTATGTGCTTGTGTGTGTGTGTATGTGCTTGTGTGTGTGTGTTTGTGTGTGTGTGTGTTTGTGTGTGTGTATGTGTTTGTGTGTGTGTATGTGTTTGTGTGTGTGTATGTGTTTGTGTGTGTATGTGTATGTGTTTGTGTGTGTATGTGTATGTGTTTGTGTGTGTATGTGTATGTGTGTATGTGTTTGTGTGTGTGTATGTGTTTGTGTGTATGTGTTTGTGTGTGTGTATGTGTATGTGTTTGTGTGTGTATGTGTTTGTGTGTGTATGTGTTTGTGTGTGTATGTGTTTGTGTGTGTTGTGTGTGTGTGTATTGTGTGTGTGTATGTGTTTGTGTATGTATGTGTTTGTGTGTGTGTATGTGTTTGTGTGTGTATGTGTATGTGTTTGTGTGTGTATGTGTATGTGTTTGTGTGTGTATGTGTATGTGTGTATGTGTTTGTGTGTGTGTATGTGTTTGTGTGTATGTGTTTGTGTGTGTGTATGTGTATGTGTTTGTGTGTGTATGTGTTTGTGTGTGTATGTGTTTGTGTGTGTATGTGTTTGTGTGTGTATGTGTTTGTGTGTGTATGTGTTTGTGTGTGTATGTGTTTGTGTATGTATGTGTTTGTGTATGTATGTGTTTGTGTGTATGTGTTTGTGTGTATGTGTTTGTGTGTGTATGTGTTTGTGTGTGTATGTGTTTGTGTGTGTGTGTTTGTGTGTGTATGTGTTTGTGTGTGTATGTGTTTGTGTGTGTGTAAGGCATAGGAAGAGGAATGGGCAGGCAAAATTTTGGAAACACCAACGCAAACTCTAGAAAATTACTGAATGTCATTCGCATAATTATAACGGAAAACGATGTACTTGAAATAGTGATCAACTCGAAATACATGATCAATTTTGCAACCAATACCAGGGATGGAGGAGTCATGAAGTGGAAGTAAACCATCATTTACAATGAGAGTTCAATGATCGAGATATTCCTTCGATCTATCTGATGTCGTGATAAGGCAAGAAATCTCTAGAGGTTGCCCTGCAGAAACGGTAGAAATAACATATTAACTTGAACGGTTCCATAATTCTCTTTCCAATTGTTGAAGGTTTTTTTTTGTTATTTAAGATCGCATCAACATCTAGGTCATTAGCGACCACTATTGGTGTTAACGTTACGGTCACTGTGAAGACTAAACGATATGGTGATGGCAAGGGGTGAAAGGACGAACACAAATACAATCATGTCCGAAGCAGGACTCAAACCCGCAACCCTTCGGGTCGAGATCGCGACATATTGAACATTTAATTTCCTTAATTTCACTGTAATTGAAAACTTTTTTCGGGGTTCAAAATATTACTGATTAACTGAACTTCGGTTGCGAGCGATATAACTTCCAATACTGTTTCTAGATACAAAAGGGGTCCATATTCTTGACCCGCCCTCGCCTTGGCCAGACCTCGCTTCTCATGTGCAGGCAGCAGAGAACCGCCAGGTGGTGTTCGCCGGCACCGCCTCCATTGTAGCCTTATCGCCGCGCGCGTCCAGAAAGCCACTTGAAGCCCAAAGCAGCGCAGCGCCGGGACCAAGGTCGTAACTCTGCCTCTAACCTCGGGACGCGTCTGTCCCCGGCCTTTCTTCGCTGTGCTCCCTTAGCCCACACAGGACGCTGCCAGGTGGATGCCTGAAGGCTGGGTAAGTCTCTAGTTGGACATATTTGTTCGTTAATGCTTACTCAAACTTTAAAGTCAGATTGCACTTAAGCAAATCCATATTTTAAGTCGTATATCTTGGTTTATAGGTTTTTAAGACCACACAGCAATACTTTGGAAGTATTTATATTCGAGTGTTTAAGAGGAAGAGCAGGCACTAATAGATGCATTATTATTATTCTAGTTTGAAGCGCTATCTAAAAGCACATTTTGCAACTTAGGTGTGTTTTTAACATGTTCATTTTGGATTGGATAATTCGATAATTTCACTATTGTTCTTAACATGAACGCTTTCTGACGTATTTTATAATAATACACCTGAAAATAAGGTGACATTTATTGACATGCCACATTATGTTAATAAACATTTAAAAAATACTCTTCAACCGGATGTATAATGTAATAATTTAGTAATTTTAATTATAAAAATCGTCATTATTCAGTTTTTCTCTTGTAAAAACGGATAACCGTTTCATTTTAATTTCTTAAAGTTTTGGCGGAGGAAAAGAGACATGACTAAATCTAAACAGACAAGAACAAATTGTTTGAGGTTTACACAAAGTGAAGTATGAGTGTCGACATACTTCCTACTTCTTACTTCATTCCAAACACACTCAAAATCAGGAAACACGTCACAAATCTGAAATGTGCAGCATGCACACCTAAATTATTTTAGTGTTTATACAATAGTTTCATTGGTCTGCAATTTACCGAGCGGAACTTATAACGTGAAATGGCGAACCTGAAACAGCACAACTAAACGCCGGGATACCTCTTCAACGCCACCCAAGCAACGAGTCGCAGCGAGACGCGCATTTTCATTTCACGGGACAGGATTTACACTCCCCTCTCCCCAGCGACGGAGTAGGCCGTCGGGAGGGGGAAATGAAGGCGCTCCAAAGGACGACGAGTGGTAACGACGATCGGGTGGAGGTGATGGAGGCGGCGAAAGGGGCAAATTGTAGTTGAAGCCAGTGCCCTGCCAACTCTAGTGCAAGCGATGTCCCACATAAGGGCGGCATTTATGAAAGGGCGGCAAAGATTTAGGCGTTTTTAATATCTGCATTATTTGATTTTTATATTCAACAAGAAAAGTTCACTATATTATTCACAAACAAAAAAACTTTTAGCGTTAAAGTATTGGTCGAAAAAATAAAGAACCTAATACATGAGTAATACAATTTTCGGAGATTGCATCAATTTTGAATAATATAATATCGGTTACTTTTATTATTCATGCGGCAACTGTGAAGTTGCTGCTAGCCTTCACAGTCAAAAGTCTGCATGAGCTAAATAAAATCTACCAAACAAAATTCAAAGCATAGGACACGGGGCGGGAAACAATAATTTGCATAAGGGCGCAAATTACCTTGGAGTGGCCATGGTTGAAGCCAAGAGGTAAATCTTTTTTTCGGGTTTTGAGTCCCTTCAACTGTTAAAGTAAAGGCCCGTGAGTGATCTAATGAGTACGAAATAACGATAATGATGATTAGTTGGTGACAGGCATTTGGTCTAAAGAGAGAGGGGAAACGGGATCCATGGAAGCCCGCCAAGAGTTGGCTTTGTCCACCACAAATTCCACATGACTTGATTGGGGATTGAGTCCGGACCGCGGCATGCAATCTGTATGCTCTAACCACTAAGACATGAGCCCCCTTTCAAACTTACAAGGGAATATTCATTCACAAACGAAATTAATTTGAATTGATTACTGAATTGATTGGGACTCGTGGTGTAACCGTCAGACAGTTCGCTTTTCACCGCAGAGTTCAGGATTCAGTTCTCGGATGTTTTATGCGGTAGTCAAAGAGCACTTGAGCAGCTTTTCTCGCTGTTATACCGCATTCCATGCCTCTCATTCTAGCATTGCTTCATGTCAGGTATCAATCGTCAGAACGTCACACTTTCATAAATTTTCCGTCGATTCCTTCTTCTTTGAGAAATAATGGACTTTCTCAACCATAAAATAAATAACAATTTAATTTTAATACTTCTGTTTACAGTTCACAAGTTCCAACAACTTTCTAAACACTTTGAAGTTATTCCTGCTAATATTCCTAGCATAACGTGCATACATTTGCATAAACCCACATTCTCGTGAAATTGAAAAGCTTTCGGACTTGTCTCCACTACCTCTCAATGCATTCTGCTTGTTTATTTAGGGCTTCTATCACAATATCCGCTACGCGCAGACAACTGAACGGTAACCTACCACATTATGTCCATAATAATGTACGTTTCATTCTCAACAACCGCCAATCAAATCATCTCATTATTTTGAGGATAGACCGAAAGGCGTTGATAAAATAACTAGAAAAGTGGTTAAATAGGAAATGTATTGGTTCTGACTGCGTTTATGATGGTTCTGATACATCCCCCAAATAACGACTAAAGAACACCAGTTGACGAGACAGACGCAGAAGAAACTATTGATAAGTGCGTGGGGCAATGGCGAAGGAGCATAGTAAGATAAACTGGAGAAGAGGTAAGTATGGCGGTGGAAACGTTTGAAGCAATAAGTATGAAGCTCCACATGGTTTTCAGATACAGACATTCTGTCATGAAAAACTTGCTCAGTTCAATTCAAACCTTCTCAGTTGCTTGGTGCACGAATGATGGATCTAGGAATATTAGGTTTGGTTTGAGTCAACTGATGAGCCAAAGTATAATCAATCAAGCATTCAGTTTTCACAAAAAACAAAATATATGCAATTTTGTGGTTAATTTAGGGGTCTTCTATAAAAAGAATCCTGACTGAGAACATTGTAGCAAAATAAACGTATATTATCTAACAAAGTGCACAGTGCTTTCATATTGTAACTATCTGATCCAGAAAAGAAGGATTAGAATCAAGGAAAGAATTGAGCTACCAGTTAAACAGATAATGAACACTGTAGACTTCAGGATAAAATGTCATATATACCAGAAACAGAGGTCATAATAGGGTTAAACATTATACATTTAGTACAGGCCAGTATATAAATCTAATACTCAAGATGCGGTTAACATGCCATAAAATCCCTAAAAAAGGATTTATTTAGTAACTCAAAGACTACCTTTTAGCAACATTACCTATTAACATATTCTAAACTATTTTAGGTTAACTAACTGAAAAGTTATTTAGCAGAAATATAATGGATTAACAACAAAATATTTCCCCTTATCAGTTCTTGAGTATCGTCTTAATTTTATAGGTAATGTCTGCCTCCGTTCGGTGTCTTTCTAGTCTGCTTCGAATGTATAAAAGCAGAATCAACGGAGCCAGTGGCGGCTAAGAGAACTGGGACGGGCGACGCCAAAGGGACCACCGCCACCGCTGCCTCCGTCGCTGCCAGGCACCGCCGCCGCATGCTATTTAGCCCTGCGCGACGGCCCCGCGAGAATTGGAACAGAGGGTGAGGGTGCGGGGACAAAGCGGGGGGGGGGGGCGGTTCAGTTGCCTGTAAAAGGGGAAGATGCGTCGGAACGGAGTGGAGTAGCGAGCCGGGAGTGAAGAGGGCTTGCGGAAGGCGTTGAAATGGCGACGGGAGGCAGAGCGCAGAGTGAGGCTGCGGTGGAAGGCGCCATAGAGAGGACGATGTCGGTGGCGCGGCGTTTGCAAATGCGGTGGTGAGACGGAGACAATGACAAAATAATAATAATTAAATAATGATAATTAAATAATGATAATAAAATAATGTTAACACAATAATGTTAATGTTAACACAATAATGTTAATGTTAACACAATAATGTTAATGTTAACACAATAATGTTAATGTTAACACAATAATGTTAATGTTAACACAATAATGTTAATGTTAACACAATAATGTTAATGTTAACACAATAATGTTAACACAATAATGTTAACACAATAATGTTAACACAATAATGTTAACACAATAATGTTAACACAATAATGTTAACACAATAATGTTAACACAATAATGTTGACACAATAATGTTGACACAATAATGTTGACACAATAATGTTAACGCAATAATGTTAACGCAATAATGTTAACGCAATAATGTTAACGCAATAATGTTAACGCAATAATGTTAACGCAATAATGTTAACGCAATAATGTTAACGCAATAATGTTAACGCAATAATGTTAACGCAATAATGTTAACGCAATAATGTTAACGCAATAATGTTAACGCAATAATGTTAACGCAATAATGTTAACGCAATAATGTTAACGCAATAATGTTAACGCAATAATGTTAACGCAATAATGTTAACGCAATAATGATAACGCAATAATGTTAACGCAATAATGTTAACGCAATAATGTTAACGCAATAATGATAACGCAATAATGATAACGCAATAATGATAACGCAATAATGATAACGCAGTAATGATAACGCAGTAATGATAACGCAATAATGATAACGCAATAATGATAACGCAATAATGATAACGCAATAATGATAACGCAATAATGATAACGCAATAATGATAACGCAATAATGATAACGCAATAATGATAACGCAATAATGATAACGCAATAATGATAACGCAATAATGATAACACAATAATGATAACACAATAATGATAACACAATAATGATAACGCAATAATGATAACACAATAATGACAACACAATAATGACAACACAATAATGACAACACAATAATGACAACACAATAATGACAACACAATAATGACAACACAATAATGATAACGAAATAATGACAACACAATAATGATAACGAAATAATGATAAATACAACATAATATGTCTTTATTTGTGTAGGGAACGAGTCCAGAAGGCCTGCTTTTTTTCCAAATCACTATAATGAATTTATATTTCCAAAATTGACCGTTCAGACGTAAGTAACAAAGGTAATATTTCGCGGCACAGACGTAAATGCAATCTTATATTACCATTTCACGAAATTAGCTGTGCAAGCAATGACTCACAAGTGAATTTTATTGTCATTTGTTGTAAATGTCTGAAACATTTTGCAATAAAGAGGGCACCATGATGCGGGACTGTTGGCGGGACTGTTGGCGGGACTGTTGGCGGGACTGTTGGCGGGACTGTTGGCGGGACTGTTGGCGGGACTGTTGGCGGGACTGTTGGCGGGACTGTTGGCGGGACTGTTGGCGGGACTGTTGGCGGGACCGTTGGCGGGACCTGTTGGCGGGACTGTTGGCGGGACTGTTGGCGGGACTGTTGGCGGGACTGTTGGCGGGACTGTTGGCGGGACTGTTGGCGGGACTGTTGGCGGGACTGTTGGCGGGACTGTTGGCGGGACTGTTGGCGGGACTGTTGGCGGGACTGTTGGCGGGACTGTTGGCGGGACTGTTGGCGGGCATTTTGGTTTTGGACGGTTGCATTTTTCTCAAGTTCCGTACAATTAATTTGTATCGATGAAACTGACGAGTTGGAGTTCTTCCACTTGTTGGTCTACAAATTTAATGTAACAAGTGTGTGTATGTTGAAGTTCACTTACACGGTTTGTCCAATTAATTAATGCTTATTCATTTCTGTTCTGTCGAATTTGATATCTTCGGCTGTCTTCGCTAGAACTTTACTTAGATAGATAGATAGATAGATAGATAGATAGATAGATAGATAGATAGATAGATAGATAGATAGATAGATAGATAGATAGATAGATAGATAGATAGATAGATAGATAGATAGATAGATAGATAGATAGATTTATTAAAGTTCGCTTTGAGCTAATGCTCGGTGGCAAACATTATTACAACTAGATATACGACAATTACAAAACTATTACGAATATTTACAAATATAATTACAATTAGAATTAGAGATTAATATCCTAGTTATAATTAATTTTGAGTTATCTATATGTTGACTTATAGCTTTTCTAACACTTCACTTCACTCCACTTCACTTCATTTCACTGCGCTGCACTACACTTCACTCCCCACCCCTTCCATGCCCCCACCACACTTCACTTCATTTCACTGTATAAGAGACATGACCATATTATTAATAATACTAACGATTATAATAATGAAACTAATAATAATAATAATAATAATAATAATAATAATAATAATAATAATAATAATAATGATAAAAGTCCCAGTATTATTAATGACCTACATAGAATTAAGTATATTTTTAAATTTCACTACATTAGAAGGAAGAGTCTCTAGTGCTTTTGCAGGTAGTTTGTTCCAATCTACTATAGTACGATTCACAAAGGAGAACTTGCCTACATCAGTTCTTTGCTTTCTACATCGTATTTTCCAGGGATGGTCTCCTCTACTTTTATAATCAGGTTTCTGTAATCTTTTACTGAGGTCTGCCCATGCTGAGTCCCCTTTGTATATCTTGTACATTACGCATAAACGCGCCCGTTCCCGTCTCTTAGATAAGGGTTCCCATTCATCTCGTCCATCAACGCGTCCATGACTTACAAACTTCCCGGCCCGTTTTTGAATTTTATCTAACGCCTCGATTTGCCCTTTTCTGTACGGGTCCCAGCAGGCCGCTCCGTACTCTAAAATAGGACGAACAAGTGAAGTATATGCCAAGGATCGGGCATTCAAACTACTGTTTTTTAGAATGCGCATTACAAAGTGCAGCGCCCTCCATGATTTCTTGACCGTATTGTTAATATGATCCGACCAGCCCAAGTCGCTACGCAGGACCAAACCCAAGTACTTACAGTTTTTTACACGCGGTATATCGTTAGTTCCTAACTTGTAATTCGAGTGTACATTCGAACGAGATTTGGTAAAACAAATGAATTTACTCTTTTCCGGATTTAATTCCATCTTATTTCTGCACGCCCAGTTCCATAAACAGTTAAGATCGTTCTGTAAAACATTTTCATCCGAAGACGCGCCAATACTCCTATATATTATGCAATCATCGGCGAAAAGTCTAACTTTCGACTTTATTCCTGTTGCAATATCATTAATAGACGCTAAGAATAGCAATGGCCTTAACACACTCCCCTGGGGGACCCCAGAGGTTACATCGGCTTTCGATGAGTGTTTGTCACCTATTCTGACTGCTTGAGTTCGGCTCGTAAGAAATTCTTTTATCCACAAGATTATTCGATGATCTAATCCAGTTTTTGACAGTTTTTCAATTAAAAGGCCATGTGGAACCAGATCAAATGCTTTAGAAAAGTCTAATATTACTGCATCGACCCTACTCCCTTCGTCTAATGAATCTGCTATGTCCTGACATAAAGAAATAGTCTGGCTGTCGCACGAATAGCTAGGACGAAAACCGTGTTGATTTTGAAAAAGCCAGTCGGTTTTATTCCAGACTCGTCTAATATATTCCGCAATCATGTGTTCCATCTGCTTGCATACAACTGATGTCAAACTTATAGGCCTGTAATTATTAACAATCCTTTTGTCTCCTCCCTTGTGAATCGGCACTACAATTGCCTCTTTCCAATTTTGAGGAATCGTATTATTATTTACAGTGACGTCCATTAACCGAGCAAGGTAAGGAATCCTGGCTTCCCCTCCCAATTTCAATATTTCTCCTGGTATTCCGTCAGGACCTACAGATTTATTTCTCCTAATTTTTGCAATCCTTTTTCTAATAATTCCTGCATCGACTCTAAAGGTTTCTATAACGGGTGTTGATTTATTTACTGAAATCTGATCCTTCGGCTTGAAAACCGACGCGTAATGCCTATTTAAACAAGCCACCTTTTCACTGTCATTTGTAATTAACGAACCGTCAGCTCCGCAGATCACTGGAATATTTTCTTTGTTCCCTTTCTTATGTCTCACATACTTGAAGAAATTTTGCCAACAGTTCAATCGATCGTTTAGAATTGATTTTAGGTAATTTTCTTGGGTATGTAACTTTAATTCTAGTAAGTCTTTAGATAATTGTAGAAAATTATTTTTCTGTTCCTTGTTTACATTACGTTTACTATACGCTTTCCTAACCTTCCTTTTCAGTCCCCTCACTTCTTTGTTGAAATAGACCGGATCCGAATTGCACCGTAGTTTCTTGGTAGGCACGAATTTTTCTAAGCATTCTAAAATTATGTTCCTAAAGTTTGTCCATATCTGTTCTAATGTACATCCGCTAGAAGCCCAAGTTGAAAATTTGCTTTTCAAATATAATTGCATGTTTGTAACATCTGTTCTATAAAACTGAAAAATTGTTCTTTCTTTAACGGGATCGGTTGGCTTACCCTCTCTGCACATTTTTAGAAGAACTCCTTTGTGGTCGCTAATTCCAGGAATTATTTCGCAGGAAAGAAGTTTGTCCACCGGTCGAATAAGGAAAACGTCCAGTAAAGCATTATCGCGTGTCGGTTTAGTCACTACCTGCGTTAAGCCGTTGTCCCAGACCAACTCGTTAACGAGGCGTTGGCAGTTGACGGAACGTTCGCTCCAGTGTTCGTTAAAAATATTAGGTCGCAAACGGCCGAGTCCGGCGGCACACGGCTCCGCAGAGACCGTATCCTTAGGGGATGCAGAGCGCCCCTTTCTCCAGAACAAACGACGTGCAGAAAGGGCTTCGACAGAGGGGGATGCACCGGTCGCCTAGCCAAGGCTGACGTGCACGCCGAGGGACAAGTGGAATCTATTTACTTTTTTGTTGCGCAGCCTCCCTGCTGGAATGGGGCTTGGTGACCTGACTACCAAAATCCACGTTCGCGAGTGCAGTCCCGACTGGGTACGTGGATTTTTGAAGGGCGTCTTATTATGTCACGCTTGCGATCTGCAACACGCGCAAGTGCATTGCGAAATTAAATCCTTAAGGCAAGAACCGATCCTAACGAGATCTAACACTCTTTCGACCGTCAATTCAGACATCTGGATAGATAGATTGATTGATTTATTGATGTTTCCAGTCTCGTGAACTGCTGTGGTCGTTAGTTTTGTGAGTGTACGGCATGTTAAATCTTGAGAGGTGACGGAGTTTCCTTTGTGGACCGTGAGGAAAGGACAGGTCAATCATGACGAAGGAAATATTGCGCTAGGTCAGAAGCTCCTTAGTACCGCTCCAGCATTCGCCTGGTATTGATCGGGTAAACAGAAAACTAAAGATAAGAACAGTTCGTCGCTTCCTCCAGAGAATGGTTGAATTCTACCTAGCTTTGCAGCTAGTATTCCAAATCCGCCACCGTCCAGACACGAACCCTAGATCTTCTGATCAGTGCTGCTTGAGAACCAACGGTAAAGTTGCCTGTTTCAGATCTGTCGGTTCGAGATTTGGGAAAACGACGAGGTACATTGAGGGGCTACAAGGAACGCTCACTGGAAATATCCCCTAGATCCACGCCAGGTGTAGATTCTAAAGGAAGCCAGGCCTTCTTCTCGAAGTAATCCCGAACATTATTGATTAATTGTTAGTAATACCGGGCGCGTCAACTACTAGGGTCATTAGTCCCGTAAATGCAGTGCGTGTTTTTTCTCGGAGGTGGCGGTGTTCTTGGATGACGAGATCCGTCACCGATCTACCGTCGGCTAGCGGTGTTTTCTCCGATCAGGTATCTCCCATCAGAGGGGCACCGCCCCAGTCGGGAGTCTAAGCTCCCGACAGCTCTCCCGGCGTGAGCGGTAGTGTAGTTCATGTTAGTGTACGTGTGTGTAAGAGGAGAGAGGATAAAACAAGGAAGATGTACGAAAGATCGCGCGCAGTCCGTGGCCCGTTTGTTAGGGTACTGCTCCGGCATTCGCCACGTGTTAATCGGAGAAACCACGGAAAACTGCCGATCAAAGCAGACAGTTACTTGAATTCTCCTCCAGACAGCGACTTATTTCGATATTTCGATTAATAAGCTAGCGTCGAAAATCCTGCCACCACCGGGACTCGAACCTAGAACCTCCCGGTCAGAGGAAATGCAGTGACATCAGTTGATGCCCTCAGCCATCTCTCCCGGTGCCGAACATTATTCCTACACATGAGCATTGTGTTCTGCCTTATTGCCCC
This sequence comes from Teleogryllus occipitalis, assembly GCA_011170035.1. Lineage (NCBI taxonomy): Eukaryota > Metazoa > Arthropoda > Insecta > Orthoptera > Gryllidae > Teleogryllus > Teleogryllus occipitalis. The sequence goes on along the minus strand of BLKR01001202.1, from coordinate 289,681 downwards.
CTGTTCGGCGAACAATGAAGAACGATACAAGCGGCGGCAGACTTACAAATGCTACGAGGTTCACTCTTCATGATAGACTTCCCCTAGCTTTAAAATCCTCCTCAATCGCTCACCCGCCTTTACTATAAATGCTAAAGTTCATGAGAAGAGTAAACAGCCATAACTCATTAGACCTCGAGTGATGGAACCCAAGATAATGAGGGCTTCTTGGAATACAATTATAAAGAAAATGCATTATTCCTGTCGAAAAATACATTATTTGAAATGAATAAGTACCTGATTAGTATTTCAGATATTTTCTTGAAACGCCACGAAGTATTGCTTCAGAATCTTTCAGCCATGACATCAACGTTCCTAAAAGTTCAGCAACATAAAAAAGTTAATGAGGTCATGTCTTAATTGTTTGAGACACGTGTTCCATTGAAATTTTCAGCTCTGGTAATTTTACACAAATTTCGGCAATTCCTTCCATTATATTTTAGGGTATATGGTAATTTAATTCCACGTAAATGATTCTTTAAAACAATTAGTGATAAATTCCGTGGTGGTAGCCGATATCTTGTGGTAATCCATGTTATAGGTATAGGGATAATCAAACTACAATAGTAACTATTACTATTGAATTTACTATTGTTGTTTGATTATCCCTATATCTATAATATAAAATTAATGATATTGTCTCTCATTGAAATTCCCAAATTTACTCGAATAATTGCATACACTTTATCGCTATATTGCAATTATTTTTCTAGAAATCTAGTGTCAGCACTAGAAGTGTCAAGTAAGAAAGAAAAAATTAATAACGGAGAATTAATTCATTACTTCCACAGCCAAGACGCAACTTCTTGAACGGGCAGAAATATGGGCAGATTATCATGCCTAAATTATAACACTAGTATTTTTGCACATTTTTATAAAATTTACTCTCCTTATTACGGCCAAAACAAGAACTAACAAATTGAAATGTAAAATTCCCTTTATACTTGTCCCTAGAAAACAACTGCAATTTTGGCTCGCACGTCGTGAGTCACGATCCCGTCAACTTCGTCAACTCTCTGGCTTCTCGGATGTTGTGTATACATCAGAGTTGCGCAACGTCTCGTCCGGAAAGCGGATTCAACACCCTCCCCTCCCCCTCTCGCATCCCCTCCCCTCACCCCCCTCCTAGAGGGGAAGTCGCTGAGCTGGGAAGGCCGAGGAGACAAAGTGAGGAAACCTGGATTAGCAGTCCACGCTCTGGAGGAATATGGGACAGAAGGCGATGATAATAAAAACAGGCCTTGAGTTCAGTAACAGGAGACAACTATTGAAATCTAGTGTTGGATTTTGGCTAATCCAAATATTCGGAAATGAGCAAAAACCAAAAAATGACATTTGACAAACGAAAACCGATAAGAAGACAACGGTCGTTATTGAAATAAACTTACACTATTCTACTAACTAATAGATATTTACATCCACAAAGTTTCATGCGTCTAACTCAAAAGTATAATTTGATGTTGCAAGGCCTGCCCATAACAGATTTAAATAAAAGCGTTTTTAAAAAGCTCCAATGTCGTTTTGTCCCACAGGGGTCAGTGAGGGGCGAATCTCAAGCGTAAGCGAAAGTGCGACGCGCCGGCGCGAGGGGCGCTGGGGTGGCATAGAGGGCGCCGGGTAGGGGCGGGGGGCGTGGCAGATTACGGAGAGGCCGGGCTTCGGGGCGGCAGAGGCGGCAGAGTGGCGCGGTCGGTCCGGGAAGCGAGAGGGGCGAGGGAGAGGCGAGGAAGGAGCGACGCGGGAGAGGAGGGAGGCACGGGCGAGGGAGGGGCGGGGGCGAGGGAGGGGCGGGGGCGAGGGAGGGGCGGGGGCGAGAGGAGGGGCGGGGCCGAGGAGGGAGGGGCGAGGGAGGGGTGGGGGCGAGGGAGGGGCGGGGGCGAGGGAGGGACGGGGGCGAGGGAGGGGCGGGGGTGAGGGAGGGGCGGGGCGGGGCGAGGAAGAGGCCGGGGCGGGGCCGAGGGAGGGGCGGGGAGGAGAGGGGGCGGGGCCGAGGGAAGGGGCGGGGGTAGGCGAAATGGGGTCGTTGGGGGCGGCGGGCGACGATGGGCGGCGCCAGCGCGCCCAAGTGGTGTCAGGCCGGCGCGTGTGGGCGGGGCGTTGGCGAGGGCAGGGCGCTAAACGGAGAGAGATGAGAGAAGGACGCGTATTTTCGTTCGGGGCGAAGGACCAATAGTCGATCAAGCAACGCCATAAACGATCTAGAAAATATAACACTGTAGCGTCGATGGGGGAACTATTGACTATGAAGGCGGCTCCACACATTCGTTATTCGGCGAACAGTGAGCAACCACTCGCCAAATCCCGAGTAGTGTGAATGAGTTTCTTGCTACATGCCGAGTGACGAACATTCTTTATTCGCCCAATCCACCGCGTGTCGGTCTTTTGGACTCATCAAAGGAAGCGAACATTCGCCGAACACATCAGTTGTTAGGGATTGGGCGAGCAGTAGCTCGCTGCTCGGCGAATGGCGAATGTATGGAGCCGCCTTGAGACGAAACAGAAGTGCTTGCATCTCATGAAAGCCTGTCATAAAGCCGATGTGTTCATATACATTTGCCCATAGTCGCCGTCCATCGACATGGAAGGATATTACGAAAATCTGACTAATTTTGAATGTATTTTACTGTATATAATTCAGTTTGGTGACACTAGGATGATTGAATAATTCTAATGATACCACGATGAAGAATAAAGAATGAAAATGGGCGTATGTTTTAACGAGAGACGAACGACAAAAGTCAATCATGTTGAAACCTACCGGAAGCCCTTTTGCCCATTACAAATTTCATGGGGATCGACCCGCAGCAGAGAGAAACGGCAGGGCGAGGCCGAGTTGGTTCAGCGGAAGCGACGAAGAGAGTAGTTGCAGAGGCAGGAGCGAACTGTCTGCTGAGTGGGGCAAGCAGAATCGATTTTCGGTAAAATTAATAATGAGGTATAAAAACGTGGTATATAACACCTATCTCTGCCGACGATAATAAAGACATATATTCTATATTTTCAGATGGAAACTAAAATAAATAAATAAAAAATCAAAATTATACAGTAAACGTATTTAATAAAGGAAAAGAAATAGTACTTCTGGAAATACCACTTCAACAATTTGTATGTTCCATCAATACAGATCTCACGAAAGTTTTTTTAATTAATGCACAAGCAAATTAAAAATAAAAATGTACAATTTTATTCCTGTGTCGTTTAGTTTCTGAGTCATGTATGATGTGAATTTAATTTGCTTGGTAATTATTCAGTGTGACATCTCAATAGCATCGCTGTCTACTGCGCAATTTTACCTGAAAACAGTCAACACGGTTCTGAACACCCTTCTATTTTAGTCATTTCGTAAATTGACTATATTGGACGATTGCTGAACTAAGATCTTAAGAAGTAACCGAGAGTTCTTAAAACATACTTAACTTTATATTATTATTTTATATTATAAATTTACTTATTTATAGTATTCTCAAGTTTATAAAATCTTGAAATGGAGCCAGCGGAGAAAGAATCAATAGAAAATGTTATTTACTCTTTCTCCGCAGGCTGTCAGAATTGCCGTCAAAGGTGATACCACGGTGAATTATTTATTAACTTGCGCGGAGCCCCCTTTGATCAGTATTACTTTGTATTTACACTCAACTCTAATTCTTCATATTACTTCATACTACATATTCATAATATGTAACTTAGATACTTAGTATAATATAGTATGGTATGGTATAGTATAGTAAAAACACACTTGTTTTCCATTCGTACATTACAATGTTCCCTATTTCACACAAGATAAATATGTCGCTATATTCATATATTTTTACGAAACTTAAGAAGACGGATATCAATGTATTTTAACGAAGTAATGAAAATTATTATAATTGTGACGCATCAACCCAGGACCGAGTGCTCGCATAAAGAAGCATACGTTTGCGGGGAAACACTGATTGTGACGTAGGTGAAATACAAGAAGGGACTTCCCAAACTCTGACAGTGATGAGAATCTTTGTGATCCCCCCCTCAGAGTGCAAGACAAAAGGGGCAGGGAACCACTGCAACTGACGCAATACTCGAGAATAGAGTTCCAGGATTGACCTTGCACGTGAGCAAAGGAACAAAAACGACATCTTCATACGAGACGCAGACCAATTTGACCGACGAGACTGAACACGTAACGAGTGGGGGAGAGACGAGTGCAGGTAGAGCGGAAAGGCGGACAGACAGAGGCTTCCGGGGTGTGAGAGGAGACGGTCGTGCGTGTAAGGGAAGCTCATGAAGTGTGAGCGGGGACAGACACGTGTGACGGGAGTTGGGGAGATATCCGGGAGCCGAACGTGCGACTGACAAAACCAGAGACGTGTGTGAGGGGATAGGACGTGTGTAACTACAAACACGCCGGAAACAACTGTGGTCGCGGAACTGAAACCGCTAACTTCGATAGTTCGCAGCACCACGTGTCTGCCAACGATCTGCGCTGGCGTGAACCCACGGGAACCGGCGAGGGAGATGGAGTGGGGCTGCCTGACCCTCCACCGACCCTACTACGGCCGGTGTCTCAAGGGGCAACTACAGCTGAGGAGGGCATCGACCCCAAGCAGCGCCTCCCGACCGACTCGTCCCTTGAGAACAGTAACTCAACATCTGTTTAATTTTGTGGCGTTCGCGCGTCTAGCGGACTATGGTCATTTGTCAATAAATGTGCTCGTACTGCATCACATGAAGTCATTTCGAAAACAAGTAAGCCCCTTTGCATTTCCCTAGCCAAACAATCCTGGAAATAAACCCACCCGACTTGAGCTCGTCTCGAATCCCAGTGTGGGATGTGTCTGCCGGCGAAAGCTATCCGGACAAAGTACGACCGTGACGTCTGACATGTCGACGGTCTCATAATATATAACGTTTAAAACCTTTTTGACAACTGTTGCGTATAAACAAGATCTATGTAAATTAACCCATATTGTTAGCATATTGGAAAGTTGAATTGAATTGAATTTGTTTTATTTTACGTGGCGAGACTCAGGCCATGAGGCATGCTCTTCCGTTCGACCACGCAAATTTCGTTACACTCCTTTCACCAACCATGGGAGAAAGAAGGTATTACTTGGGTGACGAAACAGGCGATTTGAATTTTGCTCAGAGGCATCATTTAGGCTTGAGGATCTTTTACATGCAGTAAATGTACTAACATGGGACAGCCGGCTTTACTTCCCCTCCGAAGGAAGGCGTACGAAGGATTTTTTCGCCCTTAAAAATCCACGGTTTCGATCGGGTTTGAACCCGCAAACTTGGGTATAGTAGTCTAATACGCTAACTGCTACACCATCGCCGCCGCCGAAAGTGTCATCATAGGCAAGGAAGACCGCTCTTTCGGAGGCTGAAATGGGTTTCGTGACAGCAAATGGCGCGGGGTTAGGCGCCTGCAACAGCCTGGTGGGCGTGGCCGGAGCGTCCGACGCCCCGGACACCAAACACTCCCGCGGGGCGCCGTGGGCGGGCGGCGCGTGTAAACGAAGCTTATTAGCCTCCCCGGAAAGGGCTCGGACGTTGACTAACGGCGCCCGGCGCAGGGAGGGTACGCTGCGAGACGCGACCGGCACCAGCGCCGTCCGGCGGCAGCTGTCAACGCCCCCTTCATTACAGCTGAATTGCTCTTTTTAATATAATAATGTTGGGGGAATTGCGATCATTTTTCATTCCGATACTTGAGCCAACGTTTATCGTTTCAATGTACACACATTGTATTTTCTTGTAAAAATGAATAGCAACAGACAGAACTTCCGAATACTTCCTTTAAATACATTTTGATTGATTGATTGTAATCAGTCACAATCACTATTTTTTTATTACAGACGCGTCAACTGCTAGTCATTAGTCCTGTAATTGTGGGGCAAGTATTATTTTATCGCGGGAGGTGGCGGTGATCTTCCCCCGCTGGATGGAGAGATCCGGCGCCAACCTACCGTCAGCTAACGGGGTTTCCCTCTACCAGATACCTTCCACCAGCAAGACACCGCCTCGATCGGGGAAAGCTCTAAATTCTTGACAGGTCTCCGGGAATATGTGGTAGTGTAGTGCATGTTAGTGTAAGTGTGTGTGCAAGGGGAGAGGGTAGGACAAGGAAGAAGAAGGAAAGATCGCGCGCGGCCCGTGGTCCGTTTTTAGGGTACTGCTCCGGTATTCGCCTGGTAGTGAGCGGAGAAACCACGGAAAACTACCGATCAAAGCAGCTGACCGCTAGATTTCTCCTCCAGCAAACTACTGAATTCGTCCTAGCTAAGTAGCTAGTGTCCTACCACCGTTGGGAGTGGAAGCTAGAACCTCCTAATCAGAGGCACTGCAGTGACAATTACATAGTGTTTTATTTCATATACATTCATGGAATTGGTACTTTAATGAGTCTACGTCATGTACTACAGTATAAGGGGTACTAATTATGATGCTAATTACTAATGTAAATTATTTTGTATCTCTTTAGACTTTACTTTCAATGGTGATGGTTAATGAGGTTATAAATGATAATGGTGTTGATAAAGATAAAAGGCGTATGATTAAGGAAGAAAGAAGAGAAGCATGAAAATGGACGGGAAAATCTCCAAATAACTGCTGCGTTTCCTACAAAGAGGTGAAGGTGGGAGCAAATCCTACTGAATGTACTGAAAACGTTTGTTTGCAGCGGTTTACAGTGTGAACGCTATTCGGAACTTACTACTTTTGGAAATGAAAAAAATATGATTCGTATACTTTGTGTAGTTACTAAAATAAACTTAAAATTTTAACTTCAGTTACTCGGAGTTAAAAAACAGATCATTTAGTAATACGCAACCGGTAGCACGCCAGTAAAAATATCTACAGAAACAATAACTTTAAAACGTGATAATATGTGATATCGCAAGCGAATAATACCGACAAATAAATAGTCATCGCAGCAAATTCAGAAATATTCTTCATTTGAGTAACCAATGAATAAATGCAAGTAAGAGTAATCATTTTGTATGTTTTGAAAGAGAGAAGAAAATTGAGATAAACCCTATGATATCATTTGAACTGCATTGTCAATGGATGTTTTGAGAAACGAGTCAGTATACAGTACACATGACTTATTCAATAACATACTTAAACATCACTAAAAAGAGTAACAATGAACGTAATTTCAATTCCGTCGAAAATAAAGCAAACATAATAATAAAGGAAATGAACAAATAATGAAAATAAACAATGGTGTGTATATAACATCTGAATGCACACCCCTGTTGTACGGAAGATTTCTGAAGGGGAGAAAGTTTAGAGGCGGCAAGATGCTCAAGTAATCCATTGCTTCATCAAAGACGAAGACTGAAAGAACTTTTCTAAATAAGAGAGAGATAACGAGAGAGAGAAAGAAAGAAAGAAAGAAAGAGAAAGAAAGAAAGAAATAGAAAGAAGGAAAGAAAGAAAGAAAGAAAGAAAAAGAAAGAAAAAGAAAGAAAGAAAAAACCAATCAATCTATCAACATATTACCAGGAATATAATGATCAGGTAGAAGCAAATTTGTTTTGCAGTTAAAATTATATTGAGCCTATGATGAAACCAAAAAAAGAATGCTGAAATTTTTCTTAAGTGTATGTGTTGTCATTAAAAATCTAAATATTTTATATTTATTTTTGGTACTAGTAATTTTGAAACGATTGAAAGAGAAACCAATTTATAAAAGAATACAATGTATCCTAGTGAACTCAAAATAAAGTTGTGAATTGCATTATTTCATTGCACTGCATGGAAAACAGTGTATATTGCAAATGTACGCTTATCATATTATTAATGACCATAGTGTGTACACCGTTTTGTAAACGTAATGCTGTGTTATTACAACATCTTATATAGAATAACACTCGCATTCCCAGTATGTTGCGCATGGTATGTAACGGTGAGTAATTCTGCTTAGATTAAGAAAATGTAAAAAGTAAAAAATAATGTGAAAGATTTTGTCTTCAACAACATACATCAGCAATATATAGTTCTACAAAACCAAACAATTGTATGTATTACTGATAACTGATCTCTTTTATTAACGGAAATTTCGCCTTTGGGCGTATAAGTATCTCCTTGTCTCACCAGTTTCAGTAAGCGTGACATCGGGTTATTAGGATTTGGGTTTCCAATATTTATCACGCCTTGTGACATTAATGACTGACCTGATGAATTTGATTGTACCTACTGCAACAACACAGCAGAAGTATTTCTAATTATGTCCGTGTACGAGCATGCAACCCGCATAACACACGGCACATTTCTCCATGCGAGAGTCAAATCCATCTATTTGAACATTGAAATAAACGGTGGTGCGAGAGTATAATTAAAGGAGGTCGGATTCAAAAGGGGTAGGTTCTATTTATCTTCCTAGGAATTGACAAACTTTAATGTTAAATATTTTACTTCAATTCGAAACTGAATTGCTAATTTTTCAGTCGCACAAAATACCCTATCACTAATTAATTGAAATAACTATTTTCAAGAACTCGTTATTTATTTATTTATTTATTTATTTATTTATTGACAGCATATAGACGCACAATTACACAGTTAATGAGTTGCTGAGCAAAGTTTGAGTACATGTTCAGTCGAAATTCAGCGTTTGGTGTCGGTGCGGTGGGATTGTGCGATACAATACTGCTGCTTCCAAGCAGAGTTTGCCATCATGTGAACATGAACTGTATCCTTCACGCTGCACACTGCTGCCACTAAAGTTGGAGAAGCCACGCAAAACATATTAAAAATGTGAACGCTACTATTGCCGCTTAGAATCTTTAAAAAATCTCGATAGTAATTCGAATCGTAAAATTAGATTAATGATACATTTACATTGAGAAAACTATTTGAGGTGCAACGTGTTTTTTCTTTGTAGGCGCATTTACTTGCCTCTGAAAGAGAGAAAGAGCCCGAGTGCGAGTAATATGGTAATTTTCAAACTATTTTGTCCGTTCTGGAGCCCAAAAATCCCTTTTTCACTCAATTCCATATATATTAGTCCCGTTTTCTTCACTTTTCTGATAACTGAGTGAGAATTTCTTAAGATTATTTTCATGTTTCATGTTGATTTTTTAAAAATTCATTGCATTACAAGCTGAATTGCGCTATCATGGTGCCGTGGGCAAATGTGAGGCAGTCTTTCAAAAATGTAATACAGCAATTACTATATGATCTTGAAATGGAAATGTTTGTTGAAACTTGTCTTCTTTCTATGAACTTAGAAATGCTTTATGTTGTTATGCACTTCATTCCTTCTTTTCGTGAAGTAATTAGATATGTAACATGTAATATCTCTACCTCTACATTTATTATACAGAACAATCTATTAGTCATTTTTATATTTATTTCAAAGTCGATACCTGACCAAATGCAGTTTGTTATTCTCCACCTCGTTTTTCTTAATTTTTTCATAATTTTGAAGATATTTCCCCTTCCCTTTTTCTTGTCAAAATTATCCCTTTACTACAGAGGATTTTAGTTGTAGGAGTGGACCCTTGATGGTAATGATGTTAAATAGAGCAATCATTTCATAGCTAGTGGTTGAAGTTGAAGTAAATGAAAACTTACAATGACATAAAAACAACTTAAAGCAGTGAAAACACAATTATATGTGTAATAACACAAGAAGCAACAGGAAAGTGTACTTTTCAAACATAGTGGGATGATACACCAAGGATGGTGAAAACAAGGCTGCAGCAGTCCCACCAAAAAGTGCCATCCTACAAATTATGCATATTCAAATAATTATTTTCTCTAAATATCCTGTTGAAATTGTTGAAAAATTGAACAACGGTCGTTCTTGTTTTCAAATACATTCTAAGATAGCATTCAGTATTACGCAAAACTGCTATTTTTTTTTTAAAGTGAAGTAGGTAAAGTAATTTATTCAAAAGAGATATCCTTCCCACATATGTGCAAAAGTGTGTATATGATATTTTTATTTTCACTCTATAGCTTCTGTTTTCGTAAGAAAATGAATTCAAAATGTCAATAATTTTAAATGTGCGAACTTGGCGATGCAACCCGTTGCCATTCGTGCGCCATGCAACCCGCAACACACATTTCCCGACTCATTGATCCTGCATTTTCCCACGTCGTTGACTCAGAAACGACGCGTTTCAGGTCATTAAAAAGTGACTTTTGAAGCCTGAAGGACCTTAAGTAATGTTCTTCACGATGTGATCTACAAAGCTAAACTTTTCTTATCTTATTTTGCACAGATCTACACGAGGTTGAAATTAGAAGTGAGTTGTTTTTATTGGTAATCATGCTTATTAATTGTCATATTCGTAGATCTTGTGATTTCGTGTATGCACTTATTTTGTACGTTTTAGTATTGTAAGTTCTTGTATATTTCGTGTTAGCGACGTTATTAGATGCAGAATACGGAATTTTTTGAATGCGAATTTACTCTATGATAAATATGATTCAACAATGATTAAAGGATTAACTAGTTAGAAAGTCCAAAATTAAGTGGCAAAATATGTCCGGTGATTAAGAATTTCATTTAATTAAGAAGAATTGCATTAGTATACATGCGAGCGAAATGAGCGAGTTGTGTAAATGGATGATTAAATTAAAATGAATAATAGAAGTCAATGTAGCTGCCCGACCACGCAGCTTGCATGACAACGCAAACACAAGCCAAAACTCCAGAGCCTCTACAATGGGTGAAAAGAATAGAATTCTTGTTGTTGATAGCAACTGGAAAAAATGCTAGTAAAGAAGATACGCGCTTGGAAGGAAAAACTAAGATGTTTTAAGTAAAAGTTCATCCGGTGAATTGTATCACTTCCATAAAGTTAACATAAAATACATATGTTATTGATGATTATATTCATGATAAGAATGCGAGTTTACATATTTTGCCTTAAATAAATTGATGTATGTATACCCACAGTAATTTTAACTGATAACCTCGAATTGTGTATGTTTACATTTTTTCTTAGTAAATGTGCTAGCTCATATAGATTCAAAATCATATACTTCAGAGAAGCAAAATGTATTATATGCGCAGGTTTTTTGAACCCCGGAATACCTACCCCCACTCCTTTGCTAACATTAGTTGAATTGAAAATAAATGATAGCAACGAGCATTGTAGACAAAGTCTGATAAACAGAAATGTTCGGTCCCGTGTAATAGAAACGTATTTTGCATCGAAAACGAACTAAGAATCTGATATAACATTTCTTTTGTTAAAATAACTAAACTCCCCACTCCCCTTACAACTATCAAAGCAAGGGCTCATATGGAGATATGTAAACTATCACCAGAATAAACATTCCGAAAATAATAGTCATTTCCACTAGTTGCAGAGTTTTTCAGTATTTTAAGTTATTTACTCATTTACAGTAATGATTAGCATAGAGTGAAATGTTTGAAAGTGTGAAGCTAGTTACTTAAAATACAGATTTAGAATAGAAATTTTAACACTAAAGGTACGGATCTTTGTCCAAAAAGCTCGTAAGTCGTTATTACAAATTAAAACTGAGATCGTCCACAACTATAAAGAACTATGAAACTTCCTTATTTATTTATCTATTTATTTACTCTTTGCACTGCAGGAATACCTGCTTAGGGTTATAGGAGATTAGGACTCCTGTTCATTAGTCATTTTGGCATTCGTTTTCCCCACTTCCAGGGCCCTCTGTAGTTTCTGGAAGTGAAAGAAGATGGCGTGGCAGGCGCCATGCTACATGTGCGTATTTTCCCCTATATTTACTATTAATAAAACCATTAAATATTGGAACTCATTTTGAAAGGAGATTGAGTGAACCTCAGGATCGTTCTGAATAGGACGCAACCGGGTAAAAATCCCACCATTGGTGGGGTTTGCATCTGGGTCCCTCAGGTTAGCAAACGTGTGTGAATTATGTAACTTCTTTTGTCAAATCTGGTGTGTTCTAGTAAACCGTGTAGAACCCCATCAGATGTAAATCCCCGAAAGAGCGCTTCGGAATCGCTTTCAATTTCCGTGCACGACTATCGGCAGCCGCCCACCGCCGCGTCACGCGCGGGCGATCGTGTCATGCGCGGCTGCTACCCCTGCACGCGCCTGGCGACACGCACGCGAGTTCATTAGTGCGACCGACGGCCGCGCGGAGCGCTGACGGTGGCGAACGAGTCGACAGATGTGGTGCCCAGTGATGCATTGATGACGTTGAAAGACACGCCTCTACATGGCAGTTCAAGGGAGGAACTGCTCCTTGCCCCGACTTTCATTAAAGACGTTTCTTTTCTGGGCGCAGGAGCACAGTATTTGTGCGATTTCTGCAAAACAGGAGGCTTAACCCTTCGACTCTTTTTCTTCATTACTTACGTTGGCTCTGTGGATCAGATTTCACCCCACCCGTATTTCAGGGTATTTGGAATTATTAAGAAAATGCTATGTATTTGCTTCATTTAATATATCGTTCTGAAAAAAAAACAAAGAATAATATTCCCAGAAAAGACGTTCTAGTATATCCTCAGAACTATACATAGGTGTCTTCCATAACACCATGAGAATGTCTGATACAAAAATACTAACTCGCAATAGACAAATACGCCACAGTTTCATTCAAATACATACAGAGTTATATTCAGACGGTGGCCAATCTCCCAACAACGTAAGTTACGGTTGCCAAGCGACGTAATCTATCATGGCCACTGGAACTCGAATTACGGTTATTTTACCCCCAAGTTAGCAGATTTCGAAAGGTCGGGAGTGGTGATTATCGAAGAACAGAAAATTCCCAGTTCACCATGTTTCACTTGTGGTAAGTAAAATACAATTTTTGGTTAAATAACTGATAAAATTAAATTCCTCCTACAACTCCCACTACCATTCTGCGACTTTCAGATTTCATAGTCACTCACCTGAAATGAAACAAGTAAGCAATAAAATGACATAGTTGTTCTGACGCTTCCTGGTGGCGAATTTTAGAGTAAAAATTTTTGTTGCATTGGGTGCTTGCGAGGCACTCGCAAAAGGCCAATAATATAGCTCTGAGTGAACTCAATACACAAGCTTCTATAGTTTGAGCGTTAGGCAACAACATTGTAGTGATGATATAATGGGAGGGAGTATGCAACGGGAGGAAGATGGACACTCGGTTGATTATTAAAAGTGATTTATTATGAGCCCTTGTTGTAAGTACACGGTTACATCTTAACAGAGGCTACGTAGCCCAGCACTGAGTCGGTCGTCGCCATGAGGAGAGTGGGGGAGGGGTGGCAGGCAACGGCGGCGGCGAAGGCAGGTAGGCCTGCGGTGGGTCGCTCAGTTCTGCACAGCGTCGATTCCCGCCTTGGCCAACCCGAAGGCAATCGTAGAGTGGGACGCCGGCGATCACTACCTCGCTCACGAAGAGCGGCGACGATTTCTGTGACCGCGCGCGGTCTTATATACCGCCGGGCCAGTCCATCCCGGCGTGAGCGGGGGTGGCTTTGCCCTACTTTGGCGACACACACACAGGGGAGTGGGGGTGGCCTGCACATCTGGAACCCACGCCGGCGCGGCTCGGCGGAGGGCGAGTGGCGAGGGGCGCAAGACGGCGTGCCTCTCCACAACGTTAACAATTCAAGGTTTTAAATGAAGAAATGTAAATCGCACACTCTCGTCTACGTATCAAGAAATTGTACTCCTTTGTGGGTCAACAGATTGCCAAACAATTGAATTTCCAAAATCCTAAGAATGCAACAATGCAATACACACGCTCCTCTTTTCTCTCCTCAAAATGAGCAAGGACTTAATCGCGTGCGCGAGCGCCTGAAACAGACGACGTGAGTTACGGCCTGTCGTGGAATTAACTTTCCCACTCATATTGATTTTCAGTTCTCTGCAGCATGATTTTTTTCAATAATTAGAAGCGAATTTTAGAATTTTGCATTAATAAATGTTGAAAATGATGTATTAACTATTAAACTTTTTTATTTTGATTTTTCACCACAAGTAATTTTATGCTGTTCCACTGATTATACATCGATATCTTCAATACAATTGCATAAGAATCTACAACTATTCTAGGATGACTTTCAAATTGATGGGTTACTGCCATAAAATTGTTGTAAATGTCGAGGTTATTAATACACCATTTATTTCCGCTCCCTGGTAGTTAATGAACTAACAACGATTCCCAATACCATTAATTGTCATATTGTAATAGATACATGAAAGGTGTGAATATCATTTTTAAGGAGAAAGAAAATTGATATTGCCCTTCACAATCTGCGAATCTCAACAATCGTAAATATTCACCAAACGAAAACGTATATCAAGAATATATTCACTTATATTTCTGGTAGTAATTTGGCAGAAGCTGTTTCAGTAAAACTAGATTCAAAAAATTGTGCCGAACAGTGATGAATTTTAAAATGTCTTTCAATTATGAATATTTACCCTTTATGGTTAATAAAGTTTTAATCAACAGCAACTATCATGATTCCCTTACCCTTAAAACTATAGAAATGTAACGTAGAGCTATTTTATCGATTACGCCTCATCGGAACATAAAATATAAAGTAAAAGTAATAATTCCCAAAGTAGATAAAATTACATAAAATATTATTTTAATTAAACTATTTAATATAAATATTATGTAAATTACCATTAATACAACAAAATTTTCATAAAAGCATTTACATTGTGAAACCAATAGCTGCTTACCACCGTGCCAAAAATATAAGGAATTTAAGAGTTCTACATCAAGGCATCTAAAGATATATTGCGGGTAAGCAAATCAAGACAAAACAAAAACAACCAATCTATCTGCGGCTCTTCATGTTAAAAAACCATGCTCTCTTCGACTGCGCGAAACCGAAGAGAAAAAACGACGCAGCGTTACAGCGTGCTATGTAGTAATACTAAACGATGCGACTTCTATTAACCCAGTTTGTGTCGACTTGGCACATCGACCGGTCCACAATGTTATCTCCCACGAGAGAGCGTTGAACTCATTTATCACAAAAGGTTTTTGAAAAATACGACACATTCTGGCGTTTCTGACTTACGTGTATTCGTTGTTTACGTGAGCAACATTTCATGGGCTCAGTACGAAAGTACACACGGCAAAAAAGAAAAAAATGTAGCAGAGTAATCTGACGAACACACGTTCGTGAACTCTTTTGTCGCTTGTCACGCGTTAGTTTCATTTGCATAATAATACAGATTCCGAAGTTTTGCTTTCAAAAGAGTTATTGTTTATTTTAAATCCATCATAATATTTCAGATAATGCAAAACTATTTCGCGAAGTCCTATGTTCGAGACACTTGAGTGTCGCATTATCACAAGTATCTGGATTGCACTGCCACTGTTTGTATGAGAATTCTAGAGACCGGATGCCATGATTAGTCATTTCCGTACACGACCGTAACTAGAGACCCGGTACCTAGGAAAACAGATAATAATGCAAATCCCAATCTTTATTGCTTCTCCTTTCCTAACCTACATTTTTGTTGTTATGGTTCATCATTAAAAAAATCAAAGTAGCGTTATAAACTTGACCACATGAAATATTTTTCTATAAACTTCTTGATGTGCTATGTTCCTTTTAAGGAATGAAAATATAAATTAAAAACTGAAAATATAAATGCTAGGGAAAATTATTATTTTAAATGTTCGCGATAGTTAATTTCCATATTTTTAAAAATTGTATTTAAAAAATAAAATAAAATATATTTTTCTTCTCACTAGTGAAATTCCTAGGCTAGGGACCCTCATGTACTCTCATGTCTGCGTAGTGGTGTCTATTAGTTACGGCTCTGGCACGTGGAGTATTCTATCAATTTAGGGAAGATGTCATGCGGTGATTTAAACCAGAGCTGCTCAAATGGAAGAATTGGAGTCATATGCCTCCCGCTTCAGGGGTCCGCGAGCCACCCACCTTTCTCTAGACTAGAGCATATCGCGCTCGAGCGCTTCCCCACTTGTTAGGCTCGCTCAACCTAGTATCAGGGCCATACGGTTGGCCCGCAGATAAACGATGGGCTAAGTAGTTTAGTAGCCCTGCTCAATGAACCACATACAGCGCCCCAACTTTCTCCACCCCAATTCTTAGGTCAGGATTACCCTTGCTTATACAACAACCCCCAAACGACTCCTACAATACTGCTATTTCAAGGACGCTGGGCAAAAATGGAGGACGCTCTAGAGGAAAATCATCAGTACATGTACGTTGCGTCTTACAGTTTGATTTGCTTAATACCATTAAGTCCAATATTTCAGTTTTAAATTTATTATTCATTTTTTATTTCAAATTACAAGTTACAATCAAATGCTTGCTTCGTATCAATCATACACTATCAAGTCTGTGAGCTGTACCGCAGAGGGATGCTTTCCTACAGTAAATGAAGAGATTTTATCCTGAGCGGATGACAGTGAAAAATGAACGACGTAACAGCACCATATATTCTGCACCGAACAATCATGATATCTAGAGCAGCAATTTAGAAATTAACTTAAAAGAGACCTATTTGACTGTTTCCTTTTTTTTACATTGCGACATTTTCACAAATTGCGTTATGGATATATCGTCAAACTTTTCTCTAATTAGAAGCATTCTTTATTTTCATTCTAATAAATTGAACATTCACGGCGAATTACGTTGAAGTGTTAGACGTACTTTTTTATTATCTGTCAACCTCTCATTAAAAACATAATTCATTAAAACCAATTTACCATTTACATTGCACAACATATCAACCAAAATTAAAATGTATCACATCTCTTCTCTTTTGTTATATGCGATTTGTTTGTGTTTTCTCGTCAGATCGTACAGCAAAGTTGAATTGTATTTTAAACTAGTTGTGTCGCCTGTTCTACGAACCGTGGCAGAAAATAGAAACAGGTCTTCTTTGTAAACTCTGTCTCACAAAAGACCCGCTTCACTGAAGATTCACTTAAATCAGCGGCTCGGAAAACACAGTTCGTACGCTATTTCTCGTTCAGCAGCACTGAGAATGGAAACCTACTTATACACGTGGCATGTACTAATTAGCAACAAGTGTGACTGCAGGCTGAATGGAACGCTTATTTATTTACTTAACAACGACGAACTACAAAACTGAATTACACGTTTGAAGGGGGAAAGCAACATTTACTGAGAATACAGAAACAAAGAAAGTAACAATATTTGCTTAGTAGATGAAAACAAGTAGTGTTTCAGAAACCCCTAGAGAACTCATTGAAGTCCGTGGTACATACACATACATAAAGTGCATTCTCGTTCTACATAATATTAAGTTACTAGCTTATTATGAATGCCAATAGTAAAAGAACTGTAGTAGGAATTCCGAAGCTCTAGGAAATATGCAAAGATTTTAATTCACGTCACACAGTTTCAACGGTTTTTTGACGTTAAATAAATAATCAACATTTAAAGAATTATTATCATATTGTTGAAAACGACGATCTAATTAAAAACAATATGGAAAATTAATTGCTGATATCATATAAATCGCAATAATAATAATAATAATAATAATAATAATAATAATAATAATAATAATAATAATAATAATAATAATAATAATAATAATAATAATAATAAAATTTATCTCATATTTCTTTGAAAAAATATTCGTAAGAGAATGATATGATTTCGTTTTGTCAGTGAAATTTCTTCAGCCTTTGGAATACAATAAAATTTCAATTTTGAATTCACCTCGAGAAAAAATATGTGCTCGAATGAAATACCTTCTCCGATTAGAATCTATTGTAAATCACACGAACTCTGTTGTAAGACCCGTAGCATTTCACAGTGATATATTTGGCACAGGTAGACCGATGCTCAGCAGATTTCAGGTTTCACATAACGAGCAGCTGCGTACGGTAGTCGTTGCTAAAAAAGTTCTCGGATCGTTAGCTGTGCAAGGGGGCGGAGTGCGTGACTACATATCGAGGTCGCGGCCTCCTACACGTTTTTCGCATTTCACCCTTGAAGTTTGCCCCCACCCCTTCCTCAACCCTCGCGTGCTTGCCGCCGCCGCCGGTGGCCAAGGTCTCCGGCCCGAATTTCTACCTCTGCGCAACGGAAGCTCCCTCCTGCAGACACCACGTGGCCACGGCATAGATACTACACAGAAAGGAAAGTAGAAGGCGGCTCCTTTGATCTTCAGTGCGCCACCGCGCAGCACGGATCGCCATCTTGAAACTGTGCCATCTTGAAGGAACCGAAAGAGTCAGCTCAAACGCCATTTTCTCTAAAAACGGCTCCCATTTTTTGTTCTTATTTTTCCAACGGGTAGTGCTAATTGCACTGAAACGGGTAGTGCTAATTGCACATGAAATTCTTTCTGATGCACTATTTTGTATTTGTCAAAAATTACACAAATGTAATTTTTTGAAATATCTCTTACATCGTTCATATGCACATGTACAGTGATTTCTAAACACTACTGCATTTCTGAGTTAATGTGCTTTAAAAGACTTCAAATAAAGTTTTCGGAAAACTCACAAAATGTTCTGCGAAAAAGAGTTTCAATTTCGCATTTTTAGTTACGCTTAAACAATATTTTCTTAAAAACAGCTGCAATTCTTTTTAATGAGAATTCTCATTTAGGATGAGGTTTTACTCTTCTTTAATTTTCTTAAAGTAATATTTCGGTTCTACTTCAAGAAACCGAAGAATCGAGAACATTTCAAAAAAACGTACTTTTGGTGGAGATAGACGGCAACAGGCTAGACTACAAGTATGTGGCAAGTCCGATAAACTAGCCCAGGCCAGTGAAAATAGAAAACTAATACGAGAAAGTATGAACCATTCTGTACCACTTCTAGTTTTGTATTTATAATTCTTTAACCTTTTATCTCTCTTTTTTAATTAATATATGCCTATGTGCGATATTATTATTTGCCTATGCGAAGCGAATGTCCCCTCGGGTTACGTATGTTTTTGTTAGCTACACACACACCAAATACGAGTAAAATGGAAATAAAAGGCATCTTCACCACCGTTCACCGCACAACAAATGTCGGGTCATACAGCTGTTTACACACTTACAATATGGTGACGATGCGCATCATATCGGCGCACGGATTGTGGGTAGCTTTCCTTTCTGTGTAGTATATATTCTGTGACGTAGCCCTCAAAAGCGCTGGCCGCCTAGCGCCAAGGACGGTCACTGTGAATCATTGGCGGCTTCTTGAACTGATTCAGTGCATGCCTCCTTACCCGTAACCACAGACGGGAGTCAAACTGACACCGATCTCTGCTATATTTTTATTTTCTTATTTTGACGCTTATGCCATTTCGCCATTTCCATCAGAGCTTCAGTACTTTCTATCTAACTCTTTATTGTTGCATATGCGGATTGTCGATTTCATACATCTTGATTTATCAAATTTATTTCCTGTTAAAAGTAGCTTTGCGTGTCACGGAGTCACTTTCACTCCACGTCTGTGAACACAATTATATATATATATATATATATCAGAATTCAATTAATAAAATAATAGGTAGAGAAAGGAAGGAAACGGCAAAAGAGGATGGAAAACTATCAACAAAAAATACTGTTCTATTTGTCATAAGAAACTGGAGATAAAATAATTCTACGTGTTGCTGTTGTAAACAAGCATGGGAAAGGTGTGGATAATGTTCGGCAAAAATATGACCAATCGTAAAAGCACAAAAATTTGATAAGTATTTATAAAATTATCTTAAAGTACTTAATCGTTATATGGGTATTAAATATTTAATATACTTGACTTCAGAGAGGCAATTGAACAAAATGATTAATTATCATTATCTCAAAGTCTTTTAAAACAATCTTTTATATTATAAACGTAATTTCACAATGTACACAAAAATAATTTGAAAAAGTAAATTAATAAACATAAATCCTAGAGGAAGCATGCGGAGTCAGTTTGACTCCACGTCTGTAGCTGCGTAACATAAATTCACGTCTCTGGTTACGGGTTGACGTAGCTGTCTACCTGAGAATGATGAAGAATCGTGAAATTTCGTATTTTTTAATATTTATTGGGTCGTAAGCTCTGTTCTATCCTCTTTTAAATGCTTCAAACTGCTTCTTGTGATGTTTCTTAGTTTTTGAGGAAATATTGTGTCTACTGTCAACCCTTAGTGAGTGAACTTCAGATGCATTTTCCCGAATTGGGAATTTTCAGCATATTCACGCATGTCAAACATCATAAATCATAAACTATTAAAACATAATATAATTATTTTTGCAGCATGTAATCCATTATTTGCTCTAGTGAATGAACTAAAATATCATTAAAAGTTTCAGTTTTATGAACTAAAATGTCCAGAATAAATTTATAGACAATTTTTTCTGAAATTATCAAATGTACGAGGGAAAATAGACTCCAAATTCTAGAATTTTTTTTCTCAAGTAGACAGCTACTTTAAATGTGAGAAATAAATTTATTGATTCCACTCTAATTGAATCATGCATCAAAGAAGATTGCGTGCGTCGACTTGCAATGCGGTAAAAGGGGTCTACACAAAGAGGTCTACACATTCCGTTAACATCCTCATCCGGGTTCCCGCCAGCCCATAGGGTAAGAGAACACCACAGCCACCCTCTGTCGACGCACTTGGCGGAATTGGCGGTACTTTCCGGTTTGTGATACGACTCGTGTGTGGGAGCAGAGAGGTGCCCAGTGATGCATTGATGACGATGAAAGACACGCCTCTACATGGCAGTTCAAGGGAGGAACTGCTCCTTGCCCCGGGCCGATGACTCCATTAAAGACGTTTCTTTTCTGGGCGCAGGAGCACAGTATTTCTGCGATTTCTGCAAAACTGGAGGCTTAACCCTTCGACTCTTTTTCTTCATTACTTACGTGGGCTCTGTGAATCAGATTTCACCCCACCCGTTTTACCCAACCGTGTACCCGTATTTCAGGGTATTTGGAATTATTAAGAAAATGCTATGTATTTGCTTCATTTAATATATCGTTCTGAAAAAAAAGAATAATATTTCCAGAAAAAACGTTCTAGTATATCCTCAGAACTATGCATAGGTGTCTTCCATAACACCATGAGAATGTCTGATACAAAGACACTTAACTCGCAATAGACAAATACGCCAGAGTTTCATTCAGATACAATCAAAGAATGGTATAAACCTTTGTTAATTAAATTGAGAAGAAGCATGCTTGGAATGAAACATATATTTGTGTGAAAATAATAACATAATGTACCAATTTCTTGGGAGAAATTATTGAAGCAAATATTCACTCTAGTGAAGTATATTGTATGTCTTGTATTTTTTTCTGTCTCGTGTAAGAAATGTTATATCCAGAAGAATATACAAAATCATTAAAAAAACAGCTCCCTAGTAATTACATTAGGAAGTAGAAAATGTTATCACGTTCCTTCCATCCCTGTGAGACCACCACTGCTGCGAATCTTCTCATCACTGGTCACAAATGCATTTTATTTTTTGTATAATGTTTACTCTTGTTAAGTTATAGCTACAGATATATTCAATATGATATTCAGGAAACGTTTGCTTGTTAAAGCGCCTTCTTTGCCTGAGCAGTTCAACTCCCATTTACACAAGTTTACTTCGCGATAAGACCGTAGATGTCATTTACGTACTGGAAGCTTTTTATACTATTTCTTTAAACAAATAGGGTTTTCTGTATTATGATTAAGCTACGAAACAAACAACAAACACAGTATTTTGGTGCTGCCTTTTGGTGCAAGTAAGTCTGGATTTTCTGTATAACGTTAAGTTGGGACATCCTACCCCTGATGGTAGCGAGTTCATCCCACAATGATGTTTTACAGGTACACGAAATCTAAATACGCCAGAATGTCTACCTGTCAAATGTCATTTCCGGGCGAGTTGGATACAAATCCTGGGTAAATGTTACATGTAATTTCGTCTCACGATATTTACTACATAATGTTCATTGGCAAAAACTGACGCTACATCCCCTAGAAGTTTGTAACATTTATTCTCAAACACTGAAATAGCGGGTGGTGGGGAAGGGCGGGGCGAGGGGTGGGGGAAACAGTGGGAGGGGTGGTGGGGAAGGTGGGCGGGGCCGGGCAGCACGACGGGTGCTGCGCGCGGCGGTTGACCCCTGGCGGCAGCGAGGTGCGGCGTGTGTCGCCCGCGGTGCGGCGCCAGCGCTGTCGAGAGCGCACCTCGATAATCGATCCCCACGCGACTTCCGGCGCAGCGGGCACAGCGGGCGCTTCCGCCTCCGCCACAGTATCGGCAGCGAGAGGGCAGAGAGCCCGGAGGGGCGGGGGCCGGTGCGGGAGGAACACGAAAGGGCATGCGCGGTTTACTGACACAGAAAAGAGAGAAGATGGAGCGAGACGGGCAGGGCAAGATAAGGAGTAAGCGAGGAGCGGAGCGGGAAGCGGATCGGAGCGGGAAGCGGATCGGAGCGGGAAGCGGATCGGAGCGGGAAGCGGATCGGAGCGGGAAGCGGATCGGAGCGGGAAGCGGATCGGAGCGGGAAGCGGATCGGAGCGGGAAGCGGATCGGAGCGGGAAGCGGATCGGAGCGGGAAGCGGTTCGGAGCGGGAAGCGGATCGGAGCGGGAAGCGGATCGGAGCGGGAAGCGGATCGGAGGGGGCAGCGAGGGGGCAGCGAGCGGGCAGCGAGGGGGCAGCGAGCGGGCAGCGAGGGGGCAGCGAGCGGGCAGCGAGCGGGCAGCGGAGCGGGGAAGGAAGCGGGGAATGGAGTGGAATTTCTCACGTACGTAGACCTATTTTGTGTCTGAAGATAGTGAATAGGAAAAGAGGCGTGCATGTGGTACGCGGTTGTGCATTACACCTGGGAGACGGTGAAGTCATGTCCGGTCATGTCAGGATTGGACGACGGTGGGAAGGTAAGAAAGATGCCAGAAAGCAAGGCAACGCTCAAATGAAAACTACGTAGGTGAGGAATAACTGAGGAAGAGACCAAGAACTGGAGTCCAGGAAAGAGAACGAGGCAAAGGAAGCAAGATGATGGTGTGCTGGACGGCAAAAGTAGGGGGAAAAGCGAGTGGTGGGAGAAGTAAGCAGCCCAGAGTGGAAAGAAAGAAGGAAGATTAGTGGGTCAGGGCGTGGCGCAGAGAGACAGACCCGCAGTGGGACAAGGCAGAATGAACGAAACGAAATGGCAAAGGATTCAAAGAACGAGTAGAGTTTATGGAGGCAACGAAAACAATGAAAGTAGCCATGGCGGCCGGGAACGAACAGATTAAGCAAGACGAATCGACAGGAACGGAAGAAAAGAGTTGTGGCACGGCACGCGGCGAGGTAAGGCCGCAAAGGGGCGGGAGCAGAGGACTGTGACGGGGAGGAATTGGACGCAGACGAGCTCTGCAGGGCCGGGGGTGTCTGGCTGGCTGGGATCTGATGGGCAGTACGGAAAAGGGCGGGGTGGAGTACGACCGAGAGGAGAGGAGCGGGAGACGGGCTAGGATGAGGGAGGCGGGGCCAGTTGGGGTGATGTGAGCAGAATTGAGGAAAGGGAAGGAGAGGTCAGGAGGCTTAGGGTGTAGGCGGAGGTAATGGAAAAAAGAGTATGGAGCGGGGAGGGGAGCGGCGGGATGGGGCTGGGAAGGGAGGAGAGGAAGATCGAAGTCGGGGGCGAAGAGGGGAGGGCGAGGTGAGCGCAGTAGCACTGAAGCCAAGAGCAAGCGCCGGGGACGGGGTGAGGGTGAGAGGTAGCATGTGGAACCGCGCAGCCCGCACTGTTTCTGCTATGAGAGCGGAGCGTAGGTGGAACGACCAGGAGCGAGGTGAGGGTGGGGGATGGCAGCTGGGGCCGCCATATGAGAGAAAAGCACCCACCAGAGATATCGCAGGGAAGTCCCCACGGCGGTGGAGAATAATCAACGTGCCATTCCACTTCTATTATGATCTATATGAAGAAAACTAGCTGTACGTATAAAACAAAATGAAATTTAAGAATGAAAATGGAAATAATATCTTTAATGCATGCTGGGAAAACCAAAGCGTGAGATAATACAGTAAATGGATTATATAAGACTTCGGAAGAACCCTACTGAAATGTACAAGGTCAGGAGTGTTTAGTGTAAAATAAGGCTCATTTTATTCCGCTACGAATTAATTACTCCCGCAAAAAGAAAAGCATTTGTCTCGGTGAAATTAAAATAAAATAATCGGCATATGTAACTAAACCAGTTTTAAATATTAATGTGGTAGATAAATTAGAGACACTAAAATTGTATATAATTTATTCTCTTTAATTTAATTTTATTACCGACATTTCTTATATTCTTCTATCTCAGTGCTCTGCAAGCTTTATTAATCTACTTCAGACTTATGAAAATTAATTTTTCCTCTTTGTTGTAGCTTGAAAGGAATCTCTTTTGTAAATGTAGTCCTAACACATTTTCGTCCGAGATAATATATAATATTTTCTTATATTTTCCATTGAAAGGTTACGTAAATTATAGGAAAAATTCCGTCATCACATTAGCATTACATAGCGTTTGTGATCATAAACAACAAATGGTGCAAAATGACGGGAAATTATATTACAATTAGGCAATGCTGAAGATCTGCGTGTTCTGGGCAACATATGAGATCTTCCTTGACCTTCTGAACGAAGTAATACAGAATGTGGATCTCGCAAACATTTCGTTTACTTTACAGACGGTCCCCATCGCATCAGTGAAAATGCGTAATAACAGCTAATTTTGTAGTGAAAAACAGATTTTATGTAATATAAATGAAGTTTTTTTAAAGGCGTGCGCGAATGGGTACTTTTTAGTGAGAGAAAGGAGTAATTCCTTGTTGTAGCGGATTGTAGGTTGTTCCTGATACGGGTGAAAACAGTGAATCTAGCGAGGTTGTGATAGTTTATGAGGAAAGAAACGGTGAAGAAAGCTGTATTGGAACAGAAATTGCTAGACCTGCTGTACAGTGTATCAAATGGGAAACGACAATGGTGTGTGGTGAAATGGAAAGAGGTGTCGAGCGACTGCTTGATGGAACGGAACATGGCCAAGCAGAGACAGAACGGGAGGGGAAGGGTACGCAAACACTGTGGCAGGTAGGAGACGAGCGTATAGGAGAGAGGAATCTGTGCCGGAAGAGTCATCAGCGACAAGAGGGATGCTGTGGAGTTGGTTGGAAAGATCTGAAAAAAGTGATAGTGTGCCTGTGATGTTGACGACTGGGCAGGGAAGTACCCATGCGTCGCAAAAGAGTGTCAGCCACGAGGAATTGTCAGGGACGATGACACGTAGGTAGCGATAGCAGTGATAGACGTTGAGAATGAGAGAGAGAATGACTTACAGACAGACAGAGGGGGGAGGAAGGACTGAAGAATCCAGTATGGGGGGGGGGAGAAGGGTTCACAACACCCGCCAGGAGCGCGTGCACAGGGCGTCAGGTGGAACAGAGCGGAGGCGGAGGCGGCGGCAGAGGCGTTGGTGGGGGTGGAGAAAGCGGAAACAACGTGGCAATGCAGTCAACGAGGCGGTGGAGTTGTCAGGGACAAACGCGCGGCGTGACAGGCGTCGGCTCCGGCGAGGGCGAGGGGGCTGGGCTCTATGCAGCAGAGAGCAATGCGGCGATGCGGACCGCGTGCTCGCGCTAAATGTCACAGGCGGCGGCACGTGCTCTATCTGCTCCGCTGACGGGTAGAGTGGGGCACGCGGCGGCGGCAAACACTCGGGGAGGAGTGGGGCATGCGAAAAGAGCGGGGCAACTGCGAGGGAGCGAGGGGGCGAGGAGGCGAGGGCGAGGGGGCGAGAGCCAGGTGCGAGGGCCAGGGGGCGAGTGGGTGAGGGGACGAAGGCCAGGGGGTGAGGGCCAGGGGGCGAGGGCCAGGGGGGCGAGGGTCAGGGGGAGGCGAGGGTCAGGGTGGCAAGAGCAAGGGTGCGAGGACCAAAGAGCGAGGGCGAAAGAGTGAGTGCCGAGGTTTGAGGGCCAGGGGGGCGGGGGCGAGGGCCAGGGGGGACGAGGGCCAGGGGGTAAGGGCCGGGAAGGGCGAGGGCCAAAGAGCGCGAGCCAAAGAGCGAGAGCCGGGGGGGAGGGTCAGGGGGGCGAGTGCAAGGGGGGACGGCCAGGGGGGCAAGGGCCACGTGGTTCGAGGGCCAGGGAGCGAGGGCCAAAGAGCGAGAGCCGGGGAGTGAGGGCCAGAGGGCGAGGGCCGGGGGGCGAGGACTAGGGAGGGGCGAGGGACAGGGCAACGGTCAGCGCAAAGGCCAGGGGAGGCGCGAGGGCGAGGGCGAGGGCGTGGGCGAGGGCTAGTGCGATGGCAAGAGCGACGGCGAGGGCGCAGGCAGCGACGAGGGGGCGTTACGGCAGCGTGAGGCGAGGGAGACTGTTAAAGGGGCGTGCAACCCGCCGAACAAAAGAGCCCCGCCGCGCGCCATTCGCTCTGGCATCCGCGCGCCCCGCTGCCTCCGCCGTCCACCACCATAACGCGCATTGTGTTCCTCGGACCACCTGCCTGGTTTGAATGAATTGATGACAGATCCGGACAAGGTCTGTATCTGCGTTTAAGGACCATGAATCTGCCAAGTAGATGTGGCTGCTCGTGATTTCAATACCAGGTATTGTATAAAACAGTTACAGAGTACAGGCGTCGCATTTGGGCATATTATTCGATTAATACATCACTGCACATGTCATCAAAACTGTGTTATTTTATTGAGTTCAACACATGATACAAAATAACATGAAAGGGAACAAAAAAGTGCCCTCATTTATTTCACAAATCAAGGTTCAACGATTTACAGAAAAAATACAATTCCCTACTGAAAATATTTCACACTGTATCATCCCTATATTAAAATTAGTTGGAATTCACGGCATACCGAAACTTCCTACTCTTAATGTTATTACTTAACAATTATTCAGAGTTTTCAGAGAATTGCATACTATCCTTTAAAGATCTACAATTCAATGAAGTTATGCAGAAAACACCAAGACGAGAGTTAATATAGTTGAAGAAGAAGCTTTGTAAATTGAGATATATAAACAAAGAACCCCCCAAAACTTATACTAATGATATCCGGAACAGCATAATTAGTACTTCTTCATGACAAGTTTACGAAGTTTCAACGCAAAACTTTCTAATCTGGCTGTTATGCGTGACACATACTTTTCGCATGTATCTCTTCACCTGCACCAATGGCAACCATTTTCGGAAAAGCGCTAATACACCAGACCTTAATCCTGACGTAACTGCAGAGATATCGCACGAAAGAACCTTAAACAAGAAAATTCGAGATGGTACCGTAGAGGTGATTATAATACCTCTCCTTCCTATACTAAAATTTAGAGAGGGAAAGTAAAAATATTAGCTATGAAACAGAGTCTTTAACATCAAGATGGTTCGACACAAATACCTGTTAATAAGCATTTGTGAAAGGGAAACGGAGGTTAATATCTTAGGAAAACAGATCTGTCGGTCCACTAATTGACGGTGCTCACGGCAACACCATAGTAAGGAATTGCACACGGAGATAGAGATAAATTAATGTGTACATTTATTGAGAATTCAACACACTAATAGATTATGGTAAAATTCTATTCATTCTGTGACGAGAGAATGAATAGAATTTTACGTCCTGAATACACATTCTCCTCAGACATCTTTTTAAGTAGTATTTCTCTCGTAAATAAATGGTTGCTTGAAATCCAAGTAAATGCCTGTAATAAACCAGAAAAAGCATATGGAAACGTATCAAGTTAAGTGTAAATTAACTTTAGATTATGTGTTATTTCAAGACAATAACACGATATCTAAAGTAAGAGAGAGGAAATACATACGAAACGAGGACGTAGTTTCGAAGTAATGACGGAGAGCGTAACAAGTGTGCTTATCGTGTTCTGAAACTATTTGGGTTGTGTAGAATGAATAAAGTAAATTAACTAATTTTCCAACATCGGTTGCTTAATTGTTTGTAAGCAGTTGTGTGCATGATATGACGATTGAGTAAATTCTGTGGGTCATATATTTCTTACAAGTAAAGGGAACGTATTGTAATGCTGCAGCGGAAATCGATGTTTTTACCGAAAATTTATTGTCGTGTCCCAGTAATGAAAAAGTGGATAAATCGTGTTCTTATATTCAGTAAATTACTTCCTCTAACACGTCATGCAGTCAGAATCCACGTTCTGTGGGTCATTAATCGAGGAAATTTGATTGACAGCAAAACGTTCGTCCGTCCGTCACCAACGCTAGTACCTAAACCGTTCAATCAATTTTATCCACAATTGATATACCCCGAACGATCTGGCCGAACTCTAAGTCCTCCGAGTTTGAAATAGATGTTTTAGGGAACCTCAACAACCATCTTCAATTTTTTTCAAAAATGACTGAATTTGTTTTATTAAACGTTGTTCACGGATGGCAGAAATGAGGCTTAACAACGGCACACACTGGTCTCATTTTCTTTGAAATCTTTGAACTGTCGAAAATTGCAAAGGTTGAAAAAAATTCGGCGTCTTCCTACACTATTTGAGAATATTCATTATAAAAATTACTAACATTTTCTAAAATTGTATACTTTACTTCAACATTTGTTTTTTAAAAAAATTTCCATAAGGGAAAATGCCTGAGTAATTTTCGCGTTATTGAACGGGAAATAAGCAAATTTTTAAACAATTATTTTTTTCAAAATTCCAAATTTCTCGATAATTCTCAGAAATTTCAAAATTCCAAGACTCCAAATTTTTAGGAAGTATGTGCTGCTGGAGCACCACTAGTTTCACTTCACTACCAAGATTGAACAATTGTCCCCAACGCCGTCTGTCTGCTATTTTCTAAGACTGAGGATTTTTGGGAAATATCCACAAAAGTTAACAAAACATCTTGTTTTAAACATGTTCAATTAATTACGAACGAAGAATCAGTATATTGAATTTGATGGGCGATAGATCCACTGTTTCAGAGAGAACATCTTTTGGTTTCCTGCAAATAAAAACTTTGAATTATAAATTTGAAGTTAAAATAATGATACATTACTGCACTAATGTTTGGCCTGTAATGAATTTTTGTAATGAAAAATCCGCCTGTCATATGCAAGACAGGCGACAGCTAGCATTTTTGTTGTGTGCATGCATTTTGCATTGTCTCCTCGACAATTTTGATAACATTTATAAATGATGTGCTGAATGAATGCAATGTTATCTCTAGAAGTGCTTTACTATAGAGCCCTGATTATATACTTTGATTTAAACATAGATGCATTTCAAGGTCACGAGCTGGAAGGGGAGGGGAACACTATCATCCAATCGAGAGCTTCGTTACGACTTAAATTTTTGGTATTGGAGCTCCCGATTGAATTACAGTATCCCCATCTCCTGCCAGCTCATGACCTTGAAGTGCACTATGTTTAAATTGATATATAAGCAAATGTCGGTTACTCTTGCGCATCCTGCCTTTTGCGATAAGACGAGGAAACGCTCAACGTGAGGATGAATGTTTGTCACCAACT
The DNA here is from genome assembly GCA_011170035.1 of Teleogryllus occipitalis. NCBI lineage: Eukaryota > Metazoa > Arthropoda > Insecta > Orthoptera > Gryllidae > Teleogryllus > Teleogryllus occipitalis. The sequence goes on along the minus strand of BLKR01001202.1, from coordinate 260,269 downwards.
GATATCGGGGGCAACTGAGCGTTGGTAGCAGGAGAGAGGATAGTAGTGGATGGCGCCGCACTCTGCTCTTCGGCGGAGGGATATAGGTAATTCAATATTTGAACAAAACTTTTAAAGAGGAAAACGCTGAATGAAGGCAACGTTGTGAAGAGGTTATTCATCCGCTCGATTTATATTTACATACGCATAACCCTTAAAATCAGCTTTGAGTGATCCTATTTTTAACTTCCGGACCGTGTGCCACTTATCAGAAATATTATTTTGGATGATCAAGCAGTTCGGCAGTCGTTACTTCTACCGTGCGAGCTTTTACATGAGGTTGTAAAAGTTTAAAGTGGCCACAAAAGCGTCATCGACGAGCACTGCTCTCAACGTCCAGCAACATTGTCGACCTCGATATTAAAATCTCGTATGGATTCACTTAACTAAGAAGACAGACGACTTACAATTGAACGAACTGCAGATAAATGTGGAATAAGTGTTGAGTCAACCCATTACATCATTGAAAACCAAATAAACTACCGTACGACTTGTGCAAGGTGGGTTCTAATAGAGCATGCAGTTCCATTAAAAAGTCGAGAATTTTCGCATTTGCTCAGAGTTTAAAAATTGGTTCAATTTTAAAGATGACGGAACCTAGTTTTACACTAGGATGCATTATTTTGTTCGGTGGTCCAAAGATCAAATAGTTCAATGGAAACATCCATAAACATCCCGCCATCTCTTGGACGGCCCATCGTCGGATTTTCTGTGATTGTTTAAGGGACGAGCAACACACTTCAATAGTGTATACTACACAGACAAGAGAGAGTTTGTTCACGCCATAGCGGACAGCGCTATCCATCTTTTGCACTTGCGCAAATCCACTAAAGTGGTACGAAACCTGAACTGCGAGTTCGTATAAGATCGATAGTTTTTAACGTTTGAGGGTGCACAAACTCTTGAAGATTTAGGAAAAATTAAGCTCGCATTGAAAGTAAATGTCCGCGATGGCAGAGAAAAGGTGTTCTTCCAAGAAACGCTGGATCTCATACGAAACAAATGATGCTGAAAACTAACGGCATAGTGGATCATACCCACCGGCACAGGGAGCATCAACTGATGTCACTGCAGTGCCTCTGACCTGGATGCTCTAGGGTTCCACTCCCGACGGTGGCTTCATTTTTTGACATTATCAGCAAAGTCGAATTAAGCCGCTGTCTGAAGGATAATTCTAGCGGCCGGTCGCTCTGATCGGTAGTTTTCCATGGTTTCTCTGAACAAAAACGAGGTGAATGCCGCAGTACTACCCTTGCAAACGGGCCATGGACCACGCGCGATCTTTCCTCCCTCTTCCTTGTTCTATCCTCACCCTTTTTTACACACACATACACTCACATGCACAACAATACCACACATATTATGAGCTTAGAGCTTGCTTCTGCTTGGGCAGTGCGCCGCTGGAGAGAGAACTGGTTGGGGAAAATCCCCGCGATCCGATATAGGCCGACGCCAGTAAGAACATCGCCACTTCCGCGACAAAAAACATGCATACGGTACTAATGACCTTAGAAGTTGGCGCGCCCAGAATCACTGAACAATCAATCAATCCTATATTATTCTCTTTCCAGCCCTAATATTGCCCCTTCAATTTTTTTTTCTGCTTAGTCCAATGAAAGGGACTCTGAGGGCATCAACGAGATCTAAGACAAAGAAAAGTACAAAACTAGCTTCTATATCAAGGTAAAGAATTCCTCGCTGATGGGGGAAAATACTAGAGTAAGAAGATGGAACACGTGCTAAGAAGTCGGTAAGAATTACGTGGAAAAGTAGACAAAAAATGATGTCAATTCAATGAAGCATTCTTGCTGTACAGATTTTTGTCTGTTAAATTATTGAATAAATTTATTCCGGCATTTTTACATTCACTTCATTTTCTTATCGCATTTTCTAGACTACAGAGATGAATACAGACTTCAGGAAGGAAAACAAGAATAATACAAAAGAATTATTGTGGAAGAAACTAAGAAACAACAATCCTGTTTCTTCGTGAAATTTCCGAATGTATTTCTGGGCCTCTTCCATAAGAAGAAATATAATCCTGTTTTATAGAGTATGAAAATCCTAACCGATGTTTTAAAAAAATCATAAAAAATATTAAATTAAAATTATTATTCAGTTTATAATAAATTAGTTTATTTCAATTTCCTTTTTCATGTCTCTCAGACAAGACTGAAATGTGACACAGGGGATTGAAAACTACATTCCCAAAGAATTATCTCGCACTTTTTTATTATTATTTCTTTTTTTCATTTTTCAAATATTTATAGTTAAAATATTGGGAAGGGATTCTGGAACTCAAAGTGTGGGCAGATGATCTTCTCTCTCATGTCACATACAGTTTTTGACTGTTTTTGACTAAATAAATAAATAAAGAAAGAAAAACAGTTTTAACAGCTCAAGAAAAATGTGTAATACAATTGAAAATAGCGTGATTTTAGTTTCTTTTGTCCCTTGTATGTATTACTAAGTTCGTAAACATCTTTAGCCTGCAACTATTGAGAAGTAAATAACCACAGGCATCATATTATTATGGACAGAAATACAAAAGTTGAAGTAGGGCGTCATGTATTTTTTTCACCATACGTTGTTTCTATACTTTTCTAATTCTAAAAAATATTAGACATACGCAGAATTTATCATCGGTACTTTTGTTGTTGATTTTATTGACGAATGTTCCATATTCACTGCAATTCGATCCTGAGTAAACAATCCCCAATTACAAATTTAATAATTAGAGATTTGTATATTTATGCCCATTCAAGGTTTTAACAAATGACGCCCCATCATTTTAGATAGGTTTTTGTAAAAACTAACAATGAGAATTTCAAAGGTTCCCTTGAAAGAATTTAAAGTCGTTTTCGCAATCTGCTGATCAACTCCATTAAAGAAATGTCTGTCATTCCTCTGACAGGCAAACGCTTTTACGAATCACCAGCACATCAAAGTGTCAATGGCAGGAATCAAGTAAATATCTGGCGAGAAATATCAACCAGGTATCGAAATGTCGCATTTCACCATCGTTGTCTATTATACACTGGAAAAGTATACTTAACACAGAAAAAATATTAATCTAAATAATACATAAAGATGTGTTTGAATGTACGAGATTCACTTCCATGTACTTGAATATCGGTTACTCTGAAATACCTCTCGACAAAAGGGAAATTCGGTTGATTTTTATTTCGCATTACAGGGTTTACTGCGGTTGTCGCTATTACTGTGTGCGATAGCGTATGTATAGGAAGTCTACAACTGAAGCTTTAGAGATCGGATGGACCAGGGTCCTACACCAGACTTGTTCAACTGTCTCTGACGGGTTCCAGGGCTTGCGATACCTGAAAACAATATGCAAAATGATGACAGGTACTTGAAGAAATTTTGAAAACATTTTCTTTACCTGAATTTGGATTCAATTTTTTGAATACAAATTTACCTAAGCTGTTGACGTGCCCGGAATCACCAACCAACAACCACCATCGCAACAACACAGCATTCACTGTCATGCGGATTTGGTGGTGTAACGGTCAGCGTACCGGACTGTTGTACCCGAGTTTGCGGGTTCAATCCCGATCGAAGCCGTGGATTTTTAAGGGCGAAAAAATCCTTCGTGCGCCTTCTTTCGGAGGGGAAGTAAAGCCGGCTGTCCCATGTTAGTAGATTTACTGCATGTAAAAGATCCTCAAGCCTAAAAGAAGCCTCTGAGCAAAATTGAGATTCGCCTGTTTCGTCGCCCAATGTAATACCTCCTTTCTCCGCTAGGTGGGGAAAGGAGCGTAGCGAAATTGCGTGGTTAGACGGAAGAGCGGGCCTGAGTCTCGCCATGTAAAATAAGGCATTAACTAACTAACTGTCTACGACCGCAACACGCCTTTACAGGAGGAAATCAGACGCGCGAGAGCCAAATCAACTCTAAAGCTGGATTCTTTTAAACGGCTTCTTTTAAATGTTTCACGCCAGCCGCAAACATTTATGTCAATTGCAGACAAAGTTAATTTTAACAATTTTTAAGTTCGAAAATTATATGTCTTTTAGTGTTGTTAATTTTGTGGGGAGGCCTGGCCTCCCTTGCCTCCTCTGATCATCCGCCACTGCCAGCTGTATTTCGCCAGTTACTATTCCTTCAAAAACGAATGGTCCAAGGAGATTCTCAAATGAAACCCACATCAAACATTAATTCCAGGTAAATTAACAGTCTCTTACACGAAAACATCTGTACTGTTTGCATACCAGTAGAAACAGTTACGTCGGTTAACAGTTCCGTTCAACTTAAATTGTACCTCATTGGAACAAGCAACTTTCCCTAAGAAGGCCTTAGTCTGTTGCACCATGTTCTAAAAGCACTCACAGCGTTACAATCTCCGACCAGAATCTTCATTTAATGCATCCAAAAATCTTGGGATGAAAACTTCCAACTTTGCTGTATTAATTTTACGAATAATGTTACGATTAATGTTGCTAATCCCAGTCCCTCGTACACAGTTTCCTAAACTCTGTGGTGAGTGATCAAAACGCTCCAGAATCATTGTTGAGGGTGCCGGGTTTGTTGGTCGGCGAGTTCTTCGAGACCTGCCCTCGGGAGGAGCATCGCGTACGGTCCCAGCAGTCTCAAATGTGTCACGAACGCGCGCAATAGTTACACGCATTGGGTGGTCTGGCCCGTCACAATATTGTCGTTGAATGGCTCCTGTTAAAATGCGCATAATTTTTTGGCATCCTCTGTATTATTGAAATGATTGAAGGCGTTGTCATTGTCAACAATAACAATACAACAAGTATTGTTGACAATGACAACACCTTCAATCATTTCAATTATGTAAATGTCAACTACGACTCACCACTAAACCAATATTCTCTGTATTAGCATACTCAGCTCTATTGGTGCAGAAAAAGGGAAAGAATTGAGCCATTTTTTAGAAAACTTCGAAAATGTCGTAGGTTCTTCACGTAAAGAAACTTCAAAAATTAAAACACCCCTTTTAAATTCGAAACGCCGTGACATAAGTCACATACACTCAGGAATAACCATTTTAAAGAATGTTCTGTGAATGGTTAGGAACTAGTGTTTACAGAATAACGGACAGGTGAGCAGACGTTTTAAGAAAAATATAAACCAATACAAGTAATTCTGCAACAGCACTTCTGCAACATTACTTTCTCTATAGTAATTAATTTAGGAGAAAGGAAATTATCTGTATTAATGAAAATCAAAAACTGTTTGCAAATCTCAAACAGCAAATTAATTGCTCTTTTTGTGTTGTGTTAGTTTTTGGAAACGTGTTTTTCCTTCATTTCCATTGATTTCACTAACATTGATTTTTTTCTCCCCTGAGTGATAGCCATCAATGGCACGTAGTTCGTGTTATAAGTTGCGTGTTTAAGCGATAAAGGTAAAGGAACGATATCAATGGATCAGATTAAATTAACTCCGCCATTCAGAGTCGTTGAGAAAAAGAAGTAAACCACGTATAATTTACACAGTTGTTCGAAATGACGATTATGATTGACTGAAACAAATTTGTTTTCATCCTCAGTAGGCCAACATTGAATCACGGTTCAAAATTTATTGAAATCGTGATTACCAATTCGGGAATCTAATATTGTACGTACAAGATTTAATTACGAGCTGAATTACGGAATCCGTTCACAATTGTTTAGCGATATGAATTTTGGTGAATTAACATGTTTTATTAATTTCCGTGTGGTGTGCCAACGTTCTGTAATCAGTCAATGTGTTTCAAAACATATGTGCAAAAGAAGCTGTCATTTCCTGCTTTGGAATTGTGAGATAAAGAATGGAATAATAATTATTAATATTCATCGCATTCACGAAATATGCACGGTCGATTTTCTGAACTAATGTATGCAGTTGGAAATACGAATAATCAAAGTAGCAATGAGAACGGTAGTCGTTTTTCTCCAATCACGAACAGCCCTTTCCACAGGCGCGGAATGCTAATGATCGGCTAAAGTCACGTAAACTGCGAGACTGCAGGCGCTGCCAAAGCAGGTTGTTCAGGCTTAGCAAAATCTACATGTATTCTGTATTAATCTTCGTTTAATAGCGGAATATTGTCTGCAGTAACAGAAAATATCTACTGTGAACAAGAGCAAAAAGATAAACAAAAGGACTTTTCATATCAAGACAAAATAAATAATATAATGTTCATTTATTCCCTACAGCATAAAAGCTGCTCAAGCAATGAAAGCTAAATAGACGTTTCATTTGCCTTGGAATAATGTCCTTTCTACTTTATTTTCCCCTTATTTCTAACGGAAGAAATTCTCAATGCTTTCAGTTCAAAATGCAGGTTATGGCAAAAAGCATGACCATCCCGAATATTCTTTAATCGGTTCAAGATATTGAGATGATATTTTTACCAAACGATACAGGAGAGACGGGCACAAGAAATGTAGACATTAGATTTCCGGTAGCAGTTTTGTTTTAAAGATATTGAACGAACCTAGTATTATAACGGAAACACTTTTTTGATTAAACTTTGAGAAGACAAAAATACCATTACTTCGTATGTCTGTATGTGATGAACAATACTCGTATTAATAGGAAATTAATTGTTATGAAACCTGGAGTGACCTGTCTAGTGTGAGTTATCTGCACTAAACAACAATTGAAACCGCAGCATAATAGACTAAATGGAACATATTTAAGATGATTAGAGATATTCGCGGAGATTACGATAGAAGTTTGCAGAATGTAAATGCTATGCTATTTTTATCGATTGTCACGTCAGCCCCGAACTTCCAAACACCTACTACGACCCTGACTTTATAACTATTAACTTACTATTAAATATAATACTTAGGTAACTATTAACAGAGGTATTGATAAATTCGTCTTCTGACGATTGTTTAAAAAATTATAATTTTCCATTTAGAAAATGAAGTTTATTCAATATTTTCAATTAATAAGCTGCCAGAAAGATAACCACTGTATATAATTAATAGGCTCCCAGAGAGTTGCATCGTTGGCTGACTTGTGTTCAGTATTTGGGGGATATTTAAATTTGTTCATTTTTCGGGGTCGTTTTGGATGGTCGTTTTTATTGACTAATCTTGTATTAAACTCAGGATAAAAACTACTGACACACTTTATTTGTGGACGTTACAAAAATGTATTTCTATGCAGTACACAGTTCAATAAATAGGCTTAATAGCTCAAAATATTTTTAAGAGGCAAATATTTAATGAAGTAGAACTACAGAGGTAAATTAACTCATTTTTAAACAGTCATTTTGTGAGAGGTGACTTCCTAGCAATTTAAATTATTATTTATACTTACATTATTATATTTGTATTAAAGCGTATGATTGTTGTGATTATTTTATCTGCAGAGAACATGAATATAGTGAAAATATGCAGTATATTAGGCAGAGTAAGCACTCTTTCTGAAGAAATGCAAGTATAAAACTCACATGTTCATGGTATTTCCAAGTAAATAGCCCAAAAACTGAGATCTGTGAACTCGTGCGAAGTGCACCTCAAATACGGCGATAAAGATGTGAAAAGGATCAGAGGAGAATCTGGCGGTTCATATTATAATGCTTACAATCCCATGATATGATAAAGGATAATATGTGCCCATTATTAAAGAATTTGATTGAAGTTTTCGGTAATGCCTGAGCACAATTACCGTGGCTTATTCATTTCTTAATCTATAAATCTAGGTCGCAGGTTACAGCTTTTAAGTAGATAGGTTTACTTTACACTTAAGAACTTTTATTCTGTAACCACAGAAACATATTCTTTCAATTGTACTCAGGTATAAAACACAGAAAGTACTCATTCCCGAAAACTATTTTTTGTCAATTCTTTTTTCTTCGTAAGGTTATTTGCTTCACAAGATCCTCGAAACGTGCAAGAGGAAGAGGAGCGAGAGCGCTACGTCGGAGGAGAAGCTATGGGCCACGTAGGTGACCTGCTGCAGAGCGCCTTGACCCGAGGTCAGGCAAGGACGCGCGCCGCACCACGCCTCCGAGGCCGCCGCCTCCGCCGCCGCCGCCGCCGCCGCCGCCGCCGCCGCCGCCGCCGCCGCCGCCGCCTCCGCCGCCGCCGCCTCCGCCGCCGCCGCCTCCGCCGCCGCCGCCTGCCGCCGCCGCCGCCGCCGCCGCCGCCGCCGCCTCCGCCGCCGCCGCCCCGCCGCCGCCGCCGCCTCCCGCCGCCGCCTCCGCCGCCGCCGCCTCCGCCGCCGCCGCCTCCGCCGCCTCCGCCGCCGCCTCCGCCTCCGCCGCCGCCACCTCCGCCGCCGCCGCCTCCGCCGCCGCCTCCGCCGCCGCCTCCGCCGCCGTCGCCACCTCCGCCGCGTTCTCCCTCGCGAGCGCGCGCGCCTGGCTGGTGGCGCTGGTGGCGATGTTGGCGATGGTGGTGGCACGGAGGGCGCGCCGCCGGTGCGCAGGGTCGCCAATCGATCGCCCGTCAGTGCCACCAACTTCACGGGCGCTGTGCGAGATTGGCCCAGTTCCGCGACACTGCGTCGCCCAACAGCCGCGACCTCAGCCGCCACCACCGCCACCACCGCCACCGTCCCCGCCGGCGTCAACTCCTCGCTCACCCTCTCAGACCCTGCCTTACGCGAGACACTCTCGGTACTCTTGCACCGCCTCGGTGCAGATGCACTCGCCTGCCACTTAAGGCGGCCGTGATTCAGCGCCGGCAACGCTCTCCCAGCTGCGAATCCTCGTGGGAGGTTGATGAAGCGCTGACGACGGCCTGCCGGCGCGTCACCACCACCCACAAGACGCTTGGGGAATATTAGCGAAGAACACAGTGAGAAACAGCAGTCGTTATTCATGTTAGCTTTCCAGATAATTGGAAGCGTTCGCGGCAAGCTCCGACTCGCAGAGATATGGAAAATCCACTGTCCACGACGAACCTTCTTGGCACGAGGCTGGCGGAGAATTCATCGAGCGAGACGAGACGACGGCAAATTTCCGGCTACTGGCTTTTTAACAACGAGGACATTCCCCCGAATTCGGGCCGAAAGCCAAGCTATTTCTCGGAGGCAGGGAGCGCTCTCGAGAAAAGTCTAGACAGAACGGCCGAGGCGAGAGGACGCGTTCAATACATCGGAGAGCAGCGAACGGCTCGCGCCGGGCCACAGCGTTCGACAGATCAATTATCGCCTTCATACGGCCTCCAACAAGTGTCCGCCGCGCGCCACTTGGCGTCGACGTGGATGGCGCGGCACGGAATTGGCGCCCGCGGGGCAGCAACCTCGCTCACGAGCAAAGCCACCGCACGCTGAGACTGTTGCGCCGGAGCAGCCCAATCAGGTTGCCCAGCTTCCGGCGATACCCACGTCGATAGTCGAAAGATGTAGGCAGTGCGAAGACGGGGTAGGGGCTCCCAGCCTCTCGAACCTTAGTTCGAATTGGCTCGACTTCGTCGTGGCAGTTGCCCAATACTCTTGGCAAAGAGGAAGGAACTTGTTCCCGTGCATGTGAGTAGCGCGTTGTTTTGACTCCGGTACTAGCCCGGAGAGCTAGGAGTTCTGAGCAGGCATTGTATGGGGAGGTTGCCATGAGAGCACATTGGGTTCCGCCTAGATCCGGATGTAAGTCTGTCGGCGTATTTGTGAGTCAGCGGGGGGCGAGGATAAAGGCGTGAAGCCCAAGGTACCCGCCCTGGGGTTAATAGTCCCCTGGCAAGACAAGCAACGCGTAGTGTAGTAGACCACACGGGACTCGCACTGCGCCGGAGCACGGCTCGCGTGAAGGACTCATACCATAGCCGATTCATTCACATGAAGCATTTCTTCGGAGCAGACGAAATGTGACATACAGGGCGCCAAGAAAGTCTCTCCGCCGTGATACCAGTGGCTAATCAGAGTGCTAGCAATAGAAATTTTGTTGGTAGACGAATTGCAGCTAGTAAAAAAATGAAAACGTACATTGCCTACTCACCACAATTATAACAGATACTGGACGTGTCGTCCCCTTTACTTGTTTCCCAGTGATATGGTTGCTAAGAACAAATCAAATTGTTAGTAAGGGCCTGTGATTTGGCACAGTGCGGAGGGACTTTCCTGGCACACGTTATTTTAAAAACTGTAATTGTTCAAAATGTTTTTAATCTGAGCGGAACTGTTTATTTCGCGGTAAAACTGAGAAGTCCATGTTTTTGAGAAAACTGATTTAGAATGTCACTTGGGGCACTCGATTCACACCAGCTCCGTGACTTTGATTGATTGATTGATTGATGTTGCCATGCACATCAACTTCTATAGCCATTAGTTCTATAAGTGTAGAGATTATTTTACGTTTTATGGTGGCGGTGATCGTCCTCAACGGAATGATTAGATCCGGAGCCGACCAACATGTCGGCGTGAGAGCGATTCCATCCTGCGGGTCCCTCCCCCAACGAGGCACAACTCCTGCCACGACACTCTCTAAGCTCCCGACTGATCTCGTGGCTTGTGTGGTAGTGTAGTACATGTTAGTGTGTGTGTAAGGAGTGAGGATAGGACAAGGAAGAGGATGGAAAGATCGCGCGCGGACTGTGGCTCGTTTGTTAGGGTACTACTCCAGCAATCGCCTGATATTGATCGAAGAAAGCACCGAAAATATCAAACAGTGCGACCGGTCGTTAGAATTCTCGTCCGAGCAACCGGGAGCGGTAGCTCAGTGCATCAACTGATGTCACTGCAGCGCCTCTGACCGGGAGGTCCTGAGAAAGACATCGCAAGTTTCACACTTAAGTTTTCAAATGTTATGTAGTGTACGTGTACTATGCATTCTATTTATTAAATCTACTTAATAACAGAATTTGTTCAAAATGATACCCATAGTGACATTAAGCGGCGAAACATTGAGTGTCATGATACACTACAAAATGTTTTTAGGTAAAATTTTCTTTCACGAACATATTGAATTTATTTGGTTCTTTTACGCGCGCAATCTGATGTTTGCTTCCGTTTCATTTTTTTAGTAACAGGGTATAGTCAGATTTAAGACAATCCTATAACTGATTGTACACGATCATTTCTTCCACTAAGATGTAGAAATTGATGGAAGTATTCGCCCACCTCAAAGGTTATCACGTCCCCAAATGAAACCATTCGCAAATAATGCATTCCTAAATGACTGTTCCTGCAAAACACAATAAACGTTGCTTGGCACTGACGTCGCTCCAAACGGCCTCTAGCACCAAATTTCTCTCAGTTGAATGTGCTTTCAACTTCCGTTTTCTATTTACAGCATGCAACGTTCCCATAGCGTTGGATAAATTCATCGAACCAGTTCATGATGAATATGGCGGCGGTTTGGCTAATGTGTTTGCTTGGTTATTTCTCTTGAGTTGCAATTAGGGTACACGTACCTGTATATTAAATGCGTTTCGGCTATTTCTTCAATTTGTATTTGTGTTTAAATTCTGTTACTCGCATAACAACATTCCATGCATTTTTGACATTGACCGGCGAGTAATTCTTCTTAGACACTGTCAGTCAAATTATTTCGTTTGCCTTTTCTCCCGAACTGCCAGGGGTTCAGCGCCATCAAATCTGGAATTGCCAGATGGTCTCAGACCCATGCACAAAGCCGCGGTATCCCGAACTGCTTAATTTCGGTGACTTCACGAAGCTTGATTAAGAAGTTCGGCTTCCGACTCAGGTATATTGAATAGTGTATCGGTGCCATTGCAGAATTTTATCTTCAACCAGTTTCTAAAATTATTAATTCTATTATCTTTCCCAGCGAATAATAAACGGAAGTACTCGTATATCATGAAATATTTTCTGTCTCAGCTTTTTCCAATTGAATCGAGGTTTTGGGGTCTGAAGCACAGAACAGAATGAATGGTGGGAGAGACAGCTTCCAGCTGTAGAAGTTTAGCTACATTAAAACTTTTCCTCTGGTGAATGCATGCTCCATGGCAATGAAAATGTTTACACTCTGAAAACAATATTCTTATACTATAACATTTCATTTTTTTCTCATTTCAAAATTTTAGCGGTCTCGTATTCAGAACCATCTTCAATATTTTTGAAAATATATACATCGTTTGACTTATCACTCGACCACTATACAGATTCCCCAAAGCAACGGTTAGTCTTGAAGATCCACAAAACCGGAAGTAGCCTATCAGTTGAAACTCCGCACCCAGAAGTAATAAATAAATTCAATATTTTCATAAGTAGCATTTTAGTTTCAACATGTTTATTAATGTGACCTATGACATTAAGAATACTCTCTGCAGACACAATATTTATATGGCTGTCTTAAGACTTCACTCTAAAGATATGTTAAAAGTAATGATTCGAACGTTCCTCTTCGTTCATTTTTTTGTTAATTTCCGTAAGTAATGGATCGTGGTTAGGAACCATTATTATGTCGCTGCATACCTTGATTATCATTTGGAATAAAAGTGTATGTTAGGTAGATTTAATGGATTAGAACACAAAAAATTCTTACTATTATTAAAGTACTACAAGCGTGCCCGTGCAAGAACTCTCGCATATTAAACCCCACCATCTTTCCTACTTTTCCATTTCCATATTAAACCTGTAATACAGCAGACCTTCTTATCCTCCATCACTTGTTCTATGGGTCTTCTTGTAATTGATAACATTACAATACCCCCTTGTCAATACAAACTATTCTTATTTAACGTTATTACCGAGCAGAGAGGCTCACCAGGATAATTAAATCGCGTAGAATAGCAAGTAATTAGTTTAATTTCTCATACAGTTGCAGAGTCTATAGGTTCTGAACAAGTGAGGTAGAATCCAGAAACGTCGAACCAGCAAAAATGTAATAGAATATTCAAGAAGATCTCATTCTATGGATCACGGTATGAGGAATGTCTCTTCGATGCATTTGGCCTCAAAATTGTAGTTTTTAAAGCCCTAAAACGCATCGTTAGGAGTTATTTAACAGTACAGATTCAAAAGTCCGGCCGAATGTTGCGGGTTGCATTTGACATGAATATTTATACGGTATTTTTTATAGAAATACTTCATAATTTTAAAGTCAAAATGCAATTCTTCACGCCTTCGTGAAATCATTTCTTCATACATTCATTAGAAAGATTGGTGGCGTGTAAGAGCCGCAAAAGATATGTATACTACTGAAATAATACAAGAGATAATGTGTGGCTTGCTAGACTATTTTTTACGTACACTCATCCATCGGGCTTAGTCCATTACAGGATACAAATGAAATATTTACGAGTAGGCGCCAGCATATTCAGTGATCTTACGAGTAACTGAGATCAGCGAATCAACAAAAATGTCACTATTGCCTAATGAAAAATGTCACTAATGAACATTACAAAAAGTATTAAGAAGATTGCTTGCCCTCTCTCTCTCTCTCTCTCTCTCTCTCTCTCTCTATATATATATATATATATATATATATATATATATATATATATATATATATATATATATATTGGTAGGTCGCACACAGTGGTTCAATATCCCTTGTATGATCCTGGGGAACAGTAATGTCGACCGAGGCTAAGAAAAATGGAGTATCTACAAAGTTTCATAGTATATTGAGTAGGTACATACCTTTTATAATATTCCTTCGGTTACCTAACGTTTGAAAATCAAATATTTGAGATACAGGTATGATGTACCTACTCCCTTGGAGGATAGGTTCCATTTTCATGATCTCCTATTAGACTTTTCTCCGACACAACACGGAAATGAGGCAACGCTAAACGTGCTAAAGATGCAGTCGACGGTGCCTCCTAGCGCAGTCGGTTTGAATTGCACGCCAGGAGATAATATTCACCCCCTCTTTTTTTTAGAAAAAACAGGAACTATCATTCTCCTTGAAATATGGGTGTTACTTGTTACGGTATCTTCCAAACACCTGAATGAGGTTTCACTAAGTTTTCAGTTTCAACAGGTAAACATTCCTCCTTTTTGAATTTTTGATCTGCAGGAACTCTGTGAATAATGTGTTGTTGTCGTAAACTTCTCCCAACTAGGTGCTGCTAGTTGTTTTTCTACGCACTAAAGTAACTTTTCTACTACATTTCGTCCATTGTTCGTGTTCCGAGTTTACATTATAAGCGTGTTTCAAAGTCATTACGGTATCACCTCTATTTGGTTTCTCTGTTTGGACATCCGCCAAACCCCACACGTTGCATGCAACTATCCATATACACAGTGTTTATGAGGCAATAAGGAAATAACAAATATAATAATTTTTTATAGTGAGCTCTGAGAGAAATCAATTGAAAGCATTAACGTTTCTATTTATATTTAAGGTAAAATGTTAAAAATGCGTTTTCTTACGTGCCAATGAAGGTAGTGAGATCTGTTGTCGGTTGCTATTATTAACCAATTTTACAGTATTACCACTAAATTTACGTTTAAATTTAATAAAAAATAAAAATAATATTTAAAAGTAATTTCACGAAGCTTATCTACCGGTCATTTCCAGGACCAACTTCTGTACATCAAGTTGATCTACACCGTATCGATGTGCGGGTGCAGTTAATCAAAAGACCGCGTGTTATAGTCACCGAAGTTAGTATATCAAATTTATTTTTAAGTTCAAAGATTAGGTGATTTTAAATGCAAATATTAGTATGTCATCATCGTCAGTAGCAGCAGAATGGATTAGACTGATCTAGCCTGTTCCGACAAAGTTGTCTAGAGAAGTTCTCTTGTTTGGTCTTCCTACTTCTCTTTTTCCATGTCGGAGATAGTAAGAGGCCGGCTTGAACAATCTCTCATTGTTCATTCTTTATAAATGGTCTATCCAGTTTTTTCTATAACTTTTCTTGTAATTTGGTAATTCCCAATTCTTCTCTTATATTCTCATTTCTGATATGGTCCATTAATGTGCATCCCTTTACATACTTCAGGAATATCATTTCTTCTGTGTTAATTCTCCTGTTTTCTCTAGATCTTGTTACCCATGTTTCGCATCCATACAGGAGAGTAGATATCGCCATTTATTTATAAACCTTGAGTTTGGTTTCTTTTCGTGCTTTCTTTCCCAATGTTCTTTTGATAGTGCCGCAGATAGCATGAAATTCAGATATTTTTAGTTGCACATCAATGCCATTAATATTTGTTCCATCCTAAATAAAAAAACTCAATAAATTTCAGGCAATGTGTGGAACAACTTAAATAAATCATAACAACAAAGTAAGAAAGGACACACAAATGAAATTTTACAAGGTGATGGCGGTTCCTGTATTTGAATATGGTTGCGAAAATTGGAGCATGAATCGCTCAGACAGAAGGAAAATTGAGGCTGCTGAAATGCGATTTCTAAGATCTGTTGCAGGATTTTCGCTTCTAAACCACATAAGAAGCGAACTAAAAATATTCAACTTCAATATGAGAATGCAAGTGCAAAAGGAGAAATGGTTACATCATATCCAACGGATGACTCTTGAGAGACTAACAAATAAGCTCCTCCACTACGCCCCCGAAGGAACTCGAGATCCAGGTAGGTCTAGAAGAAGATGGAGGGACGATCTTCTTGGTGACGGAACACACCATTCGGCCTAGTCCATGATGATGATGATGATGATGATGATGATGAATATTGGAAGTTTGATACTTGTTCGATAGTGACATTGTTTATAACTATTTTTGTTCGTATGGGATGATTACCTCTGAAAGTCAAAGTCTTACTTTTATTGCTATTTTACAATTATATTGCATTGCCTGCTTTTGTAAATTAAATGTTAACTTCTGAAGGTCATCTACACAATTAGTGACCAAAACTTAATCATCTGCAAACAAGAGTACGTTGATTTTAGTATTATTTCCTATTGAAATTCCTTCATTGTGTAAATCATTCATCAATAGTATGTATAAACACAAAAACTAGCAATCGTCAGATTCACCCTATTACCAAAACTGGTCAAACCAAACTATTACCGAAGTTGTCCTATTACCAAAACTGACATTAAAGTATTATTATTATTATTACTATTATTATTACTATTATTATTACTTTATTATTATTATTATCATTATTATTATTATTATTATTATTATTATTATGTGCGGTGCATTACGTTTGAGTGAAGGTGAATAGTAGGAATGTCTTGCCATGGACCTTCACGAACATACAAGTACAGAACTTGGTAAATACAAAACACTTTAATTACATTTTCAGAAACGCGTTTAACTTTCTGTTCACAGTGAGTAGTGATTTATTGTTCGAGAATATGTAACTCTCTGCCACTTCAAGAGGCTGGGAGAATAAGTACTGAACAACATGGGAACAACATTTTTGGGGCTTTCGATTTTCCGTATCGAACGTATGTACTATTTTTCTGGTTTAACTTTTGTACTTTTTTGTGCGTTTTAATCGCTCGAGTTCTAGTAGTCATCATTATACAAAACTAATTCACCATTTATTGTAAATTTTTCAAGCTCAGTGACTGCAGTTTTCTGGAGAAAAATGTCTCCATCAAATAGACTCGTTTGAATTAATGGTGTTAATCAATATTAATAGTTGTTTAAATTACAATGAGACCAGCATATTTTGTGCCAAAAGTAGGCTATTTAGTGAAGCACAATGTTGTGTAAATTATTTGAAAAGAGAAATGAGAAGCGAAGGAAAATATTTCATCATGCTGATCAATTTCATTATTTCCAGATTTTGAGGGAAATACGCAAAAGGGAGCAATTTTTGGCTTCAGCATGTCCCTTAGGTATTTTACGTTCGTAAATACATCACAAAACTGTGATGGATCGGTATGATAAAATTTACAAGCACGAATGGAGAAACAACTCCAGTTAACTAAGGAAATATTTCCGACCTCAAAATCAGAGCAAACAAAATATTAAAATGTATATAATCTTCTACTTACATCGTATAAATACAATTATATTAATCAATCTAAAACATATCATATACTTATTAGTTCATGAGTGTTGAAAATAATTATTTGATATAAGGTACAAGAGAATATTTCCTTGGTGTGTACTAATTAATCAAAGTGTTGAAAATATCGCCTCGTCATATCATGAAGCTATCGATGGTGGAAACTTCCATTCTAAGATTGAAGACCTTATGTTAAGAAAATGATAACCAATAACCAATATTATGGTTCTTTCACTTGAATAAGTCACGAAAAATCTTCATTTATAAAGTTAATTCATGAATGTTTTCGTATTGACGATAAACCTATTGGCGAATAATCTACTGTACTAACGGATAAAGCATTATTGTCACCGCTTTCATACCAAGTCATCTTCGCCGCCATCACCTCCCAGAAACAATTTTACCCGCGCGTAAACGCCAGCCGCAGAGGCGCTATCACGTATGAAATATACGCCACAGCAATATCTGAGAGTCTTCTAACGGGCCGATAAAGGCGGGACGGTGCCGCGGCGTCGGCATCCGCGTCAAACGGCCGACGACGCTGACGTCATAAAAACAAAACGGCAGCGCCTCACAAAGCGACGCCCGGGCGAAATTGCTTCTTAGGCCGCGAGCGCCGCTTTCCGATGCGAGGTCCGAGCCGATGGCGCCATCACGGATCGGAGATACGAAGCCGTCAAAACGAGCTTTACGACGAATTAATGCTTTCTTTTTATCTCTTAGAAATTTTCGCGCTAGATTTAATGTGAATTGCTATCCGAGAAAGCAATACCCTAGTATTAATATGCGGTTGAAGTTTCATATATCGAATTGGCAGGGGAAAAAGTAAACCGTCATGTTATTGAGTATTGTTTTTAAACTGTGCCGCAAAGTTTACTAAGCCGTCGAGATTGTGTCGCCTCGGATCGCCGATATGAAGTAGTCAGAACGAAGATTACAGGAGTGCATTAATGTGCACTCTTTCCGGGTCTTAGAAATTCGCACGCTGAATGTGATGTAGAACAGTAAGAAGACCAGCGTAAGGTAGTGAAATAACCGCAAAGAGTTAACAATGTTACAATAACTCTCGAGTAAAAGTACAATTGTCAGCTCATCAACAAGAAATCTAACCACACTGTATTTCAGTTTTCACAAATCAAGTCCAGAATCAACAGTCACTGGTATCGCTTCACCAAGGGAATGAACTAAAGCACAACGCAGTCGAAGAAAAAAATCAAGATACATTATAAACACGAGACGCGGGAATTATGTTATCCAGCTTATACCTTTGTTTTTGGGAGTGGGCGGAGGCCTCCCTTCCCCACCCCGCATCACGTGACTTTCCGCCTTTCGCTTCCAGTCGCTGCTGCTCTTCTTGTGAGGAGACGCCTTCACTCCCCGGCTGGATGGCGAGTTCTTCCAATACGACAGAAAAAGTGCTCCAGAAATGGGCGGTTTGCAACGGATATCTGCGAATTTGATAGTTCACCGTTCTATGAAACTTGTCTGGCGAAACAGACATGTGAATGATATTTGGTCTGCGTTATGCCTGTTTCCAGCCACTTGTAGGATCTTGGAGAAATCCAGAAGCGGAACTAGAGATTTCTTTATTTGCTCATGAAACAGTAGACGATTCGTCTCTTGGAAATATGCAATTGTCTATTTTCAGACACATGAAATTATAGGATTAGTTTTTTACTAATACCCTATATTTTTTCAATGTTTATTACATCAGATTAATTCGTGTTTCTGGGGCGCGTCAACGCCTATAGTCATTAGTTCCGAAAGTGCAGTGCATGTTTTCCTCTGGAGGTGGCGGTGATCTTCCCCTGCTGGATGCTGAGATCTAGCGCCAAACTTCACAGCTGGCGGAGTTATCCGCAACCAGGTTTGTCCCACCAGCCCCAGCCGAGACAAGCTCTAAGCGTTCGACTGTCCTCCCGACATGTGTGGAAGTGTAGTGCATATGGTATGTGTAAGTAAGAGAGTAAGTAAGGAGTGAGGATATGAAAACGAAGAGAAAGGAAAGATCGCCCTCGGTCCGTGGCCCATTTGTTTGGCTACTGTTTCGGCATTCGCTTGCGGTTGATCGGAGAAAACATGGAAAATTGACGATCAGAGCAGCTGGTCTCTAAAATTCTCTTTCTTTAGCGGCTGAATTCGATGTATCTTGTATCGAAAATCCTGCCACCTTCGAGATTCTAACCCTAGGACCTGCCGGTCAGAGGCACTGCAGTGACATCAGTTGAGCCACCTAAGACGGTATTTTTTTTCTTTTCAAGAAATTGATGATTACTCTTATGCCTTTGGAAAGAGTACCTTTTCGTTCTTCTCAGGTGTTGATTCCACATTCCACTACTTTTCAAATACATTATTTACTGTATATATTGTCTACAATCTATATTGATTAAATATGTTAAATTTACTCTCGAATAAAGTAAATTATTCAGTGTCCATATTCATCGACGCTACGTTTCAAAGCAGTTTTTTTTCTAAACACGAAAACTTGACGAACAATCAAAATATTAATATAAACCATTGAAAAACATTGATACTTCCAGAATTTTATTATTTATTATCAACTAGCTGACCCGGAGAACTCTGTTCCGCCTTAACAGCCGGTCCCATCTTTTTCTCGCGTCGCACTCACTGTGAGAAACTGTACTATCCTTGTTGCACTGCTTACGTGCAAAAACGTACGTTCTCACACAGGAACGCTGTCGAACGGGATAAACAGTATCCTATGTCCGTCTCCTGGCTCTATGCTTCCTGCTCACCAAATCGGTACAGCCGTTCTTGAGTTATAAATAGTGTAACTAACACGAATATACATAGATATAACGGCGAACGAAAGGCGGCTATCATTATCGCCTTGTTATCAGTGCGGCGTTACAACAATGGGTTACAACAGGCAAAAATGACCGCTAACATACGAAATCACGCGAAAACGTGCCAAAACGTGCGTTTTCACAAAGGAACGCTGTCGAACGGGATAAACAGTATCCTATGTCCGTCTCCTGGCTCTAAGCTTCCTGCTCACCAATTTTCAGCCAAATCGGTACAGCCGTTCTTGAGTTATAAATAGTGTAACTAACACGACTTTCTTTTATATATATAGATTTTTGCGATTACAGGATATTCATTATTACTGACTGATATCTACAAAACATTGACCTGACGTACGGTTTACATCGCCCGAAACGTCCAAAGAAACAAGATGCTCTCTTAAAACTAAGATTACACGAGTCTCGTTCAATCAGCAAGACTGAACTTCCACCACATTCAATACATAATGAAAGATCGTGGAAAGTCCGTTCAGCATTGATGCATACTCACTATCTGTGAAGGGCTCTGGATCTGAAATGATCAACGGTACGTCCGTTCAATGGAGAAAGCCCGGGCAAGGGTAAACTGGAGGATGAGAGGGGCTTGTGTGAGGGAAAGCAGGCCCCTAGTAATTACGGAAATGGGATGCTCGACTGACCATTTATCTGCAGTGTTTCAGGGCGGGTGCTCCACAGAAACGCTGACTCAAGACCCATAAATTGGCAGGAAACATTTACGAATATTAAGTTTAAATTGTCGACTTTGCACTCGATGTCGGTTATGAACACCCAAAGAGAAAATAAGGGATAAAAAGTCAAAATGAAATTGAATTCACAAACCGAAAAAGTCTTATCTCCGGCATTTCATTTATCATTAATCTAAAAGACCAAAAGCATCCAAGGTTTGGTGATCATCGTTCGTATACAAAAACTTTATTCATTCCCATCGTTTTAACTGCAATTTGAAAACTACGCATCTCTTTACCAAATGAAAATTAGATGGATTATTGCCCCTACCTCAGATACTTTCATTGTAAACGTAATGTTTTTTGCTTTACTGTTTCTGAAAATACGCAGGTATTTAAACACGCTGCAGGCAATGAAGTAGTATTTGGACATCTCGACGTGCTTGTGATTTTGTAGCCATCAGGAATGGTACCTTCTGTGGGCACTGGATAGCAAATAGGTCAATGGTGGGCAAATAGGTGAATGTTCAAACTATGTGCTGGACACTGCATGACGCGGAAATGTAGGGTAAATTCTCAGAAAAGAGCCGCTTATTACATAAAGGAACGGGAAAAATCGATAGTGAAGCATATCTCAGCAAACCTCCAGGATGCTGG
Organism: Teleogryllus occipitalis; assembly: GCA_011170035.1. Classification (NCBI taxonomy): domain Eukaryota; kingdom Metazoa; phylum Arthropoda; class Insecta; order Orthoptera; family Gryllidae; genus Teleogryllus; species Teleogryllus occipitalis. The sequence continues at coordinate 239,260 of BLKR01001202.1, read as the reverse complement.
ACAAGTGTGATTATTTTTCCGAGGAGAGCAATATAAATTAATACGGTTCATGTTTTCACAAATATGTGTGTTTTAAAAGACAAGCCGTACACGAGAGGGAATGTCTTTTTTACTGATGGGCATTTACTGATGGTAGTATTATGGAAGCCAGAAAGTACACTGATGTTTTGCACCACAATTTGCATAAGAGTGTCTTTAAATTGGGATTCAATTATTGTCTCGTGTATTTCCAGCGAGTCCACGATCCCAGGTACAGTGCTCCATTATCAAGAGTGACTTAACATTCTTAGACGACTTCGCATGCCACTGCAATCGGTAGACCTCAATCAAATTGACAATTTGTCACACACATTGGATAAAACCAAGGATACTTAGCGGAATAAAAACTGAAAACCGCTTTCCAGGAACAATACAATGGGATTAAATTTTCGTGAAGAAGACCAAGGGGTTAGTGAATTCATTATCAAGGCGACTGGGGCCAACGGAACGTACTCGTCACAATTGTAAGCAGTCGCGCTACTTATTTTTGCTTGCTTCTCCAGGTCTGCAAATATTCTGTTGACTTGATAAAACTTATATCATTTCGCATTTTGTTATTATAAATTAAGCCCCTTCAATGCTCCATGAAGATTTATGAGTTCATTTTAAATATACTTTCTCGTAACTGTTTACCTTTTTCTGAGAACCTTCTGTAATTGCAGGTACGCAGATTGAGAACGTAAGGGAGAAAATGAGAGTCCACTGGCGTGCAATACACAGAATTTTAATTCAAGTTTTAAATCCCTACATAATTCAGGAGTAATTATTTCTCTTCTTGGCAATTTTTTTAGTACACCTTGATTTTTTCTTGTCCCACTGCGTAAGAAATATAGTAGTACTCGAATCCAACTGTAGCATAATGTCAAAATCTAAACTTTTATCAAGAATCAACTTTCTTTCTTACCTGTACCCTTCGAGTACTTTTTGTAGTCACAGTATAAGATTTTGTAATTTTGATTTATATTTTTGTAGTGTATTAAAGTATTGTACCATCCCTATCTATCGTCACCACTCAGCGAAGGTTGTCACCAGTATCACGGCACAGCGGTAAGAGAATTTGTTTTTTCAATGGTTTCTTGACCTTTATAAGGGAAGTAAGGGAACAATGTTTAGAGAGCATTTTTATACAATTATTAATTAGGATAAATTTTATCCTTTGTTCACAAATTACGAAAACACTTGACATATACTTTGTCATTGCCACATGCACACTTTCAATAGCTACCTCCTGTTCTAGCGTTCGCGAGGAATGTTCACGAGGCGTTTCGTTGTTAGCGTTTGCGAGGAATGTTCAGCGAGGGCATTTCGTTGTTAGCGTTCGCGAGGAATGTTCACGAGGCGTTTCGTTGTTAGCGTTCGCGAGGAATGTTCACGAGGCGTTTCGATGTTAGCGTTCGCGAGGAATGTTCATGAGGCATTCGATGTTAGCGTTCGCGAGGAATGTTCACGAGGCATTCGAGGCGAGGAATGTTCACGAGGCGTTTCGTTGTTAGCGTTCGCGAGGAATGTTCACGAGGCGTTTCGTTGCTAGCGTTCGCGAGGAATGTTTACGAGGAGTTTCGTTGTTAGCGTTCGCGAGGAATGTTCACGAGGCGTTTCGTTGTTAATGTTCGCGAGGAATGTTCACGAGGCGTTTCGTTGTTAGCGTTCGCGAGGAATGTTCACGAGGCGTTTCGATGTTAGCGTTCGCGAGGAATGTTCATGAGGCATTCGATGTTAGCGTTCGCGAGGAATGTTCACGAGGCATTCGATGTTAGCGTTCGCGAGGAATGTTCACGAGGCGTTTCGTTGTCAGCGTTCGCGAGGAATGTTCACGAGGCGTTTCGTTGCTAGCGTTCGCGAGGAACATTCACGTGCGTGATGTTTGAATTACTTGCAGACACGCGGTGATAGTTCGGCTCGATGCCGCTGGCCAATCAACGTCGTCCTCAACGCATGCGACGAACGTTAACTGCCTCCCCCGCTCGGAGACTCGCAATGTTGGAGGCGCCAGTTTTGTGATTGCCCCAACCGATTGACAACCAATTGACGTTATATTTTTGTTCATTGTTCTTATAGTTTCAGTTGAAAAAATTAATCAGTCGTCCGTAGATGAGCAACTTTTTCTTGTACTTGTTTTGACTCACACATTTTGCACCAGAGTTGAGAACGGCTGGCCGTAACTATGGTTATTTGTAAGGTGACACCTACGTTCCCTCAAAATTTTAGCCGTCTGTAAATGAGGAGGGCATTTTATTTTCATGTGTTCTCCGCATTTTGATAAGGTAAATGTCCTGAAACAGGGTGGGTGACTCGTTTTGGCCTTAATTGACATTAACATAACTAAAAGGTAATAAGTTAACCGCTCGTAGATTACTTTAAATCTGATGTCACTGCCTCCAGGACTCACGAGGCTGCGCTACCAACTTCTACACATTTATTTTCTACGCTGGTAACACAAAGAAGGCAACTGCATGCTGGAAACATCCACCGTTGTGAACTTTGAGGACTGCATGGAGAATTTCCAAGTTCATGTAAGCAACATTGTTACGTGGCTATTGCCAACAAAAGAACCTCCAAGTCAACCTCATTTTTATTCAATTGATATTCACTTCAGAGACAGCGCGTCTTAATTTGCGTCGCTGCTGCTGCACCCGATTTTAGCCCATGCTTTAAGGTATATGTCTACTCAAAGCAAAAATTTCCTAATAATCTAGTTTAAGATCTTAATTTTTTAAATTTAATGTAGATGTACATGAAAGAAATATGAAATAATATCCCAAATTGTTAGGAAAAATTACATTTTGAGTTGTAGCAGTTTTTATAGTGTTTCACTTGTGACATAATATCTCAATTAATATTTAATACATTTTCATAAATCTTTTTCCAGAATAGAAAGAAACAACTGCTTCATTACATAAACCTCAACCACAAACCTCAACAGTTTAGAAGTAAAATTTTAAAGGGTTAAAAAATTCTACATTTTTAAAATCATTTTGGATTTAATTTCATTTTCTTTTGAATACATCTCTTCAAGTAATATATTATGTGGATCACATAATAGCCTGGAAAATAACCAGTAAAATGAATAATTTCAGATCTCTATTAGTTTCCGAGTTATGACACGGTTGGTGAATCAATACGCAAGGAAAATGAACTGTTTAGGAGGTATAATAATAACTATATGTATGCAAAATTGATTATTAAAGTTTTCATACCTATAGTGAATAACTATATGTATGCAAAATTGATTATTAAAGTTTTCATACCTATAGTGACCATGCAGCACAAGTTACACCTTCTCGTTCCACTTCGTTCAATAGCTAGTTGTTTTTTTTATTTCACATGCTTGCATTCCCAAAAGGGGGCCAATGGGGGCATGGCGAAGCCATCCTGAAAACATTTTTTGATATCTCCGAAAATATCGCAGATAGTAAAAAAACGGATTTGCCCACTAAAAAGTACAATAAATGACGCATTCAAAATGACTAGTGCCAGTCGAAAATCTGCTTGCCTTGCCAGTATGACAGTCGTTGATGCCGATATTGTGAATATATTCCTTTCCGCATCAGTAAACTGTCGGGATCTACAGTTTGGTCTGCGCGTACTCAACTGAATATTCGCTCAAGTTCTGTTATCATCCATACGCCTGCCTTCATTGACATGAGGCAGTAAAAAGTAAGGCATAGTGACGCTTCGCTACGTGGGTCGAATTTCACGTCGAGGCTTCTGCCTTCAGCCTACGCGTTCATCATAAGACGTCTGTAAGTCTGTCTAATGCACTATTTCCTAAGTAACTCAGACTGCTGTCTTCTGTACTTACATAGAACACCGTGAATATCTAAAAAGGTTCTCAAGATTTCCCGGCATCTCTCTTAAAAATTTATTTTCGTCTTTCACAATTTCTAGTAATTTCATCCAATTCATCGCCATTGTTATGTTGTAGCTAAGTCGCCGTTCGGTTGGCAAACAACTTATGGAAATTTTCAATAGTTAGCAACAGATTTCAGCAAATGAAGTACACGTATCGCGTAGATTCCCTGTAAGTAAACTAGAACCGAATGTAGCAAAAACCTTTTTCTAGGCAGGTTAGAATTGAAAATAACCTGTTTCAAATAATTTTAAACGATTGATTTTTTAATAATTTATTGTCCTAATAGATGACAACGTTTTTCCGATGATACTCAACGTTGGACACGCTTCACCCAAACATAACGACAACGCGAGGTACTGTCGTGACGTGCAGCACTTCGCCTTGTCGGGCTCGCCTTGGCCGTCGATCGGCCCCTAATTCGCTTTTCCGCCGTGCGCTCGCCGCGCCTTCGATTTCCCGTGCCCCGCGCCGCCCAGAGATTGAATCCCACGATTCATTTTTTCCCGCGGCGGCGCGTCGCCCTTCGAAAGAAGTGCTGATTGCTTCGGCCTCCCAACGCCGTGTTATTGTGGAGCGCTGGCATGTTTTTGCCGAGTTCCGTTCAGCTGCTCCAGCGCCTGGGATTCAAACTCCACCCGAACAATTCTCAAACTTCTGCCTCAAACCTCAATTTTTCCCTTTCAGCTTCTCTTGAGTTTCTTAGCGGTTATTTTGATTGAATTTGTGTATTTGCTCAAAAAAATGTATGCTAGTAAACCTTATGCAATGTTCGATGGAAATGTAGACAGCATGATTGCAATAATTTGTAGATGGAAGGAAATAGAGCCGCCGTTGTTCGAGTTGTAGGTTATCCACTGCAAAGAACCTGGTTCAAACCTCGGTCGTCTCACTCGAAATTTGTAATGAACAAAGGATGGGGAAACAACCTTCAAAAGCAGACTATACATAAAAAAAGATAATACAATCTTTAAGAAATTTGTATATTCATTTAAAACAAAAACTTCATAATGCAGAAGGTAATTATTGGACTAGATTTGTCATTATTCTACGGCATCTTTTATCATTTAGAAATAACTGCTTGATTGAGAAAATACTCGTAATTCTCTCAAGATTAATGAGAAATTTCTATTTTAGTAATACATTTAATAACGTCGGAGAGAATTATTCAATAGCGAGGCAATGTACTCAATTCTTATGGCATTTAATATAGTCATTTCCCATGTTTAAGATATTCTGACTTGTAAATTATTTCATTTACCTGCATTCAGTGAACATCCAACATTTTCTTTTATCTAGTGGTATTAATTCATTGAAATCGCCAATATTTAATTACGCGCCATTCTTAATTTCCTAATAATTGAACTGAATAATCGTTTTGCATGTTGGTATAGGCCCTACATTTACCCACAAAATGGGACAATTCCCCTATGCTTACGCATCACCTTGAAACAATTATTAATTACTTGTAAACCGAATTGAATGAAGGACCGAATGAAGGACCGAATGAAGGACCGAATGAAGGACCGAATGAAGGACCGAATGAAGGACCGGATGAAGGACCGGATGAAGGACCGGATGAAGGAGCGGATGAAGGAGCGGATGAAGGAACGGATGAAGGAGCGGATGAAGGAGCGGATGACGGACCGGATGAAGGACTGAATAAGTTAATGAACCATGAACAGTGTAGTAACTATCCGTCCGTCACGGTTAGATCACTTGCAGTTCACCGCCCAGGCAAGTGAGTAGTTATTCGGCCCATGGCGGTGTCCCAATGGGAAAGGATATTTCTGCGAATTCATCCAGAAAATTCTAAGAAATTAATCCATAAAAAGTTTGTTGATATTTTTAGCAAATAAACGCGTTGTGGGTGGTTTGTATCACCCCTAAAGGTGATCAATGGATAATTCAATTCCTCTCGACAAGAGAAGTCGATTGCGCCATATCTCAGCCGATTCTGTTCAGAATATTCTAGAAGAATTCCATAAAAACAAGAGTTATTTTAAGTTTCACTGCACGCACGACGACACTGCTGAAACGCTATGATTAATTCATTGATTGATTTTTTGTGTTTCCGGACGCGTCAACTGCTTCGGTCATTAGTCCCTTTAGTGTAATGTATGTTTGTTTTTCTCGGGAAATGGCAGTGATCTTCCCCCCGCTGGATGGCGAGATCCGGCGCCGACCTACCGTCGGCTAGTGGGGTTTCCCCCTAACCAGGACTCTCCCACCAGCGAGGCACCGCCCCAGCCGGGACAAGCTCTAAGCTCCCGACCGGTCTCCCGAAATATGTGGTAGTGTAGTGCATGTTAGTGTAAGTGTGTGTGTAAGGGAGAGGATAGGACAAGGAAGAGGAAGGACAGATCGCGCGCGGTCCGTGGCCCGTTTGGTAGGGTACTGCTCCGGCATTCGCCTGGTGTTGATCGGAGAAACCACGGAAAACTACCGATCAGAGCAGCCGGCCGCTAGAATTCTCCTCCTGACAGCGACTGAATTCGACCTAGCTGAAAAGCTAGTATCGAAAATCCTGCCGCCGTCAGGACACGAACCTAGGACCTCCCGGTCAGAGGCGCTGCAATGACATCAGTTGATGCACTGAGCTACCGCTTCCGGTCTGAAACGCTATGAATTACGATACTCTCTTTCCGGCATTTACGTGAACAGTTTCGACTTGACTCTTCAGGTTACTAAAGCTGATTTTGTAATAAAACAAATACTGGCCAACAGCCCAAATACGGCGGACAGATCGACCCTCGATAAAAAAATTCAGTCTCTGGCTTGAAAAAAACAAACAATGGGGGAACAAATTCTGACATAAAGAATGGATTGCAGATGAATGCGGTTCGGATGTACGCGTCATGCAATCGCTCGCTCCTAAAGGAAACCTTCCAAATCCCAACACCACACTTCTTCCGCGAGGCGCTCAGCCACGTTTATTGACTCAAACGAGAAGCGCGTTTTTATGAGGAGGAGAGCGCGGCGGCGTGGGGGCGCCGGCGCCGGACGATGCCCGGCGTTTGTCAATAGGAAGACCAAGTGTCGCGCGCCAACAGCAGGACGAGGACGCCGCCAGAGGTAATGAACTCAGCATAGGCAGGCGCAGTCGATGGAAAGGGAGATGCGCTTATACTCCTATTTCTCACAGGCAAGGCCGTGATTGAGCAGAGCTCCATACGCCACAGAACGCAATTACCACGTGAGATGATGTTTGATCCTGACAGAGGCTTCGGGAGAACAGATTGATGAGCAATAGACTAGGACACGGACCATGTCATAAGTGTTTGTAAGGGAGAGTGTTCACCGAAATATCCATTTCACTCCATTTTACACTATAAGTTACTTTCGAAATTACTAGTATATTCTAGAGTTGGAAAAGGAAAACAAAAGTTATCATCTCCAAATGTATATTTATATAATCACATTAGAATGTTACAGTCCGTTTTAGACCTTTTCTTACACATTCAACAAACAATTACACATATTTTTGTACTATGAACATCGACGTAATGTGGTAAACATGCCTTTCGAGTTACAAGCGGACAAAGAGAGAGGCCGAGAGCATTAGAGAGCGTTAGATAGTGTTACAGGACGTTTGAGAGCAAACAAGGGCGACAGAGGGCGACCAGAGGGCGACCAGAGGGCGACCAGAGGGCGACCAGAGGGCGACCAGAGGGCGACCAGAGGGCGACCAGAGGGCGACCAGAGGGCGGACAGAGGGCGACAGAGGGCGACAGAGGGCGACAGAGGGCGACAGAGGGCGACAGAGGGCGACAGAGGGCGACAGAGGGCGACAGAGGGCGACAGAGGGCGACAGAGGGCGACAGAGGGCGACAGAGGGCGACGAGTGAGGGCGACAGAGGGCGACAGAGGGCGACAGAGGGCGACAGAGGGCGACAGAGGGCGACAGAGGGCGACAGAGGGCGACAGAGGGCGACAGAGGGCGACAGAGGGCGACAGAGGGCGACAGAGGGCGACAGAGGGCGACAGAGGGCGACAGAGGGCGACAGAGGGCGACAGAGGGCGACAGAGGGCGAGACAGAGGGCGGACAGACGAGAGGGCGACAGAGGGAGACAGAGGAGACAGAGGGAGACAGAGGGAGACAGAGGGAGACAGAGGGAGACAGAGGGAGACAGAGGGCTGACAGAGGGCGACAGAGGGCGACAGAGGAGACAGAGGGAGACAGAGGGAGACAGAGGGAGACAGAGGGAGACAGAGGGAGACAGAGGGAGACAGAGGGAGACAGAGGGAGACAGACAGGGAGACAGAGGGAGACAGAGGGAGACAGAGGGAGACAGAGGGAGACAGAGGGAGCGACAAGGAGAGACAGGAGACAGAGGGAGACAGAGGGAGACAGAGGGAGACAGAGGAGACAGAGGGAGACAGAGGGAGACAGAGGGAGACAGAGAGAGGGAGACAGGGAGACAGAGAGGAGGAGGACAGAGGGAGACAGAGGGAGAGAGGAGACAGAGGGAGACAGAGGGAGACCAAGGGCGATAGCGAGAGAAAGAGGGCGATAGAGGTAGATAGAGAGCGATAGAGGTTGATCGAGAGCGATAGAGAGTTAATGGGCGACAGAGTGTTAGAAAACGTTAGAATGCATTAGAGGCCGTAGAGGACGTTGGACGGCGAGAGAGCGTTAGACGGTCAATGAGGGCAGAAAGGGGTGGAAACGAGAGGAAGTGAGCGGAACAGGCTTAGAGATTACGAGGTTGGCAGTGAGGTGTATTAAGGTAGAGGATAACGTAAGTAAATTAAAACGGAAATAAATAAAAGTGATAAAGGCGGGAACGAGGAAGGAGCTGGCGGTGCGGAGTTCACGTCGGCGAGGTGGGCGAGGTCGGGAGCGGTCCCCCAAACACGGCCAGGGCGTGAGGGAGGGAGGGAGGAGAGAGGGGAACTCCGGGTGTGCGGGGTGGTGGAGTGCGGGCGGCACAGGTGCGGCGTGGGCGTGGGCGTGGGCGCGGGCGCGGGCGCGGGGCGCGGGCGAGGGGCGGGAGACGGGCGTGGGCGGCGCTGTGCCACCTGGCAACGGTGCGCTTGACAAGCCCGCCCGCGCGTCCATCACTCGGCCGCACGAGGACCTCTGCAACTGCCCCTCCCCTCCCCCATCCCTCCATGCGGTTGATTTTCCTTTTTCAGCGGCCGGCGCAGGTCTCGCTGCCATCGCATCACTCAGCACCCGGTGACAGTAATGGTGTTTGGGGCCTGTCATATGATTTCGGCATAATGGTTTGGAATGATTCATCAGCATGATGAACAGCACCAGAATTTCCACCTCCATCAATGGTACGTTTCTTACTTCTAGTAAAATGCAGGTGAATTCTGAATAATACTTAAAGTAACTGAAATAAACACATTGACGAATATACTTTTTGTAAAAATTTGTTCACTGTATTGAAAACACAACAAATTCATTTTGTTTTTAGAAATCAACTTAGAATTGGACAAGTCAGAAAAAATTCAGTACATTAGCATCTGATTAAAACTATTAAATTGAATTCAATGAAATTTTATTACACATTGAGGAGTGACAGTAATCAAAGAGATTTCTGGAAATAGACGAAAGAGACGAATTAGGTTCTTTTATTAGTTTTATATTTTAAAACAGCAGTATTAAGAGCAATCGTACTGGTGAAATTGCTTGAGAACAATCTTGAAGAGGGTAGTACGAAATGGATAGAATATTTCAATGCAAAGTAAGCAAACCGATTGCGATCTTAGGTAAATGATTCTCCGAGCCACACCCTTCTTCCAGTTCATCACCCTGGGTAGAATGGTTTTCATTTGCTACATCACCCTCAACGCAATTTTTATGTCAGATGAATGACAACTCAGAAACTTCACAATCGCCATTCTCTGCGTCACCCGCTCCCTTTACTCCTTCACCCATCCCGCACCCAACACCTCGACAGCGCGTGCGTGCGAGCGCGATGTGCGTAATCTACGCACGCGACTCCGCGTGTCGTCAGCCGCTAATTCCGTCGTCGACCATGGACTGTGGCCCCGGAGTCCACTCATGGGGTTTCTGCGGCCTATAAACGCCGGCGGGGCACGTTGCGGCTGGAGCAATTGCGGAGCGGCGCGGAGCGGTGCCGCATAGCATAGCGCGGCGCGGTGTGACGCGGCATGGGGGTTCGACGCGCACGGCCGCCGCTCCGCAGCGCGACGCCGGCCCCGCCCCCACGCCCGCCCCCGCTCCCGCCCCCGCTCCGCGCCGAGCACGCGGTGCGTTCATCATCTTACACGCGCCCCGCGGCGGAGGCGGCAGTGGCGCGGGCGGCGGCGGCCGTGGCGAGCGGCGCGTGGGCGACACGCCGGCGTTCCCCAGGGCGGCTGCCGCAGCCCGCCAAGACATCGCCGGCGCGCCCCGGTCAATATCCACAGGCGGCGGGCGCGCAGGCGGGGACGGCCGCGACTCGACTCGCGCGGCGGGGACACTCGCACCTGCGACAACACGCCGCGCGCGGGACACCGTCACTTCGGCCCAGGCCCCAGACTGCACTAGCGAGCTGCCGGCGACGGCGGTGGCGGCGGTGGCGGCGGCGCTGGCGCCGATCAGCTGCTCGCCGTCTCGCTGCCCGCCCGCGGTCGATACGCGCGCGCGCTGGCGCGGCGATGGCGTCGACATCTTGGGCGCGCGCGAGGAAAACCCGCGGCGCTGCCATCTAGCGGCCGAGAAACTGGGAGAAAGGGGTGGTTCGCCAAGCTGCCGAAGCGGCGGTGCGGAAGCGCCGGGAGAAACGAATCACTTTGATTTGTTGCCTCGTAAATTCCTTCATTTAACCAATACGCATGCGTTTTTTTTTTTTATTTTATTGCTTTCTACTCTCTATATCTGCAGTTATTGATTTTTGAGAAATATTTTCCCAGTGTCAACAACCATTGTAGTTGCGCAGCTACCCCATAGATGCATATTTGTTACAAATAAAGGCCGAACGTTTGGCAAAATAAAAACATTTTTATTATTCTTACGATTTTAACTTTTCAGAAAAAATAAATATCGTGAAATGTTGGAGATACAGTTTTTTCCCTTACAGTATTGAAAACACGTGAAATTTTGGATTTATTCATTTTAAAATTTGCATTAGTACTCCCAAAGAAATTTGGCTTTAGGCCTAATCATTCAAGAATGTACCAATTACTTGGAATAACTGAATGCATTTGTAACATTTCACAAAACGTCAATATTGCTTAGGAATATTCTTAAATATGCAATAAGCCTTTGACAAATGAATACACACTGGATTCTTATATAAACTACGAAACCTTGGAACTTTATGTTATTCGCAAAACATAATTTAATGTTTCTTTAAAACTAAAAATTCGTATTAAATTAAATACTTATATTTGAACGAATACAATATTAAAGCCGGAGTACCTCAGGGTTCATGCCTTTCCCTCCTACATTTCTCAATTTAATTAAGAGATATTACTTTCCTTTTACATTCTGAAATCGCTCTCTTTGCGGATGGCACTATTTATATCTCATGTAAATGTATTTTCCGCTAATGACAATTTATAGAACTATCTAAACGAATACATTCAAAGGACAGAAAACTTCAGAATAAAAATTCAAATAAATCGCAAGAAAAAATATTTGGTCTTCGTCGTTATACTTCGATGTTATTACTACAAACTCACCAGGAAAGTTCATATAGAATATGTTTCAAATAAAATGTACATTAAAACTATTAAATTATATCCCCTTTTAACCGAAAATTTACCTTTAACATACCCTTCCCCTTTCTTTAGAAAACTTCCCACTTTCACCGAGCGCAGCAGAATTTCAACTTGGAAAACATTATACAGACCTTTGCAAAATAAAATATGACAAATTGGAAAATATGACGAATTGGACGACTTTCGACTGAATTGGAAAATAAATGAAAATTCGCAAAGGTTGATCCAACAACCCATTGAATTGAGAAAACATTCTCGAGAGTAGTGAATGTTTGTATTTTTTCTTAAAGTATAATTTATGACCCTTTAAATTTTATCTCCTAGCATTAAACGACAATAGTAACCGCAATTCACTATGATCTGATAGGCCTTGCTGTTCCAATTCAGCTGCCGGCGGGCCACCGTGAGCACTGGCGGGGTAATGCTGTCAACATTCTTCGCTGGCGCTTGCCGAAATGTAAGCCTTTGGGGCGCGAGTTGGCCTTCGCTACATGACGTTGGGAAGCGGTTAGGTTGGCGAGTGGAAGTTCCACCGGGGCTCATACGCAGAAAGAAACCTTTAAGTTTAACAGGAACAATTCGACTCAATTCAACAATAATGTTTTATTAAATTAATTTGAGACATTTCTTAATAAGTGAAACAATCGGGTATCAGTCCTTGGGCTGTTGCGTAGAACGCTTTTCACTAACGCCGATATTACTTAGGAATATTTTGAGATACGGAAGAAGCCTTTGACAAATGAAAGCACACTAGATTCTTTTATAACTTGACGTTAGGCCCTTTGCTTTATTATTTTCAAAGCAGTAACAAACTGCTAACAACAATATGTTGCCACGAATATAGATTCAACCTTCGCTGCATTCTTATGAAGTTTTGGAAGACTTCCACATGTAAATTCTGATACCACCGCGACAAATTAACGGTATTAAAATACAGAATCTGTTCTTTAGAAGAATGGAGTTCTGCAAATCTATTATCTCCATTTGCATCGGCGATGACATGGTATCCGATGAGACAAAAAGGGGATATTAAAAATTTAGCGAAGATCACGAAACCTTGAAGAGAAAGACTCGCACAGTTTCAAGAACTTAGTTTCATACACCTCCAAGGACGAATCAGGTGACAGTTTTAGAGAAGCGAGGTGATAAAAGTGTCAAATCTTCGCTTCGAAGCTGCCTGGCAAATAAAGGAGGTTTTTCCATAATAGAAAAACCTTCTCGCGCATTTCAGCCATTAGTTGGAATTTTCCGTGAAGAGACGTATTTAATATGTTCAAATGACTCGTTATGTCAGCAAGAAATGCTAAATCGGCCAACCATTGTAGGTCTGATAATGACTCCTACACATCGCCTTACCTTTCCATATTTCCTCCGGAATGACGTACCGTACCGTTGAATGATACAGAATGTCACCATACACCGCTTCTAAATATCTTCAAAAAGACCTTTTCCCAAGGTAAATTCATGTTTTCAATACATTCACAAACAGCTTTAAACATGTCGCGAACAGATGTAGCTTGTCAATCAATAAGTTATAACATCTAACAGCTCCTCAGTGACTTCCAATTCTGAATCGACACCTCACACATTGATTGTAATCAGTGCGTTGTCAGTCACGTCTGTGCTGTCGAGAGCTTGAGAAAATGCGACAAAGCTAGTCCTCTTTGCTTTATTTGATTTTCCACATCCATTGTCAAGTCACGAGTTCTTCAAGAAATGGTTTGTTTCGAGAGGCAAATTTCTTCAAATTTAACCACGTCCATTGGAGTTTACCATTCTGCATTGGCAAGCATGCATTATTTAATTGAGGGACCCATTGCAACAGGCGACTAGATGATGCTTTGATGTACAATTTGTATAGCATGCAGAACTGCTGCCTCACTTGTATTTGATTTTAATTTTGCACATGTCAAAAGAATTAAATCGATGGCGATTGGTGACTATGTCAACGTCAAAGGTGGTACAGTATCGTTGCACGTTATTTTATTTTTTAGTTACATTCAATTTTTTCTTGCACAAAAGACACTGAGCAATCCCTCATTTTCTACAAAGAAAGCCTGCTCTGAAAACCTGGCCTGCAAACTGAAACAGTTAACGGGCTTCCTCTGCGAGTCATCGCATTTGCTTCCAGGAACAGTAACGTGAAGGTGAGAAGAGCGCCTACCCCTCCACAATTCCCTCCAGGGCTTGCCACAATTGCATGCGGGCGCCCGTGCCCGCGAGAGGCCAAGTTGAAACAGCCTGTGATGGACCATTGACTATTTTGAATAAAAGAAAGTTCAGCAAAGAATTTTCAATTGGAGAGAATATTTAGGTTGAATTCTGTAATATATTATAAGAAATTTCATGAACAAATTGCTTGTACTTTTTGTAGTATAAGTGCCTCGCGAATTGTTTTGGGAATTTTTCAATTAGATTAATCAGAGATTTGCAATAGGTGAACAAATAACTGGAGCATATTCCAATTTAGTGCTTACAAGATAAAGAGCAATATCAAACTGAAGTGCTTGATTTAAAAACTTAAATAATTGGCAAAAATTAAACATTTTGAATTACAAGAAGCAAATCATTAATATAAATTAAAAGCAATAGACGCCCAAGGTTTGAACCTTGAGGAACTCCACAATCAGTGTTACACGCTGCATTTATGCAGCTAAAATTTAACATACAGCTCCCTATTAAAAAAGAACACTAATTTTAGCACTTGCTTTGAAAATCCGAAAAAAAAGTAATTTAGGTAATAATATATAGTGATTTAACTTGTCAAAGGCGTTAGAAAAATCTGTGAAAATGTTGTCAACCTGAACTTACATGAAACGCTTACGTTTTATATAGTATTACTGTTCTGGATTTTGGAAATTACATTTCCAATATTCGATGAAGGTGCAACCACCATTTCTTGTGCCACCAGCCGCCACTGCTTGTAGTGACAAAAGATATTTTCATTCTTTGGATGAAGGCAACATTACAACGCCAACTCTTTTAAATGTTTCCAGTAGACCAAAACGGTCTCCTCGAAAAATGTAAATGACTAGATTTTTCTAAGTCTACCCTATCGTGGACCTCAAGTTATTTTAGTAATAGGCAAGAGGTTATTACTGAAAATACTTTCTTTTCATCTGTTTTATGAGGGCTGTCACAGAATCCACTTCTCTTTTTAATCTAGGTTAACGATATCCCTCCTGTGCTGTCGATGTGCACATTTGTATGCGGATGACCTAGACTTACGTCAATGGGAACCTTGTGAAATTGACCAGTTGGCAAAACAAATCACGATTTGGTATCCTTACTTAAATGGTCAGTGAAAAACTGACTGAATCCATCAAATTGTCAATTAATTATAACAGGCTGTGGTCAGTCTTACAAAGTAATTCAATAGCTAGTATCCCTCTTATTATAGTTAATAATGTACTTGCAAGTTGTAAAATTATAGTGCCTTTCTGCTCCATATTTTAAAAAATCTCAGTGTGCCCATCAATAAATTCCTAAATTGGGAACCAATTACTACATACTTCTCGCGAAGTACAAGTACTATTCTGATCTCTCTAATGCCCAACTTATATCTTCCAGACTAAACTCAAATAATTAAAGTAAAATTCCTCTTGCCCTCCCCCGTCCTCCTTGGTTACGGTGATATTGTGTATGACAATTTAAAGAAAGGGCAATTTAAGACAGAGCTCAAAATGCATGCATCAGGTTTCCGAACAATATCACAAAGTAGATCACGTACCGGGGAACTTCAGTTGTACAATAAATTTGAAATGCCGAAGTATGTGATGTGCGATGTTTGTGTCATTTTCAAATTTCTAAATATGGGTGCACCTACTCTCTGATAATTTTTAATATCCTAAAACAAGACTCCAGAAATTCTTGCTGTGACGTATTCCTAAAACATCGCCAATTTTTTAAATGTTACTTTGTAGAAACGACCACAGCATGGGATAATCCACCAGTACATGTCAGGAAATATGAAAAGCTGTGATCCATCAAAAAACATTTAAATACTCTATTTCTCTGCTGATATGTTATGATGTGAAAGTGTGCCACGAATTTTAATTCTTAAGATGTGCAATGTTTTCTATCGCATTTTAAAAGTACTTTTTTACTAATATCCCTTAAGTTAATTCTAAGCTTAATTTATTTATATATAATTAGCTTCATTTTCTTCTTAGGTATCTTATTTTAATTTCTTATTGTATACGGAAGGCGGCTTTTTCCCTTGATACGCGTTTATAAATTAAAATCGGCTCGAAGCCGTCCCCTCGGCTGGGTGGTTGCGTGCGTCTCATGTTTTTTTCTCGCAGTCAGAGACAGTGGCTGAATTCGACCCAGCTATACTTTTAACAACAATAATATTTGTATTATCAAAATATCTGATTTGCACAAAACTTTCGTCAAACCATTCATTCTATCCTCCACTTAAAAGACTAATGATTATGCTACCTTTGCACTAAATGTGAAGTGGCTTGATCTTGTGAAAATATAAGGGAATAATCCCAAGAAGGTATTGAATAAAATAATTGAAAATAGTGAGATGAATATAAAAATGGTCTTCCTACAATTTGTGTCTAATTAGTAAGGTTTTCAATTTGGAATATAATTAATTAATTTCATATTAATAGTCTTCGATTGGGAGTCAATCAAATGGGAGAATTTGCCTATTTCTTTAAATTATTTAATTTTTTGTTTTTCATTTTGGATTAATAATATAGTTTGAGATATTTTAAGAAGTTACGTTCATAGAATGGTGATTCCATCTTTTATTTTCAAAACAAATGCTTTAAGCTTATTAACTTAATTTATTAACTGATCTCAAAGTTTTGAGATTGCAGGATTAATAAGGAAGTAAATGAAATTAATGATTAAGATTTGGTCCGTTAAGACGCAGGGTTCTTTGAATGACCGGGCACCAATTCAGGTTAATATAATAACAAAAATGTATAAATTCGGAATAATGTTTGATTGATGAAGTTGAATTGTATTTCCGGAAATTGTTATTGGAAGTGAAGGGTAGATTGAATGATAGATACATCCGCCTCTGTCGAGTCTCGAACCCTGTCACTTGCCAGTCAACTACACTGAAAAGACAATTATGTTTTCGCAGAACCATCGTATTACCCTCTACTGGGAAAGAATATGAATGGTGAGGAAAGGGTCTTAACATAGGTGAAGTGAAATATAGCATGTATTCTTAAATAAAGTCTTTATTGGCTGTTTTGCTACAACTAGATCTATGTATTTGAACAGTCACAAATCAGTCGGTTACACATGGCAATGTCTCGAACTTACATCATATGCATGGAGATGGAAAGGGCTACACTTGAATATGAACATATAAAATTATCTGAAAAGCGGAAACTCTTTACACACGTCTATCAAAATGAGTAATACATACAATGGATTATCTTAAATATAGACACTTCATAAATTACAAGATATGCGTCTATGAAAACTCAGAATCACATACAATTTTATCCGTCTGCACATGTTATGAACATAACTGGAACAATTCATGCTACTAAATGCAAAATCTATTAGCCTACCATACACCGAAGTTCTGGTCCCATACCAAGCTCAAAACAGTCAAAATATCTACTAAACGCTAAACACGAGCAAGAACTCTAATTTGCGGCAGGAAGTCGTGCCACAAGTAATTTTACCAGATATTTTGATAGTGACTCTGAGTTTCCATTTACAAATTTATATGTATAAATTATTGGTTGTTTATTATAAATATTAATACAAAATTGCTTTACATTAATTTTATATAAACTGTAGCGTTGAGCATGAATGCTCTTACAACAACAAAGTGCAAGCAATCTCAGGTAAGAACGACATCTAAATCAAGAAGATGGAGTTGGCTTCATAGACATCTCCTTTTTCAGACATCGCCCACCAAAATAAAATGAGATCTCAGCCCTACATTAAAAAAGTAGTAAAATATTTACAAAATAATCAATAACTATTTTCTCACAGGAATCATAAATGTTCTTGGGACTTGACACTCTGGCAAACAAAATGAGATCCGTCGTCAGATTTTTTTGCATAGCCACAAAAAATCTAATTTACAAGATTTTCGGTGGGGTAAATCCGTATAATATGTTTGTGCGCTGACATATTGGACAAATCTATATTTTCGCTAATACATTACGGATAAACTGGAAGAAGATACTTTTGTCTGAGATACCTGTTGTAAATATACTCTTAAGAGGGGCCCAGTAGCAGGCACGTTTAAAATTGCATTGTACATAGCGTTTAAAATTTTAAAGAAAAGGAGATTTCCAAAAATCGGTCGACAGTGATTCCCGTCGCAAAATGCGCCGGGTGTTTAGACCACAACGGCGCCGATGAGAAATCAACTACTTCGGAGCCGAAAGTTTCATTGCCGTTGCAAGTCCGATGAACTTAGATGCACAAAATTAAAACGAGCACGATTTTAGGTCGAACAACATCCAGAAGCTAGACGAGCTACGCAGAAACGGGGAGATTCGCGTTGGGACGCGGGGTTTTGCGGGAGTGTGCTTCCAGTAATGTCCCCCAAGACGAGGTCGGCGGCCTCTTTTGTTTTTCTTAAAAGTACGCTACTGGTTACAAAATTCCTGAGCGATTAGTGTTGTTCTGGCTGCTGGAAGTGGCGATGTCGCTGTACCCAGATATCGTCCGTCTCCCGTAGCACTCACACATACCCAAATGCCAATTTCGACGATCTCATTAACAATAGAAAGACACTGAGGTAACCCTGATCATAACGGCAATTTCAATACATTAGTGAACAAGCTAATAATTCACCGCACTTGAAAATGTTTGCTATCGATATGTACTTCCAAATTTTGCTTATGGAACTCATCTCTCTCCTGAGTAATATTGTCCGAGATTATGCGAGTGTTCAGGAACTCAAATTAAATAAAAGGGTTAATTTTAGTTCGTAATGAGACCGTTTGAGGTGACTAGGCCATCAGATCGGTTATAATAATTTTCGCTTCGTTGGTGTCATTGGAGTAAATGCTACAAACAATTCTAATCGTGGGGAATAATTACAATGTTGTCACACGCAGGTAAATTATTCTCTTTGACGATTACATATCGATTGCTTATCACAGACTTTTCAGGCCAGATACAAAGCAATACTTGGGGAGTCAGTTGGCAAGTTTCAGAATGAGCACCCCCACACTGACAGGAAACTACTCTGCATTGTTAATTGCAGTGGACGATGGTGTAACGAACGTAATTTATGTGACAAACTACAGGGTTTCAGCACCATAGTCACGTCAATTTATTACTTAACATTCCAGAATTAGTATATACGGAATGGGTCCTTTCACCGTGGTGACGAACTACCTTTTCGCCGAGAAATATTATATTGATGTCCACAGTTCGAGGAACGCTATTCAGCACCAAACCGACAAAATTGTTCTATGAAAGAGTCCGCTGTAAATAAAGAGAAAAATTTTATAACTCTAGCTCCAGAAGCACGTAAGTCGTTTTCTAAGTCGTACAGATCTCAGTATCTTTCTTTTGTTAATAAGGATATTACGATATCGACAAAGGTATGTTACCCAACAGCCAAGAATTACACACTTTTCTTCGTCACTAGCTATGTTTGTACGTTCCTTCTTTCAACTCAACATAATTTTAATAACAAGCAAATTAAATCATGAAAGAACAAACTGTTAAGGCAGGAAAATTATTTCACTGATAATAAGTCGCGTGGCTTCACAGACTCGCTGATTCTTTTGTTGTACGCATATTTGGTGACGTTGAAATGATATATTGATTGAATAACCATTGTATTACAACTGCAAAAACCTTTTACCAGGCGAATCACTCCGATGAAATATAAACAGAGATACGAGCAAAATGTTACAATGGGAGAAAACCATAACCGGCTGTGAATCTGCAAGATAAATGTGAATTTCTTGACTGTCAAGGTATCGTAGAGCGCTTGGGCATCAGCGGCGTACATCAACTTCCAGCCAGTCCTCACCGGTGCTACCCGTGACCAAACCCGAACCACATCCATGCGAACTACTTTTGCACTGAGGTTTGACTGCATTCACTATCCTACCCAAATTTTCCACTATTTCGTATTCATCATCCAAAAATACTTCATATTCGAATAAAATTTTTCTAAAACTTCGATTTCATACTATGCATATTGACAAACTTTTGACAAAGCAGTTCTGTATAAAATGTACTAAACTCGTAAAAAATGCTATTCAGGATCAATTGATTTTAAATTTACTTCTATGACTAAATTTACATATTTCGAAAAATTTCATGAATTTAATTAGGCACTTAGGTAGGTGTGTTCGAATTGTGTCTAGGCTCCTACAAAAGTATTCCGGCGCAGTAAAAATAAAGGCACACCCATTTTATTACCATCTACCGTCAAAGGGCACCGTGTGTTTCAGCTTTCAGCACTGTCACAAACACTCCAGAGTTCTATGGAATCGAATCTAATATTTCGAATTTTTATGGACTAATTTTGACAGAGGCGCCGAGCAACGTTCTTGGGGTAACATAACGAGAGCTAGCTATTCTAAATTGAAAACTTACGATCCAAAAATAGGTACTTAATTATTATCAATACAATAGTTCACTTCAAAAAGGAACATGTAAAATACATAGAAAGACGACATATTATACACAGTATGATGATAATAAAGCACTCACAGTCGACTGCATGTAATGACGTGGAACATTTAAAGACGAAGTTTCATTTTTCCTTATTCATTTGCACATTCCCATCCTCATCATTTCGAACCTTCACCCATCGATGGGGGTATTTCAATAAGATAAAAAGACCCCGGACACTTTCACATGCTATTAAGTCATAGAACATCACAAAATGTAACAGAGGTGCTCTTAGAATATTCGTTTGAAATTGAGAACAATTATTTTGTACCTAAACTTTCATGAAAAAAGATATGTGTCCAACTGAATTATGTTGAATCGCATTTGCAAAATGTCGCGCTATACACTGTTTCAGATCCGCTGCGATACGTCTGGCAAAAGTCCACAAGTTGTAGTGGCTGTGCACAAGATGACGTTAGAGATTAGAAAAGACTGCTGGTGACAGAACATGTAAACATTTAACATCACAGTAACAAAATCAAAAAATGTTTGCAAAATCACATTCCTTTCGCAAGAGCTAATAAACTCAATTTACTGACCTTAGATAAAACGTAATTGATGAATTATGCTGAACAGTCTTTTTCACAAAAAAGACGATTTTGAAATATGAAATATGATGGTACTTAAATTTGAAGATACTCTTTCACACACGTTGCAGACCACTTCAAAATATGTACGGATTGCCATAGCAGATGTCCTAAACTATAAATGAAATTCGTGGAAAAAAGCACTAACGTAATACTAACATCCGAGCGCCACATAATTAGGCATAACTTTTCCCCAAGACGCTAATGAAATTAGTCACTACTTTGTCTACGAAATGCTGGAAAATCATTTCCGTAGCAAATTGGATCATTTTGAAGTACAAAATGTGTATATATCGATACAACAAAATGTGTATAGTACAAATTGTGTATAGAATAATATTTCTTGAATTGTCAGATACTGCTCCACACCCGTAAAATATGAAGGACTACACTTCGAGCCAATTGGTAATCAAGAATGAATTGTTTTGAAATCATAAGAAAAGTACGCGACATTTGTCGTTTTCGAGCGCCACAAAATCGAAGAAATTATGTTCCAAAGACACGGATTCTCTAAAATGTCAACGAGTGTTAGTGGCTCTGGGATATTTCCACCAATGACAGGCCATTCCACACTGACGTGCCACCTCTGTACGCAAGACCGCGAGAGCGCTTCGAAATGAAATTACTCGGGCGTCTGCGAGTGAGGGGCGGATTTCGCATTTGCATGCGGTAATGGAGCGGAATTGCACCTGAACTCGGGGACTGCTGTTCCGAAGCCCGCGCCTAGGAGATAGCGTTATTGGTTTTACTCGCGTCGTATTGGCAGATACTCCAATATCTCTGGGCGTAGCGCAGTAATCTTGGTTTTATCACCTTCGGCTACCAACTACCGGGCCGCCCCGCCCGAATTTGAAGTAGTGTTTGAAAACGGATAAGGAAATGAATCTCTCCAGGATCCCTTAAATGACAGAAGATCAATTCGGCGGATTCTAATTTCGAAATTAATTAATGAAATTGATAGGAATGCTAATCTAACGGCAGACATGAATGAGTTGAAACCCTAAGATAAATTATCTAATATTACATCAGCAAACAGTTTATTTAAAATACTTAATTTTTGTAGTATGGTTTTGGAACATTTAATTGTCTGTTGAGTCACTTTATAAACAAATTAATAGCATCCTTTAGTAATATTTCTACATTTATTCGCTCTATCGTATCGAAAAGTATATAAGAATGGGCAAAATTATATTGGTTATACGACGATCTTGTGATTCTATCAAGCAGAAAGACAACCCGGGCCATGGGAACTATAATCCAAACCCATCTCATTTTAGGAAGAATGACTTCATACATGATTCACCATGTCTATTAGATGAAATCGGATAGATGAAATCAGGCGAATGGGTGTAAAGTACTTGCTGTGGGCTAAGACGCTAATGGGTGTAGTTTACTTTGTATCATGATCTGGGCTGTCCGGGTGACGCCGCGTCGAAGGCTGAGGTGCCGACGTTTCGACCGACACCTCAGCCTTCGATGCAGCATTACCCGGACAGCCCAGATCATGACTGGCCGCGGAAGCGTACGATATCAAATACTTCGTATCATTATTCATTTCAAAAACTGAACAATGTTGATTCGCTTAAGGGAGTATCTATTGTAAAGTTTCGTTGTGAAGTTTCGGTGTCCGAAGTGAAACTGGAAGCGCCGACGGGTGCACATGCGGTGAAGTGAAGTGGCGACATCGCCTGCCACGGGCGCACTCGGCGGAGCAGCCCGGAACGCGAACTATCGACCTGGGGTGGGGGAAGGGGGCCGGCGGGGGAGGGGGCGGGGCCTTCGAGGGGGCGCCGATACAACTGGCGCTGCCTCCGCCCTCGGCCGCCCGCCAGCCCTGCCGCGGCCGAATTCGCCGTGTGCCAAACGGGGAAGGAGGATGACACAAATCCTAATGGCACACTAACAGGGTGAACAACAAATTAGAGAATGAAGGTTCTCCGTATTTCCTGGGCCCTTCCATTCACTTCTTGATGAAACATATTTTTGGTGGTAATTTGTGGTTTCCCTATACATGAAACAATGACATTTTCAGCGATTCTAAAATTTTAAACTTTCGTTGTCTTTTCAAATGAGAAATGACGTCAATACTCTTCACAGAACCCATTAAATCGAACCCTCTTTAATCGGAGAAGTGTATGTTTTTTAATAGATTCAGAAAGACGAAAATCATTTTCACAAAGAATAAACAACATGAAATTCTAGATCGTGTCAGGCATTTATTCGTCTTTTTCTAGCACTATCGTATGTCTTAAGTTCTTGATTCCCTAACTAGGACAATCTTCCCGAAGTTTAATGGCATTCAATCAGGTTGCAAGAAATTTGAATCGTTCTTTTAAGTTCATTGGTGAAAGATGAACAATGCCATATTTTCTGGGAAAGATGTTTCGAAAGTCGCGATCAAAGTGCAAACTGTCCATTTTAGTCTGCAAGTCGAAGTAATGAATTAACTACAAAACCCGGAAAAATATGCACTGAAACATCGAATGGTAAATGAGTTTCTTAGCACACGTTCAAGGAATTATAAACTTCACTGAAAGGACAACCGATTTTAGTGGTACAGACAACACCAACAGTTACCAAACATGCCCTTCCGAAACGTCCAATAACAAATAAGCTTCTCGAGAAACATTCCTAAACGCTATTGAATTGACACATTAAATTGTGTGCTTCTACGATATTCTTATTACAACATATCCTGCATTTGAGGTCAGAACCGTTTTGATCCCGTCAGAATGACTGCGAAATGAGCTCCAGTGTCATTCTTGATCGTCGGGAATACAAAAGCCAGACGTTTCAGACCCAATGGTGGCAATACGAGTCACAAATGAAGCAGGTGCCGCAATGCGTTCGTAATTCGCATTCGCATTCGCATTCGAATTCGAATTCGTATTCGCAAGGCTTCCTGGGCGGAAGTGTCGACGTTTAGGCCCCTCAGAGCGTGAGACGTGGTGGCGCCTAGGCAAGCTACGTGGGGCGAAGCGTCGACATTGCAGTCCAGATGACCCCGAGCTTTTCTATAATATACAGAACGAAGAATTATTATGCGAAGATGGAAATTGCAGCTTTTATCGTGTACGATATTGTAAAAGCGTTATAGTGTGGTGACATGAGGTTGGAATAATCACAAAATCGTGACTATTGGCTCATTATTATTTTCGAACTCTTATCATTCATAAATTGGTAAAAAGTAAACCGATATTTTAAATAAAATTATATATTTTGAAAAAAATGCCCACAAGTACGAGTTGTTATGAAAATCATAAATTGAGGTGTAAAATGTTATTTATTCGTTTACGCATTTTCCAAGTATTCTAGACTGAAATTATGACATTTAGGCCTTTCATAGCATAGCGGACAGTGGAATTTGGTCCACTACGACTGACGAAGAGTCAACATTTCAATCCAGATTTCACTGGATTCGTCACTAATACAGAATGAAGAATTATTAAAAAGTGGAAAGTAACGCTAATTTTAACGAGCATTGCAATGAAATGTCTTTTATATTAGAGTTTCAGTTAATAGGAAAAACAAGTCTGGAACATTATTATTTCCTATTATTTACACAGCAGTAAAAACGAGAAAGATAAGGGTGATTTTCAAAGAAAATATTTTTTAAATCTCATTTTATTGGCATTGTCCCCACGTTTTCAATGTATCTATAGTGTCCAACTTTCGTTTACATTCATACTTCCGTAATCAAACCTATTACAATGATTTTCAAAGAAAATCATCAAAAGAGCGTCAAAATTGGGTTTAATATGAATAAATGAGCATCGTGCCGATCGTTTTCAATGAATTTATAGAATGTTCTCATTCGTTCAAATTGATGTTACTATAATCAAAATAGTAAGAGCTATTTTCAAAGATAAGTATTACTAATGTCTACACATTCGTCATACGCTATGAGTATTAATCTGATCTTTTCATTGTATTCGTCTTTATTATATTTTTAACTTGCGTTCAAGTCAATATTTCGTCAATAAAAATGTGCGTGTTTCCCGAATAATTGAATTTAATCACCACCTACTGCTTTGTTACGTTGTCCTGTGACGTACATAAGGTGCAACCAGACAAAAAATCATGTTCCAACAAACAAGCCAGAAACAGATATTTCGATGCTGTGACTTCCAAGGGCGGCCGCCACCGCCCCCGTCGCCACTGCAATCGCTTCCAAACACGACAACGACTACGACCTCTGCCTAACAACCGGGCAATTCGCTTTGGTTTCTAAACATCATCGAGCGATTTCCCACAAAACAGACTTGAGTGATAACGTGGATTCTAAGAGTTTCCTTATTCGCAACTGTATCCATCACCTCAGGAAAAATGTGAACAATTGTTATAAGGATAAGAGAGCCAATTTGTTGCTTGATTTTCAAATCGATTACTAAATAATTTTTAGTCATTAAATGACATTTTTTCATGACATTTATGGATGACAGTGCGTTATTGTTTACCGCCATGTGTCGTCGAGACTGCAGTACTGGCCTGTCGCCACTCATAGCGCGGCCGTCCGTGGCAGATAGTTGTATGTTAAGAGATTAATGGTCACGCTACGTGGGACAACACGTCACCATTGCAGCTCAAATGACAATGACCTCCTGGAAACCAATGAATGCATAAATCACTAAACGACCACTGTGTAAAATAATTCAATACAGTGGACTCGGCTTTCATTCATACAAATAAATATTGAATATAATCTACATCACGAATAAGCCAGGCAATGTTCTTGTCATTGAAACTTTAACTACGAAACCTGCGCAGATGCTTGCAGAAACGTTCATAATACGTCCATAAATGCTCATATTAAAAGTTTGTCCTCGACGAACATCATGACGTCGCGGCCTAGCCTAGATACACTATGTCTCAACGCGCAGAGCGTGGCTGGTAGTTTCAGGAAAAGACACGCTGTGGGAGTTGAAACCCAGTATAAAAGTCTAGACATCAGCGACATCGTGAGGTAATATCCAGGGCATAAACGATTGTGAAAAATCATTTTGCCAGAACTGCACCAATTGTGTCTTATTTGATATGACGAACAGCATAAAAATGATAACAATAAATTGAATTTGTTTATAAACATAAAATGCAAGAGATACCTCTTCTTTTTTCACGAAGCCTCAATGATAACTATCCGAAACTATATTTTTTTCAATGGTCCGCCGAGTCATCTTTAAAGCAGGTTGTCCCAAGCAGGCAGCTTTAAAGCATGTTAATCATTGTCTACGTTCTTGTAGTTAACACAACAAGAAAGGAAGTTAAAAAGTTTAACTGAAATGATTAACTGTTCAATAAAAAACATTCATTTCGGTTCCATTCTTTTTGCGTCTTGTCCTTAACCATGGAAATGTGCACTAAATCTCCCCCAACCAGAGACTCGTCATCGGAATCCTGCACGACTTCGAAGCCTAGGAGAAGTATCGATGTCTCAGCCCCCAGAGCGTGGCCGGCAGTCAATTGTCACGCTGTGAAAATTGAAACTATCACGTACAGGATATGATATCCGAAAACGAAGAACATCCAGTGAAAACTTAAAGAGCCACCCAAAATCGTTATGCAAAAATCGCATTCGTTGTCGTTTCTGTTCATTTCTGATCTAACTATCTTCATTTTGGATTTCTCTATTCAATTCATTTCAAAACATTTCTGGTTTCTCGTGATCTTTTACGATGTTAGAGAGTTTAAGCTTTTAAGCGTTAAGTAAATCGCCGTTTCACTATCAAACAAATGACTAAATCATTTCATTATTCAATCATTTCGTCGCGTTAACTGCAAATCCTAATTGCCTTTGGGAATATATTATTACATCGAGGTAACATATCTCCTCAGACGATCTGCACAATAAGGAATCTACTATCATAATACGTTAATTTTCTGTCGCACAAGTAAAAGCATTTGTAAGTGCATAAAGAGATTAATACATGTAATATCCGATCGTCATGAACCCGATAGTCCAAAGAGCATACTAGCTTAAGCAAAAGAGCATAACGTGAGTCGATACGTTGCAACATCTTCCTTCTGAATTTGGGCACCAATGATATTCACCAAGGCAGAAAACTATAGGTTCAACCTCTTCAAAGACAACATATTCTATGGGCTCGGCGCAACATAAACATTGTCAAGTTGTCCGCTTAAACTAATAAATGACTGTTGAGAAAGAAGTTCTGTTGTGAATTATTATTGTTAATGAAAATATAAAAAGAAACGATATTGTAACATCTGAATCCTGAGTCATTACTTCGCGTTAGGAGGCCAATGCTGCTGGCAGTCTTCAACTTTGGGATGGGAGCTTTATAGGTCAACTTTTGTTCAAAGTAGGTTAATCAGTTCCGCCTCTCTCGTAAATCTCTTTAGCATCTTAAATAATACAAGCTCAATATCATAGTCGTATGAAGTGGACTACAACGTGGAAGAAAAAGATTTCGCATGTTTTGATGTGATTTCAGATAGTTTGATTCCGTGCAATAACTTTTACAATGGGCGCATAATTAACAGAAAAATAGAGAGACACCACTGTTATTTGTGAGTTCATATTAAGAGGTTATGCCTCAAAATCTATGTAAAATGATTTTAAATTCTACAGTCAGAAAATCATCTATAAAATTACATTTCTAGGTACACAACAAAGCCGATGAACATCGAACACAGAAAATTGTGCACCCAAATATTTGAACAAAAAGTAATATCTGGACATCAATTCTGCAAAGGGATGCTGATTCCCGGAATATCGATCTTTACTAGGCATTTTCAGTACCTTGAATATTTCTTAGGTGTTTACACATCTCACCAAATGTATTAATGAATATATTGAATATTTCTTAAATAGTTAATAGAGTCTCAGAATTTTTTAAAACATTTTTGTAAACATTTATAGTTGATGCAAAAAATAACAAAGAAGGATATTAGAAAGAACAATTGGTGTACAAGAAGTCCCTCTCTTTGTAATGAATTTATGAAAATGAATGTAAATAAAATGAAGTCAAAGTTTGACAAAGTCATAATTATAAATTATAATTTCTTGTTTAGACAATTGATTTTCTGTCTGAAGTATTCACAATAGAATACAAGCATTGATTTAAAACTCTTACAGGCTTTATATTTCTATTATTGTAGAAATCCATATAGGATAATCATTTTGGAGGATGGTTAGTTGTGCAAACACCTATGCGTTCTGCAACAGACACTGCTACTAATTTCAGGGTAATTTTAAAGCCCCACCTGGGCAATAGACCTGGAAAAAGACTGAGTGCTGCCAATCAACGCATTTTCGGTGAAAATCATTCATTATGTACACGAACTTTTACTTACATTTTGCCACATTCCATGCAGATACAACTCAACAAGTCCCCGATATCATTTTCCCCTTGCTATCTGATAGACATGTACCAACAATTTATGATCTAGGATCATCTGTTTCTGTAGCTCTTATAATAATAACTTTATACCTTCTTTCCTTGCCTTACATCTACATTGGCACCTAATGGTGACAAACCAACTGGCCTTGCTAGTCATGCGGTTCGATCATCGCTTCTTCATATGCTCCTACCTACTGTGAAGCCCAGAGTAAACATACACACAAAGTATGGCATTGTATACAATTCAACATAAAGTTATTCTGCTTATAGTCTTCTTCTCTAACAGCAAACACAGTGTCTCATATTCTCTTGATGACTTCATTATAAATGATTATTTTAGAGGATTTACATCGTCTCTTTGTAACGAAACACTAATGAAGCTTTGGACAACATTTCTTAATTGGCATGAGGCATCTGAACAAGTAGCTGTGATTGAAAGTACTTCCTTCTCCCAAAATGGTGACACATAAAATTAAGAAAATAACATTTCATGTTGTACACATTTCAATTTTGTATCACCAGAGGATGAACTTTCCATTTACAAGTACTTTACAACATCAAACGTTTCACTCCCAGTAACTATTACACACACCATCTATATACACAATCATTCCACTCCCGTGCTGTATTGTATCTAAAATTAAATTCAATACTTTTCTTCAAAAACCAAACTATCATACTGTCAGCAATCTGTCAAATGGTCTCACACAAAGTCTCATTGGATAATAATAAAATAAGAAAACTTTTCAGAGAAGATGATTTCCCAAGTACGACTTCCACGACTCAAAGTGGCTTTGGGATTTTGTGTTAAATCTCTGTCAATACATTCAACCTAAAACTATTACGCACATTGAACATACACGAAATACGACAAAGGAAGAAATAATGTTCCTGCACTTAGTTCATTACACATTTACTCAAGCCTACTAAAGAAATTGCTAATATTACTTTTATCGACAATCAAGGTACTATTCTACATAGTATCTAACTTGACACATTTAGAACTTAGAGCACTTAATTTCTGTCAGACAAATTAAATGACTCGCTTGAATTGTGACATAACATTGAATTTACACCAAACATGACAAATATGTTGTGTAATATATTTGGATAAACCCTGAATTATTTGCTACAGAGATATATATTGACAGATTTTAGCATATTCAGATGTTTCTACACATCCGAATCCAGTTTGTGAGGAACAGACAATCAAGGAGACAGATTGTGAGACCAAAGCATGGTCATCTGAAGTCAAGTAGTAATGCATTAGATACTCAACAGAACCATCTGAAAAACAAAGAGTGCGGAATTTTCCCACTCAAGATCTGTTCACGAAAGGAAAAGAGGGACAAGCCATTCTAACGGTTTCTTTAAGAATGGATTAATCAACGTAGCTGGAGAGTCAACTTTCATTCTTATAGTTATAATTTGTAAATGAAAAAAAAAAAGAAAATATGAGAAGTGAGTAGTGAAAGTGAGTGACGGCCAGGGGAGGGAACGCTGCGTCGGGCGTATGCAACACAAAGGGAGAGCCAAGCGGCTGGCCGTGGCTCCACCGGCGTGTTGTACCTGTCGCAGGGCGCGGTCGCATGCGACGCGCGCGCGCGTCGGCGCGGCGCTTCAGTCGGTGCGTGCGTAGCGTGGCACGACGTCGGCGGCCAGCCACAGGTCGCAGTTGGGGTACTTGAGGCTGGGGTTGGCGTCCTGCCCGATGAGCACCACGGACGCGCTGCCGGCGCCGTCCCGCTTGAGCGTGCCCATGCCCACGAACGGGTAGAAGAAGGACTGCATGGCCGTCATGTAGCGGCGCTGCTGCGGCGACAGCGGCCGGAAGCGCGCCGTGATGGCCTCGGCGTCGAGCGCGGCGTCCGCCACCTCGGGCTGGCCGCGGCCCTGCGTCGCCACGTAGAAGACGGGCGACGAGCGCTCCATGCGGCGCGACATGTCCAGCAGCGGGCACACGGTGCGGATGTCCGACACCATGGCGGCGAAGGCCGGCCACGACGTGCCGTTGTACAGCGCCACCGCCTGCTCGGCCACCGTGCGGTTCGTCAGCTCCGTCAGCCACTGCAGCACCTGCGCGCGCGCGCCGTCCTCGCCGCTCGACGCCCAGTCCTCGTACTTCTTGCGCAGCTCCTCCGTCGCCGCCACGTGCTGCGTCGTGCCTGCAACACACACACACATGATTCATTCATTTTTGATTATTTCGAGTTCGTGTCAACTGCTGTCAGCACTTAGGCGGCCAAAATTAATTCAAATTTAGAGCCGCACTTGGAATTGAATCACTTATAGCATATCTTTGGCCCTAATTAACAGCAAAGAGTATATATTTCAAACATCCCGCCTTACAACAAACCGCGGACGGGCTTCCAGAGAGAAAGGCAAAATTGTTTTCTTATGAAACTCTTTAGAACGACTGAACTGTGTCATCACTTTTGGTGGATCTCTTTCCAATCGAAGTCACCTCACTGTATCTTGCACCCATGGGTGTCACCTGCACCAACAATAAGGGGGGAAAACTCAATAGATATGGTACAAATTACCGGAGGGCCCCTTCAAAATACCCCGTACACCAAAACATATTAGTGAAAGGTGTGACGCCCATGCTTAAAGCATTCAATAGCCATTAATTCCCTGCATTCCTACTCAGACCTAGAAGCAACAGAACGCAAGATTCCTGCGACAACATTCACGAAAGAAAAAGCGGGAGAAACGGGAGAAAAATATCTATTACCAAGGCGGGAGTCAAATAAGTAAACCTAACATTGCGCGCTAACATTGTACGCACTAACATTGCACCGCTAAAATTCACCTTAGCAATTCGTATCACACAATGACTTCAGATAGTATTGATACTATAAGAAGAAACACCGTGTTACGAAATGAAAATAGAACTTGCTACGAGTGTATTAACTCAAAAGAGATAGAACACTTGAGGTATGTAGTGGTTTGCTATGGATGCGAGTTCGGAAGCAATCGACCCATCACGATTAAGTCGTGATATTTAAAGTGGAATACTTGTTTAATTACCCAATTAGTGGTATCTTCAAGTGATAACAAGATTACCGAAACCTTGGGGAAGGCATTCGATATAATTAATCGATGGTTCAAGATTGCAGAACAAGACATCTGCGTACGCGGAGCAGGTAACAGTTTGCCGATTAATTAGCCATCCAGAACTTTCGAAGAATATATTTTCTTCTTGTTGGAACTAAGTGTTTTGTTTGACAAGCCTCGAGAGTGATGAGAACAGACAGCGTCGTGGGGTCAGAGGAAAGCAGCAGCTGAAATGCCGATGATCTTAGGATCGAAACCTAGGAACTAGTGTTACAGAAAAATGTTGCGAATATCAACGATAAACATAATCACCAAAAGAATTTTTCTGAAAGAGGTGGAAGTGAATACATGTATGCTCAAACACTTACGGAAAAGAAGAATTGAACACATCATAATACTTAAGATGTGGTTGCGAGTACTTAGGAAGATTAGAAGATACCATAGAGGACCTGATTTTTCAATGCTTGGATCAACTGGAAAAGAAGATACGTTGTGTGTCGTACTTGGAGACGAGACCAGCCCCAAGTCACAACTGTTGGAGAGCTGCTACTAACAAACGTCAAAAATGAGAACCTTAAATAGAAGGTTTGTGTATCAAAAGTCATTTGAATAAAATTAATAAAAATGTCACAATAATTTTAAGTTTGTAAATATACAAAGAAATACTTGTAGAAGAAAAGTTAATTGAAAAACAGGAATCATTGATTTCAACTCTCTGATAGAAACTGATATATTTATTCTTTATAATGATCTAATGAAACACGAAAAAAATATTTGCCAGAAATTTAATATTATACTTTTTAAGGATTACAAACATCAATTTAATGCAACTTATCTATTATATTTTAAGATAAAAACTAACATTTTGTGAACGACCCTGTCTGGCAAAAGAACGTACAGGGTATAGGATGTAATGCAATTAATATAACTAACAGGATATACATTACGGGAAAATTGAATAGTCCATTTATTAATATGAGTTCCTAACTTGTGACAATACTGAAGAGCATTGTAATATTTTAATTGCTTTCAACAATGGGCCATAGCTCTAACATTACCTGATTTCTTACGGACAAACAGACTCAAAAAATGATTACAGTAATAGCTTCAGACAGCTACAAATGTAAGCAAATGTAGGATAAAAAGGTTTTATCAATTACGGTATTAGAGGAGAACGCACAGCTCAACGCCATCCATCGTCACAAACTTCAGTCCCTACGTTCGAGTGTCTCCAACCCCCAAGACAATTGCTCTTCTTGGATTTCTTTCATGTAAACTAGGCATCAACTCCGCTCCGCGTTTCCATTCCATCCACCCGCACTTCGCGAACTTACTGCGTATCGCGTTTCGCTCAATAATGGAGGCGCTCGGGTGCAACCTGCGAAGCGAGGTAAGTGGCGAAGACAGCAGCCTTCACGGTTCGTTACGCGCGGCGCGGTGCCGCGTCTGCCGGCCTTATTTAATTAGAGAGCGCTTCCACGAGAGGGGGCGGGGCAGGGAGGAAAAGGGCGGGGTAGGAGGGAGCGGACAGTGGAAGGGAGCTGTTGTGGGGTGGAGGGGGGATGGAGGGTGTTATGGGGGTACTCATCGTGACTCATTCGGATTAGCCCTATTGATTAGAGACTCGCCTGTTGCACGGCTCGCTCGCCCTGCATTTCTCCCTCAGAAGGGCTAGTCGAGTGTAGTGTTATTGTCTCGGAACTATGTATGATAGAATAAGTGGCTGGGAACAAGGCGATGGGTAGTGGCTAGTCCATCTCCTTGTATTTGTGTTTAGCCATTGTAAGTCCGGTAAAGGGCAATTGACCTCACCGCCGTTAGATCCCGGGGTTCCTATTCGATCACCCATCCAGGAACTCGCGATGTCACGAATTCGCTTAGCCTTCGCGACTTCACATAGTTAATGAATTCGGCTAGCGATATCGGTTTCGCGCATCTCCTTGTACCAGAGTTCAGATCTCGAGATGAAGAAACACTGGTTCGAAGAAAGCCGTAGGTATGATTTGGATGCCTACAAAATTTTCGAGCATATGCGTATTTAAGAAATGGCCAGTTCCTCGAAGACATAATAAAGCTCGCGTGAAGGCGTAAACAACAAGAGATGATCGACGTGAGAGAAAAAGTCCCTGAAAGTCCAATGAAAGAGAAATCAACGTGTTCAACCGCGAGACAACTTGATAACAGGATTTTCGGACTAGCTTTTCAGCTAGATCGAATTCAGTCGCTGTCTGGAGGAGAATTCTAGCGGCCGGCTGCTCTGATCGGTAGTTTTCCGTGGTTTCTCCAATCAACACCAGGCGAATGCCGGAGCAGTACCCTAACAAACGGGCCACGGACCGCGCGATCTGTCCTTCCTCTTCCTTGTCCTATCCTCTCCCTTACACACACACACACACACACACACACACACACACACACACACACACTGACATGCACTAAACTACCACACATTCCGGGAGACCGCTCGGGAGCTCAGAGCTTGTCTCGGCTGGGGCGGTGTCCCGCTGGTGGGAGAATCCTGGTTAGGGAGAAACCCCACTAGCTGACGGTAGGTCGGCGCCGGATCTCGCCATCCTGCGGGGAAAGATCACCGCCATCTCCCGACGAAAAAACATTCACTACACTAACGGGGCTAATGACCAAAGCAGTTGACGCGCCCGGAAACACGAAAAAATCAATCAATCAATCAATCAAGCTGGCAACCGGGTGTGTTGTGTTAGCGGAACAACAGTTGCCATGCAGCGATTACGGACCGTGGGGTCCTAGGATTCGAGTCCTGACAAGAGTGATTACCACAGCAGTCGACGCCACACAAAGAAATCAGTCAATTTGACCAAGAGTTCGTGTTCCGCCGACGGCGGACTTTTTCGTTACTAGCTACATGACTAGGTCTAATTGAGGCACTGTCTAAGGAAGAATTCCCTGGCTGCTCTGATCAGAGGGTTTTCAGTGGTTTCCCGGGTCAATTCCATTCGGTTGCTGGAGCAGTTACATATTCAACGGAGGGTGGACATTCAACGGCGTTTCAACGGAGGGGGGACACCGTCACCTCCAGGAATAACATGCACGAAACTTATGGGACTAATAACCATACCCGTTGACCTATACGGAAACACAAAATAATCAATAAGTCAATCTTCAAGACGAGTCAGAGGGACACAGTAAATTCTTGTACATGTTGCCACTCTCCATTACAGATGATACTAGATCGTCCTGTGCTGCGGAGTCTCCCTACTGCTCGCTATCTTAACTACTGTAATAATGATGATTTAGTTCTCAAACCTCGAGAACTCGCGTGTCAGTAAATCTAATTTCCTTCCTGCAACACGGAGACGCGAAGCGGTCCCATGCACTTACAACTCAGCGAGTCATGAATAGTACGTGAATATTACGAGGTTCCATTTTTAATGCATCTCGGGTTTCAAGGCCGTTTCGTCTCTCTGAAGTTCTGTTCACAATATAAAGAATTTAAAAAACTGTCGAACAAACAAATCAGCACGGCCCAATTTGATTCTCAAAGATGTTCACGAAGGAAAAAGCTTAGATCGAAACAAAACCGGCGAAACCACGCAAAATCTTTTAGAAAGTATTACACAAACAATTAGATTTCAAAACTATCGAAACAGAACAAAATGTGCAGAAAATCAAATTTTAAGCCTTTTAATAAGGCTATTAAACATAACAAAACTAGAGTTAAACAATTAAAGAGCCATAGAAACCATTGAACCTACACTAATATTTTTAGTATCGTTCATAAAAAGGGTTTATTTACTAACTTGTGCAACGAGCAACATCATGTAACAGAATTGTTTTGAAAACTAGCACCTCTCTGGAGTAAAAAGCAAACTTTATTTCCTTTCGGCAAACGCGGAGCTAAAAAACGTTTATCTCTTACGCATACAAATTCGGCAAAACACGAATGGTATGTGGCAGTGACTACGATTACTGTACCTCCTCCTCGATTTATGCACCTCGTGTTTCACGACCGCAAAGATAAATCGGGAGCGCGCGTTTGAAAGCCGCCCGCGCAGAAAAAGCAGCAACGGCCGCCGGGAGCGGATCCTCTGCTCGTAGGCGGGAACGTGTGCGGGAATCGCAACTTCCCCGCGCTCCATAAAAACACCCGCGAGGCATCTGGCTCCAACATTTCGAGCCCTATCCATTACATCGGGTTCTCCACGCGACAAAAAAAGAAGAAAAAAAAAAAACCAGCGGCACCCGTCAATCAAGGCGGCGACGCGCCGATCGATTCGCAACGCAATATGCGAGACCGACCGCACGCGCGTCGACGAATATGAATCGCAAATGAAACTAGAGGGCAGACACCATAGCGGGGGCTCAGTGCATTAACTGACGTCACTGCCGTGCCTCTGACCGGGAGGTCCTAGGTTCGAGTCCCGACAGCGGTAGGATTTTCGACACTAGCTAGATAGCAAGGTTGAATTCAGTCGCAGTCTGCAGGAGAATTCTAGCGGTCGGTTGCTCTGATCGGTAGTTTTCTCCGATTAACACCAGGAGAATACCGGAGCAGTACCTTAATCGGGCCACGAACCGCGCGCGATCTTTCCTTCCTTTTCCTTGTCCTATCCTGACACATGCACTACAGTATACACGTGCCGAGAGACCGGTCGGGGACTCAGAACTTGTACCGGCTGGGGCGGTGCCCCGCTAGTCGAAGGTAGGTCGCCGCCGGATCTCGCCGGCCGCCGCTGGAGAGTAGGCCAGGAGGGGGGAGCTCTTGCGCTTCGTATCCGTCTTCAGCCAATGAGCTTCAGACACCAATTTGCGTCACAATATTAGCGGGAATTTTAAATGCAGCCAGATACGAAAATTATCACCTCGTTACAAGACATTGAAACAGATTTACGAACATTTGTTTGAACACAAAATGTTGTGTGCCTTCATCGTGTTATTTTGGGTAGGCCGCAGTTGAAAATTGACACTTCGTACCACTTTCAAAATGTTTCTCAATACTTCTTGTCCTTCCGTCATGCAACATGGGGACCAGCGTCTGGTCTGTTCCCGTTCTGTGATCACGTGTACCGTGACGCAAACTGGTGTTGCGCAGAACGAGCAAAAACCGGTGCGCCGGAGTAACTCACCCATGTTAATCCACCATGTAGCAGACTGAAACCGCTTGAGGGAGAGACGCAAAGGACACACGGACACATGCCGCGAATGAAATTTTAACAGGCACCGTCCTAGAGGTTAGTACGACTACTATTTCTTCCTAAATAATGGTACATTAAAAAACTCGACATTCGCTTACATAGAAGTTCGATATATTTTTAAATTTCCCGTTGGAGTAATACTGGGATTTTAGAAAGTTGAATAGAATTGTTAATGAACTGCAAACAGAACTTTAACTAAAACAACGAAAAAATGAAGATAAATTAAACAAAATCATAAAGAGTGCATCCGTTACCATTCAGCGTCGGTAAATATTTGTTAAAACACTTCGTGAATTGTGTGGTTCTTAATGTGAATGATCGTAATTACTAAATATATTACAAATGTTTACACAGTAATTCTAATTTATTATTGAAATACTTATTGAATGTTTCATGATATTCTTATATTTGTCGATTCATCGATTTTAGAAAATTCTAAAACAACTAGAGGAATTTAGAAATTTGATAATTTTAAATTAAGGGTTAATTGACCCAGCTCAACCTACTTCATTTCATTGCATGAAAAACCAATATCAACAGAATGAAAATGCCACTGAAGTGATCTTCACATGTAGTGGTCGTCATCATGGAAGTGGTAATTGAAAGAAGAAATTCTTGGCTAGGTAGCCTCAGGGCTTCGAGATGTATGCAATCAAAGCAATCAATAGAATGAGGCCCCTTAGTTTTTAGAAACTGAACAATTTTTTTTAAAAAACGACCCTTAGGGAGCGCCATCGTCGTCCTGGGAGATAACGCAGCATCCGAGATCGAATTTGTTTCCTGTCGGTAAACGGGCGTGTCGAGAAAACGAGTTCCCTTCACACACCGAGCTGACAGGTCACTAAATTTCTGGCGCCAGTAATTTTATTACTTGTTATGTAATTCTGTTTCATTATTTGCACACATTTATAATTGATTTTCTAGAAGTCTAAATATTATGAATGAAAGAAATATATTTAAAAGCTATACAACCAGTAGAATCGTTCCAATTTGCGTTTCATATTTATGATCTAAAACAACGATTTGTTTAAAAACATGTGGGGACGCCAATTATTTATTATTATGACCACTTCTGAGGTTGAGTCCCTAGGCTGAAGTTCGCCCTTGGGCAGACCTAATAATACTTCCGATACCACTCAATTCTCGGTCATGATTAATTCATCGATCATGAATCGCAGACAACTCATGTTCGAGGGAGACCGGATGAACCAATGTTTTTGTGAGTAGCATTTGAACACTCACCGAAGTGGTAGCGACAGCATTCGGAGATGCGGGGAGGGTCCTCGTTGCGATGAACATAAGGTCCCCGCGATGGCCATTGCGATACTTCATCAGCCCAACCGATGCCACGTCCCAAAGTAAATATTCACTTTCAAGATCATCACTAGAGACATGATTTTATGTAATTACATATTTTTTGTCTTTCTGCTTACCGTTCTAAAAATTGCCATCTCGGCGAATCGCCGCCGTCCTAACATAATATCATTTTTTTTCATTACATATTTTCACATAGTTCGTACTATATTACATATTTTGCCATTTTCACAAAATATTGTTTTGATTCTGTGGCGCAGAACAAAAAATACCCGTGTGAGCTCGTCGGCTCGATTTTATACCTAGAGTGTAGCCGTCACGTGACCGTCCTTGGTGGAGGAGGGAGGCTCGCGTCTACCACGTGACCTTCCAGGCCAAGCTGGCGTCCACTTGGTCTAAATATATCCCAACGGCGGGGCGCCAAACTATTCAGCCCGCAGGTATGCGATACTTCCGCTTCTCCTCCCACCCACGGCCGCCAACGAGACGCTACAGATTCTATCAATTTTCTTCGATTGTTTGGCTTATTGTTTATGATAAGAAGTATTTTTAATTAAACGCTCTTTTTCCTACATTATTACTCCGTGCTGCCTACACGAAGTACGCCACATGAAGAGGCGGTCAGATTTTCTCACAGTCCGGCGCGCCTGCTTCGGTTAGTCATGACAGTTTTGCGACTGACGGGAAAGTTGTATGATGCAAAGCGTGCACACATTTATGCTCTCCAAATGATTATTAAAACGTTTGTATTGTTTTGAAAATTAGTTTAGGAATGTTTTAATAAATGTAATTTCGTATTATGTAAATATTCGTTTTATAATTATTGTATTTTAATATTGCATATTATATGCGATTTTACATATTTATTACATATTCTCATTGTTTTCATTACATATTTATGTACATATTTTCACGTTTCATACTACATATTTTTCTGGTCTCTAATCATCACAGTTATCATCACCGACGAAGCGTTCCCAATGTTGCAATTTCAGTTAGACCGAAATTAAATTTAAATCAAATTCATAAGTATTGGTGTAATTAAAATAATAATATAGACCAAAATATACAATTTTAAG
This sequence comes from Teleogryllus occipitalis, assembly GCA_011170035.1. Lineage (NCBI taxonomy): Eukaryota > Metazoa > Arthropoda > Insecta > Orthoptera > Gryllidae > Teleogryllus > Teleogryllus occipitalis. The sequence continues at coordinate 200,490 of BLKR01001202.1, read as the reverse complement.
ACTGTTACATGAGTTATTACGTTACACTACGTGATGTGAGCCAACTTCGAATACTACTTCATACGAAGAACAGGAATTGCAAACCGAACCCCAGTTCAATGGGGGACGCGTCCAGAAAGACAAATGGTTTCCGAATAGGATTTCAACTATCCAAGCGGTGACAACGCTTGCGGACGCGGGAGGAAACCGAGGTCAGGAAAATTGCCCCTCGCCCACGCGATAACTATCACTTCCCAAGGCAGCAGCCAATCGAATTCCACGTGCCTTACACACTATATAGCATAAATCTTCACTGAAGTGATTATCATTTTTGTAGTGATCGATATCAAAGAAGTGATAACAGGTTCTACGCATTTAAAATTTCAGATTTCTAGAAGTCGGAAAAACAATTAAAGCTTTCAAGCATGAGTACATATAATGGAATATTCTGAATAACTGATTGAAACACAGTTATCCTATTAAGGGTGCTATACAATAAATGTAACTCATTTATGTGTTTTCCTTAAATATTACCAGTAGTCACGCAACTTCCGAGCCTCCTACACCTTTTGACAAATATGAATACGTTTCACCATTGTCACAAAGGACGACTGGGGGAACAGATGGCATCACGAAAACGAGTTTAACAAAAATGAAATTGCAGGCTATAACGGCAGAGGAAACGTTCAGAACTCGACGAACTCCATTGCGATAAGAATTAGCCCCTCGCCCCGTCTCTCGTGGTTATGTTCAGCGTCACTCACATCACCAAATGATGAATGTTAATGTCGTCTAATCCTCGAATTAGTGATTTTTACATTGTTAGTGATATTCTTTAAAAAAAGTGTTTGCGCTTCCTCTGACTTCCAAGTCTCAGAAATTATGTGTTTTTTTTTAAATTGAACTTATTGAATTAAATTAGAGCTCAAAAGCATTAGAAACTACTAAAAAACAAACATTAAATTTGAAAACTGATTGACGGAATGAATGTAATACGTAGTGACGTGGTGTGGAGTGCGAATCGATTCGCGACGCTATTTTCGACACCCTGCAACTCGAAGAACGTGAATGGTAAATGCATCGCCCCATCGACGCGAAGGGCGAGCGGACGGACAGATGCTTTCGCGAATAGGATTTTAACCACCACCCGACCGGCAGCCGGCGGTCGGCGGCGGGAGCCGGGGAAGTGGGGCGGTCCCCGTTGGGAAGAAAATTGGCCCTCGTGCGATGGCTATCGGGCCGCAGCGTATAATATGAGGCGGTGGAGGAGGTGTGGGGGGCGGGAACCGGCGCGCGGCAGAGCGGGAGGCTCAGGGTAGTGGCGTGGGGTGGCTGGCGTTGTGCATGGTGGAAGAGCGGTTCGGGGTGGGGTGGGACGGGGAGGGGCTGGATGGGGCGGGGGAGGGGCGGGGAGGGGCTGGGCGGAGCGGGGGAGGGGCGCGGCGAGGGCGGAGCGGGGCAGGAGGATCAGAGCAGGTGGCGTGGGACGGTAGCCGTGGGGTGGGTGGCATCGTTCGTGGTGCGAGGGTGGCGCGGGGTGGGGCAGGGAGATGCGGAAAGGGGCGCGGCGGGGGCGGAGCGGGGCGGGAGGTTCAGGGTAGGTGGCATGGGGTGGTAGCCGTGTGGTGGGTGGCGTCGTTCGTGGTGTGACGGTGGCGGGGGGTCGGGTGGGGTGAGGCGGGGCGAGGTAGGGTGGGACAATGCTGCGCGGCGCGGGGCCGAGTTGGGCAGGAGGCGTGGAGCGGGTGGTGTTGGGCATGATACGAGGATGGGCTTGCGGGGGTGCAGGGGGGAGGATGGCGCGGGGCGAGACAGGGCGGGGTGGCGCGAGCAGAGACGAATGGGTGACGGGGAGGGAGTGAGGGCCGGGGGAGAGTGTCGGGTGCCCGTGTCATTCTAACTCAATTACCAGGCGGCGGCGACCGCGAGTGGCGTGGAGCCGATGGGATCGATAGGGCCCCGCGCGGAGGGGACGAACCGCGTCCCCCGGCCCCCCGGCCCCACCCCCACCCGCACGCGTCGTTTGCGCTTTCAATCATCACTCTTGCCCCCACAACGGGAAAGTTTCGCAACTACGCGGAAGGAATCATTAAGAGTGCTCCTCGTGTGCGGTTGAAAGAAGAGAAGAGTCCTTTCAAATGGACAAAACGAGAAATTTCTCCTCTATTTGTTTATTTCATTGCTATTTCAAAGATTTTCATTGCTATTTAATGTTTAAAACAGCTAAAATCTGTATGTGACTATGAGAGAGGAGTACAATGTATAATGCATCTTCAAAATGAACGACAAAGAATGTTCTCCCTTTTCCTCTTACTGTTTGGGCTTAGAATAATAAATCTTTATATCTGTGATTGTGAATATGTACGATATATTGTATTTAAAATTATCTCTTAGAGAGTTATACCACGCATATAATGCAAAGAATAATCGATTTTTTCGAAAGTAATACAATAAGTGGACACGTGAATAACTCGAGAATGCTAATAAAATGAGATAAAAATTAAATTTATAAATATTGTGCTGTACTCAATTTAAACAATTAAATGTTTGTATTCGCACCTCTAGTATTCATTATTTGAAAGTAATAAAAAGTATGTATTCACAACGATTATGAAAATATATAGTATTTTTATATAATAATATCCTTTTCTTAGTTAATGATACTTTTTCATTTCTTTTAGTCTATATTCTATTTGATACTTCGTGAACATGAACACTTTTATTTTGCTCTTACAATGTGTTATGCTGTCTGCTCTTACAACTGTCTTAGAGAGTTATACCACGCATATAATGCAAAGAATAATCGATTTTTTCGAAAGTAATACAATAAGTGGACACGTGAATAACTCGAGAATGCTAAATAAAGTACGTGGTCGGGTTAGTGTCATGTGAATAGATAAGAGGACAACTTAAGTCTTAGAAAAAAAATTAGCTGTCAATTACGGGCTAATATTTATTTGACATGTATACAAAACCGACGTCAACATCACACCATGCACACGGTCCTCGATAATCCTGTATAGCTAAAGTGCCTCTGAACGCATTTACGATTCAAATTGCTCTTTACCTTCTTCATGTCAATTACACTCATGCAGTTTGTGAAACGCCAATATATTTAACGCAACGAAATCTAGTGGAGGTACAACAGCACATAGTTTATCTAATTATTTGTAACTTTTTTAACTTAATATGTTAAAATTGTTTTCGGAAGATAGCAAGTGAGCAAACTTCAAATAACCTTGAATTTTCAAAAACTCAATGAATTATAGTAACTAAATATGAGAGATATCACTTTGGTCTTTTAGTAAAACTTCAGTTGAATATATCTCATAGATATAATGAATCGATAGCAGTCACCGATGGTGCTACATATTAATGATGTTATGATGGAAATAATTTCATCTTCCTTATCAATGACACACTTGTGATTTCGTGAACCCCTTCACCGCTAAATCCCGGAGGTAACACGCCGCGAACTAACTCTTCGAAGCCCTGTACGACGGTAAGAACATTGACACAGCGTTAACGTTAAGTTACTGATGAAAATTACAGGTCAAGTCAGACTGGAAGAAAAGAAATCATACGTAAATAAATGATCACATATAAAAAAAATGGAATGTGATATTGACACTTGTACAAAACCTATGGCAACTACACTAAAGGAAGTCATCCATCCTGTACGAGGGCTATAATAATGGAAATGTCTCTTAACATCTCAACGTCAATCACTTTCAACGACTTCGCGGAACTAAATCTCCCACTAAATCGCCAACCTAACAGGCGGCAACCCATCTCTCTGAAGCCTAAAACATTGATAATTCCGGCAAGGACACAATTGGTAGAGCGAGCGTTTGATTCAAATGCCATTACGCCTCCCGGGCAAAAAATCTTGGATTTCCTTTCGCTTAGAATTATCACAGGCGATCAAATGCTGTCGTCAGTGGGAACCATCAATCATTGAGTAAAGAAGATCCCGCTGATATCAGATAACTGTTGTAGTATAGTATAGTTGATATCACATAAACCATAGCCAGACAAATGGACTGACACTTAGTAAATCAATCACAGAGCGCCAATTATCCTCCTCATTGCTGAGTGAGCACTAATATAAATGTATACATGAATGTACTTTGGCGCAATAGACTGACGAATCCTGGGCCTACCAGCGGCGTCCCGGCCTTCACGTGTTCTGGTCTTCTCAACCTGAGAAGTCAAGTTTTCTCATCTTCACACAGGGACATACACTGGGGCATTGGCAAGGAAAACGCACATTATAACGTTGTCCAACACCAGGCGAATGCCGGAGCAGTACCCTAACAAACGGACCGCGGACCACGGACCGCGCGCGCTCTGTCCTTCCTCTTCCTTGTCCTATCCTCTCCCCTTACACACACTTACACTAACATGCACTACACTAACACATATTCCGGGAGACCGGTCGGGAGCTTAGAGCTTGTCCCGGCTGGGGCGGTGCCCCGCTGGTGGGAGAGTCCTAGTTAGGGGGAAGCCCCACTAGCCAACGGTAGGTCGGCGCCGGATCTCGCCATCCAGCGGGGGAAGATCACCGCCATCTCCCGAGGAAAAAATATGCACTACACTAACGGGACTAATGACCGAAGCAGTTGACGCGCCCGGAAACACGAAAAAATCAATCAATCAATATAACATTGTCCGACCGGGCATTGTACCCGGGGTCGCGTTATGGAAAGCGAGCACACGAGGGCGCTAACAAATGGTTTACGGAAATGTCTCTTCGCCTTCCTAACTTCAGTGACACTTATCCGGTTTCGCGGAACGCGCCCTGCGCTAAATCGGAGAGCGAAACGCTGCGATCCGAGTCCCCGCAGCCCGGGACGTCGATAATCTCTGCGAGGTCGCAATCGCCCGGCGGCGTGTCGCTGCACAGCGTCCGCGTTATTCTAACGCGATTAAGCTCCGGCGGCGCGGCGGCGACGCCGAATCGATAGGTCGATACGCAGCTGGATGGGCACTCGCGCGTTTACGTTGCTGGCGGTCGTGTCGTTCACTTGGCCCTCACACAGGGGACTTCATGCACACCCGCAGCGCACTTTGCCGAGCGGAGCGACGCGTACCATCGCTGTTGTGGCGCACGATTGCTCTCCCCCTTTTAAAAGCTCATGCGAGAATTCCCCACTTTTTACTTTCTCGTGTACACATGTATATTCGGAGTATAGAAAAAGTTATGTAATGCTGCAGAAAATCGATTGCGAGATTTCAACGGAAATACACGTTTTGGGGTCCTCTGATACCGAAAAAGTGTTTTGTTTTTTTTCAAAACGTCTGTCTGTCTGTTCGTCTGTCTGTCCGTCTGTCTGTCCGTCTGTCCGTCTGACTGACCGTCTGTCCATCCGTCTGTGAACATTGCTAACGCCGAAACCATGCGTACGATCTTATCCAAATCGAAGAAACCCCTGACCATCTGGCTCTAATTAAATTTGTTTGCAAATGTGGAAATACCTGTTTACTGGAATTCAACTTCGACCTTATCTGGCAAGCGAAGGTACCCTCCAAAAAAGGATCTGAACATTCAAATAGATGGGCTACAACATCACACACTTTCTTGCATTACTTATTGCTTTTTTTTTATTAATAAAACGTATCCAATGTTTTTATCTATTTACAACTTTGGCAATTTAAAAAAATTCAGAGTTCCATGCAAATCGGATTTGCGCCGTCGTTATAAGCGTACTTCACACTCTCCAATAAAAAAAGAAAAGAAAAAGTTTGGAGCTGTTTTTGAGAAAATCTCGTTGTAAAAACTGCCTTTATTTCACGCAAAATCACGCAAAAACTATTCATATTTTGAAAACAATTGTGCATGTCCTCATTTAAATATCGAATTTTGTAGAACAGATTTCATTCACAAGAAAAATATATCTTCAATATTGTCGTTCTAGGAAGACGCCGAAAAAACTGCAATTTTTGAAAATTTACCGTCAATGAGACTTGGACCAAAAATTTGAAGCTATTTTTTTTGAGAAAAAAAATTGAAAATGCTCTTGAGGTTTTGTTGACAATCCCCTCCAAAATTAAAATATCCGTTTCAAAGACAACGAAACAAGACATCGGCCAGGTCGATTGCCGAATAACAATTTTGGTGAACATTCTGTTCATAGTTTGGCCGCTAGCGTTGTTAACAGACCTATGAACAGATAACAGACGGAAGGACAGACGTTCTACCGTAAAACAATTTTTAGATACGAAAGACCCAAAAAGCGTGGATTTCTGAACACACAAGAGTTAGAGGATTTACTGTTTACAGGAATGTACGGACATAATTTACTGTTTACAGGAATAAAACGTATCCGCCTTTTCGGTAACAGGGACCTAAAACACAATTTGTTTGCCAAAAACTTGCTGTTTTTCTCTACAGCATTATAATACGTATGTAGTATGCGAGAAGTAAAAGCTTTCCATCATCTTTCTCTAGCATATTATATAAAGAAGAAATAATTTTTGGAAAATTGTAATACTCAAAAGTCCCGCGAAGCGAGTACTATATTGCAGTTCTAGCCAATGCTCATATCTTTCCACGCGCAATGCAATCGGTGGCTCAAATTCATTTGATCTCACGGCGAACTTCTGTGAACTTCCGGTCAACACTCTTTTGACCCCAAAGACATTTGGATCGGCCCCATTGCCGGCTGGTTCTGGAGAAGAAAATCGTTGGTTTATCCGCTCAAACCCTTTAAATCATTCCACGTTACCTCTCACACCACTCTGCATCTGAGCCGTCCACATCAGCGGATCAGTAGGTCCTTCCAGGAGTGACAAAGCAGGGAGAAAAATTACAATGAATCCGTGTCTTCCAAGAACAACGTAGAAGTCTAGCCCGTAGATACCAATACATGCTCATACTTGATACCCAAATCAAAATGTTCCTAAACACCAAATATGAAAGTGTTAGTATCAGATTGTCTTTTCTCAATTCATATTCAATGACCGCTCTGAAGATCGACCCAGCCTTTGTTCTACGGGGATAGTGCAACATACAGCAACTTCTCATTAAAACATGTGCGAAATAGCGCATAGAATACCTAGCGTTAGAGAGGGCAGCCTGTTTTACTGTCAACTGTTGCAGTACCTTTGCTACATGAATAAGCCTGTCGATCAAAACTTTTAACACGAATGCTGAGGAAAAGAAAATTGCAACTTATAACTTCAAATGTTCGAGGGAGCATTTGTAGTTTAATATAAACAATGGACTGTATGAACTAAACCGTTCAGAATATGGATTGATTGATTGTTAGTGATTCTGGCCTTGTCAAATGCTAAAGTGATTATTCCCGTAAGCGTAGTGCATGTTTTTACCCCTCGGAAGGTGGCTGTTTCCTCGGGAGGTGGATCTTCCCCCAACCTATCGTCGGCTAGCGAGGTTTCTGGGCTAGCTTTCCCCAACCAGGTATTTCCCACCAGCGTGGTACCGCCCCAGTCGGGACAAGCTGTAAGGTCCAGACCGGTCTCCCGGCAAGTGTGGTAGTGTAGTGCTTGTAAGAATGTGTGTAAGTAAGGAGTGAGGATAGGACAAACAAGAGGTAGGTGAGATCGCACGTCGTCTATGGCCCGTTTATTAGGGCACTGCTTTGCCATTCGCATGGTGTTGACCGTAGAAACTACGGAAAACTACCGATCAGAGCAGCCGACCGTTAGAATTGTCCACCAGACAACGGTTGAATTCGATCTAGCTGAAAAGCTAGCGCCGAAAATCCTGCCATCGTCAGGACTTGAACCTAGGATCTCCAGGTCACACGATTGTAGCGATTTGCGGAAGTAAATTAACACCCAAACTGGCAAAGCTTTTCAGAATGAATAACCAAGAACCTAAACATTTATGCACCTATTTAAACTCTCAAAAATACTTTCAATTCAACTTTTTTATTTGTAATTACTGAAGATATGAGTGCCTTCACCGCCTGGTGTCTCATTGGATAAGAGCAGAACTCGCAATTCGTACAGTCATATTTATTTTGGCAAGAAAGAGAGTGAATTAATTTCACGTATGTCTTACGGCAGATCTAATAAAACATGGTCTTTGAACTAGTCATCTCCAGTTAAAATTGAGACCGTAGATTTTTAAGGGCGAAAAAATCCTTTGTACGACTTTCTTCGTTGAGGAAGTAAAGCCGACTGTCCCATGTAGGTTTGCTGCATGAAAAATCCTCAAGCCCTAAAGAAACCTCTGAGCTAAATTTAAATCGCCTGTTTCGTCACCCAAGATAATACCTCCTTCTTTCGCTAGATGGTGAGAGGAGCGTAGCGAAATTTGCGTGGTCAGACGGAAGAGCGTGCCTAGTGGTCCGAGTCTCGCCACGTAAAATAAGGCATTAACTCACATTAAATATTGACGTCCTCGTAGACACAACCGGTCGGACAGCCGCAACAGGCAACAGACACGGCGTCGCCGACGACGTCTGACGATCGTCTTGCCTTCCTCCGCCTCGCCACGCCCCTCCTCGCCGCGCGCGCACTCCACTTAGGGCTAACAGCTCGGATCGGGGCGCGGAGCTAAGCAAACAGGACAGCCACTCGCCTCCCTCTCCGAAGCCACGGAGTCCCTTCTCAGTCCATCGTCACTTGCCGCCCCCGCCCCCGTCGGCACCGACGCTTCGTCTCCGGAACACAGTGGGGAGAAGGCCCACTTCAGCACAACAAACTCTCCGGCAGAAGGCACGTTGACGCGTCCGCAGATGAAGCTCCTCTTTAAGTCCAGAGAGCGATGGATTTTTCTGCATGACTTAATTAGTAGGGATGGGCGATTTAATCGCGATTAGTACAATCGATTTTTTTATACGATTAATTGAAAAATTGAAATCGATTATTTTTACACTTCGATTAATTTTTCCGATTTTTAGCTCGATTATTTTAATACAAATATTAATTTTGAAGACGAACAAAATATGAAAGTACATCTATACTTTTGAACTTTAGCAATGGAATTCCTCGTCTCTCTATTCGATAATGTTCATTTCATTATCTGTTATTGAGATTTATATTATATGAAAATGTTTAGGTAAAAGATAATTTGATTTACTTTGCCGTTTCTTAGAAGAAAATAAAAGAATAGAGATTAGTTCGATTAAGTAGTTGCCTTTTTGTTTGAGCAAAAAGTGTATGTATTACATTCTTTTGTATTTAATTTTAAAACGTTATCTTTATTTTAGTTGATGTACATACATTTTCTGATTATATTAAAATCACTACTAAATTTGACTTAAACAAAAAGTTTGATTAATAAAATTTAACATGTCAGAAAATTGAGAAGGATTCGCATTTTTGTGACATGTTTTCTTAAAATAAGCTGTTACTAATCGATTCATTAATTAACAAATTAAAAATTTACGATTTTATGCATTTTACGCATTATAAGAAACATGTGAAAAATTAATCAATTATATAAGATAAATCGATTAATTCGGAACGATTATTCAATGTCTATTAATCTAATAAAAATAATCATCGATTATATATTAATCAATTATTCTTTAATAATCGCCAATCCCTATTAATGGGAAGCTAGGGATTAGGGCCCTTGGAATTAATTCTGGATGTTATGAAATTATTTTTATCATCTCTGTGGTCACAAGAAGAGTAATTAAAACTACAGAATATAAAATATAACAAAGAATAGGCTTACTTCAATTCTAGTTTACGTTTTTAATTCGAAAATGCTAAGACAATATTGCTCAATGTCACACATTGTCTTTCCATGTTAAACATTTGTAAAATCGCTACCGAATTAATTGCTTTTATTTTCTCATTTATGTCATAATAACACGAGTTTCATGAATATACATTGCAAGTCTCCAAGATAAGGTTTCACATTTCTCAAAAACTACTCTTCCTTTTTGTAGTTATTTTTGGAGTTACTATATTCTTCACAGAAACATTTGGAACCGGAGAGAAGGGGGAAACAATTCATCAACCCTTCAATTTTGATCAGAGCTACAAACATAGTAAGTACCATATGGAACTATTTTTTTGACTACTTGTAATTGAAAATATGCTTTGAACCATCAATCCAAAACACGCAATTTTGACCTGATGTTTGGTTTCGGAGACACTATGCGCCCCCTAGTTTGGACGTCATCTTCACTTTCCTCGACACAAACTAAGTTTTTAGTGCAAGAAAGCTTATAGCCCTGACCGCTCAAAAACAAGCGATTTTGACCTGATGTTGTTAATCTCTGAGACACTATGCGCCTCCCTAAGTTCGTTGTCTTCGTCAGCTCCATCAACACAAACGAATGTTTTTGGTTCGAGTAGGACTATAGCCTTAACCGCCTTCATGATCGCGCCCAAAGTGACAGGGACGAGGGGGGATGAGTTTGTTAAGTTGAGTATTAGAGAGGCAGTGTAAGTGATGACAACCCGAGCTCAAATGATGTTTCGACATAGAGAGAGATATGCTTACAGCGAATTTACGTTCCCGGGCCGTAAGAGATAAAGAGCAGATTCACATTTGCACCAACAAAGGGGAGACAAAAATAACTTTTGTAATCGAGAACCGGGTTTCCGTAATTAACATGCAATCCGTCATGATACCGCGAAAAAAAGATAATGTCTTCTTTCTCTGTTATAATTAAAAACAAAAGCAAATTAAAGTAGTTAAAAATCTTTAAAACTAACGAGAGATCAAGACATTTATTCGTTTGGTGAATTACGAAATCATATAATGCTCGAAATATCCCAACTAACAGAAAAAAATTATTTGTAGTGAGTGGAAATATAGTATGTCACGATAACAACTCCAAGTGAGCGAGAGAATGAAGTTTTGGATAGACAAATAGCTTTTTGGAGTAATATAAGAAAGGGGGGAGGGTAGGAGGTAATAAAAAATTATACAAGTAACCCATTTCAGAGAAAGTGATATAAGGGTCCAGAAGTTCCCACGGAAATTTATGACACGGGGCAGGAAGAGGGAAACGCCGACGGGAATGATTCCCTCTAAATAGAGGCGTGGGGGTTGGAGGAAGATCAATATTGCGGCATCTCAAGAGGCTTATGGATGCTGGCTCGTCGTGGGGGACGGTAGAGACGTTGGGCGAATAAAAGAGCAATGGAAGGATCACCTTAGAAAAATCAACCAAAGGAAGCAAACAGTGAATTAATGTGGTCAGAAGGTCCGAGGAAGTTTGAAAAACTTCCACGAGATTTTCACACACCAATAAAATTAATCGCTGATTGATGGTTTTATAAATGTCATCAACTTAATTTTAGTCAACCAGTAGCAGACATCAGGATGAATTCTAAATAGCCCTAGGACAATTAAGTGGAGCCACTCACCCCATTATTTTACGTCCTTCGCAATTGTACAAATTTGTAATTTAGGTAGTACAATGAGACGGATGATGATCTCACAACCGGCTTCTTATATCGTTCTATTTCTGAGGATAAGTTTTTCATTGAAGCTGTTCTGATAACATCAGTTATTGACTATTATTTCGGGCGAAATTGTTTAGACTGGTCAAATAATTTATTGCATTTTTGTGACATTTTACCTACTAGATAATTTCAACTACGTAATAAACATAATCAATGTCGCCTGTAATATGAAAAAATTGCATTAATGAGTTCACACTTGTGTTGCATCAATGTGTCTCATAGTTAAATTATACTGCTTTAAAAGTTATTAAATGAGCTCGGATTCTGATGTGCCATCTTTTTTCATTAGTACATTCTAGACGTAGCTAACTTGTAAATGAATGTTTATCACGTCATATAGGTGATGGATATGTATAGTTATTAGGTCATTTTTTGTCAGTTTTGGCTATTTTAAAATTTTTCGATCGTTTTTCTGGACTTTTTTCATATTTTTTGTTAGTGAATGTCGAGAATTTACAATAACAAACTATAACATGGTTTTTATTGTATTCTCAGTTCATGACGAAATTCACCATTACTGTGGACTTTTTCAAGTTCTCAAAATTACACGGATCTTCGGTAACTTTCTCGACCTTTAGAAACTGACGGCTGAAAGATCTGAGTTATAGTTTACATTTCCTTCTAAAATAGAGACTTATATTAAATATAATTTTTTATCAGTGAATTTTATTTAAAATTGTAAACTTTATTGAATAAATAAACATTCATACAAATTTTTGAGTATTTTTTTTTAAGTAAGAAACTTCCTTTTATTTTGAAGTTATAGATAATTTTTAAAGAACTTTTCGGTCATGATATTCCTGACCCTGGTGATTAAACATAAAGATGATCAAGTGGGCCGTCATTATTCTTCTTAATAATTTTAAATGAGAGTATATTCAATATGCGCGGATGGTGATTCAACCAATTAAAGAAAACATGAGTCAGCCTTCAAAATAAACGAGACCCTTCAGCTAAAAAGAACTTGTAAACACCAGCTCTCTTGAGGAATATGTCAAATTTCTTTTACAGTTTCTCCAACACATCTGTCAGCGTTGACCTTGCACAGATGTGTTTACGTTCTCCTAACTTCGAGATAACGAGCACATGCAACTTCTCAATTATATCCTCAATGAAATGTTGGTGCTAACAAGTCCTCTGTTATTTGTTTCTTGCTGAATATGGATCCTGCCGTGTCAAGGTGGAGGGCATTCATGTGAAATGTTATTTGAAAATATGCAAGTTCGTTTAGTGTAGTTCTAATTTTGGTTCCCAACACTCACGACTTTATTTACACCACTCTTAAATTATGATAAAACGACTATAATTATATATCTCAGAATTACAAAAATCTCAAGTCAATTGAAAAATAAATTGCATCTTATGCCACAAATAGTGTCATCAATATACGATAAACAAAATAATTATTTTTGACGAACTTCCCGTAACTAAGTTCTTTATCAAATATTCTGAAATGTTTCATTAGTTTTATTGAAAAATAAGAATGGCTAGTTGAAGTTCTCTTGAAGTCAAATATACTTTTACAAACATTCTGAGGTGATGCCCATTGGCTTAAATTATTATTTCTTTCATTATAAATGCCACTTTATCGCCGATATTTTAAGCACTGATCCCTCAAGATGTTATTTAACCGATTACTTAAAATGTATGTTTAAAAAGAAATATTAGAAGAAAAATTAGAATTTCGAAATTGTTGATTACTTACCAATATGGATAATATGTCGATGAGAGAGATAAGATATGTTGCACACATTTTAATAAAATTGCTTTCAGAGTTTTAAATTGTGACAAACACCAATATTGTCGTGTACCAGGTACTACATTTAATTTGAAAATGTTTGTCTCTAAAGCGGTACCATGTTGCTTACGATTTACCAAGATATGTGAGAAGTACATTAATTAGTTTATATTGGAGATTGTAAACGGCAAAATTTCTGATTAGGATCGTGACGAGAAAAGAGACATGTAAGTTTTACTTTGACGAGTCCGTTCCGAATGTTGCAAATCGTCTAATTACAGTTGATAGTGGAATACTGCATAACGCGAAATGTTTGAGAGTGTTTGTCTGGATGTATCTGACAGGGCGGGTTTTTACCAAATTTGATTTGTCGTTTACGAATACAGTTTCGTCAATGAACATTTTGCTTGAGAAAGATGACAAGGCCTATAAAATGAATTATGCAAGTCGGATTGTGACCATGATTTTTCTACGCGTTTCTCGTTTAGGGATATCCAGAGCTACGTTTCCTTACCGCTGATGATACACAAGAATTTCGCCATTACAGATATTCTTTTATTTATGGGGCTTGCAAAGCTAAGTTTCCTTACCGGTGGCGACTTACTTTGACAATTGTTTTTTTTAAATTCATTTCTCGTCTAAGAGTTGCAAAGGTATTCAGAAGAGTTCAAAAAATGTGTACACTCTTTGAGAGTGAGTGTATTTGAATTATACACGGCTGATGATTCGTGCTTGTTATTTCAGTTGAATGTTTTGTTAATGGGATTACGATTAGGGGTTTTCAATGTGCCACTATTGGCACGTAATGAACGCGGTGCGCTGAACTGCTGACCGAAAGTATACGTTTCATGGACCCCATTGTATTTCCTTACTGGTGGCGGTATATCTTTACTTTAAAGACTTTTTTATTCATTTTTTATTTAGGGGCTTACGCAGCTAAGATTCCTCACCGGTGACGATATATTTTCATATAAAGGATTTTTGTATTCATGTCTCTTAGGCGCTTACAAAACTAAGTTTCCTTACTGGTGAAGATATATTTCCCAATTAAGAATTTTTGAAATTCATTTTTCGTTTAGGCACTTATAAAGCTAGTTTTCCTTAACGATGACGATATATTTTGGCATTAAAGATTTTTGGTACATTTCTCGTTCCTTACCGACGACGATCTGGAAGGGCAGCGTGGCATTAAAGACTTTCGTGTCGCTTACCGATGACGATCTGGAAGGACAGCGTGACATTAAAGTCTTTTGTGTCGCTAACCGATGACGATCTGGAAGGGCAGTGTGACATTAAAGACGTTTGTGTCGCTAACCGATAACGATCTGGAAGGACAGCGTGACATTAAAGACTTTTGTGTCGCTAACCGATGACGATCTGGAAGGACAGCGTGACATTAAAGACGTTTGTGTTGCTAGCCGATAACGATCTGGAAGGGCAGCGTGATATTAAAGACTTTTTGTCTCTAACCGATGACGATCTGGAAGGACAGCGTGACATTAAAGACTTTTGTGTCGCTAACCGATGACGATCTGGAAGGGCAGCGTGACATTAAAGACTTTTGTGTCGCTTACCGATGACGATCTGGGAGGTCAGCGTGACATTAAAGACGTTTGTGTCGCTAACCGATAACGATCTGGAAGGGCAGCATGACATTAAAGACTTTTGTGTCGCTAACCGATGACGATCTGGAAGGATAGCGTGACATTGAAGACGTTTGTGTTGCTAACCGATAACGATCTGGAAGGGCAGCGTGATATTAAAGACTTTTTGTCTCTAACCGATGACGATCTGGAAGGACAGCGTGACATTAAAGACTTTAGTGTCGCTAACCGATGACGATCTGGAAGGGCAGCGTGACATTAAAGACTTTTGTGTCGCTAACCGATGACGATCTGGAAGGTCAGCGTGACATTAAAGACTTTTGTGTCGCTAACCGATGACGATCTGGAAGGGCAGTGTGACATTAAAGACGTTTGTGTCGCTAACCGATAACGATCTGGAAGGACAGCGTGACATTAAAGACTTTTGTGTCGCTAACCGATGACGATCTGGAAGGACAGAGTGACATTAAAGACTTTTGTATTGCTAACCGATAACGATCTGGAAGGGCAGCGTGACATTAAAGACTATTGTGTCGCTTACCGATGACGATCTGGAAGGACAACGTGACAGTAGAGACTTTCGTGTCGCTTACCGATGACGATCTGGAAGGGCAGCGTGGTGTTGTGGAAGTCCTCGAAGGGGTGGCGCTGCAGGAGCACGCCGTCCAGCACGAGCCACTCGTGCGGCGGCGCCTGGCGCGGCAGCGGCAGGTCGGCGGGGTGCGGGCGCCACGCGTCGGGCAGCGCCGCCAGCAGCGCGGGGGCGTCGAGCGCGCGCAGGCACTCGGCCAGGCGCGCGTCGTCCTCCTGCACCTCGCGGCACTGCGCCACGTTGTTCACGAAGCGGCGGTTGGCGCTTGACGAGTCCATCAGCGGCTTGCCTGCCACACACACATACACGTCACAGCACATTCGTCGCAACCCACAAAACAAGTCTCCTTACCGGCAGGGGCGACCCGCCCCGCGCCGCACTTTTAAGGGGCGGCAAAATTTCAAAATAAATAATAATAATAATAATAATAATAATAATAATAATAATAATAATAATAATATATTTTAAATACCTCATTTCATATTTTTATAGCACCTACGCTTCGCACCGATTGAAACGAGCACGGAATCTTTTATTACTTATTCTGTGACGACTTCGTTAAATGAATGTATATTTTCATCCTGATCATTGTAGCGACTGGCAACACCGTCTATACTGGCTTGTAGGGGTTCCCCGTATTTTATTTTGTGCTTGGATTGATTTTAATTAATATTCAATGAAAATTACTTTTCTCTAATAAAGAACGGTGTTCAATATTGATTGCAACTCCTGTACAATACGGATAAGTTCTTTCAGGAATGTCCGTGAGTGATGGCTTAGGATAGGGATCCAATAATTAAGCAAATGTGCACAGTATACACTTCTTTATGTCTAAACTAAACAATATGTCTATGTCGTCTTCCCCTGCAGCTCTTTATTGCTCTCAGAGATATAATTGGTGTATTACTCCCAGAAGCTTCTAATTGCCCAACGAAAGCTTAAGTTTTTCTCATCAATATTGTACGAAAAAATAACGAAAATACCCGAAAGTGACATAAGTCCTTCACATCATTAACCAAAGATATTACATGTAATGTATCCTCTATACCACATAAAACAATATTATTATATCCGCCTTGCTAAAAGCAACTGACTGGCATACGTTTCACGGTAAACCAAAGATCTTCTCGACAAAGCACGGTCTCTTTTAATTTATTTATTTATTTTTGCTTTAAACTTGGAGCTTGAGGGATAGTTTATCCCTCTAATACACTCGGTATTAACTGCGACACAATAACTCTCGGCCGGATTGGGATTTTGGTTTAAATACAATGCTGTTATAGTTAATTTATTTACTATATTTTACATTCAGTCAGGAAAATCCTGAAATAAAAAGAAAACTTATTTACTACATTATTTGTGTTAGAGAATCAAACATACGTTTACAAGAATGTGCATCTTATTTTGTTACTTTGAAGCAGTGTTACTTGAATTGAAAGAAAACAGTTTCAAAATGTAATATAAATGTAGATATAAATATAAGTAAATATTTATGAGAAGGTTTGAAAAATACATCGATAAAATGAATGAAATGTAGTTTAATTACCAATAATTTCAGAAAGAATGCTGGCTCAAGAATATTTACAATGACTAGGTGCCACATACATGCTTAAACAGCACATTGCTTCTTCCATTTTATATTTAAACAACAGTTACAACTCTTCACGAATGAAACAAAATAATGTTTAGCAATACTAATGTAAACCAACGGTGTCTTTAAAAGCATTAGTTCCAAGAAAAGGCAGGAAAAAACTCCTACCAACAAGCATTATTTCCTATACACAAGCACTTCTACATCATATACACACATTCAAACAAACAATTCAGAATCAATGATCAATATAAATAATATTGATCCTTTAAAACATTGAGGTAGGTTTCCTATATATTGATTTTAATTGCCAATAAAAATATTATAACTAGTTTTGTTGCACCATAGCATCATCATTGAAGTGAATGCAAACATTTTTTCAGAAAGGCAAAAGTTGGCAACTTTGAAGGGATGAAGTTTGACTGACACTTCCTGGCCCTGACTCTTTAACATTATGTCTTTGATCTGTTCTGCAATTGACATTGGGACTAGGTAGTATAACACAGATCTGTGACACACCAAAGTCATGCCTCTGTACACAGAATTTACTCTTTGCTAAACAGCAACTGATGATTTCAAGTAATCAATTCTAGCAAACGTGTCTAAATGTGTGTAAGTGTCTAAATAAAGTTATTGTAATTATGAGCATAAAACAGATAATCATTGGTGGTAATGAAGACTGTCTCTAATGCATGTAACTAATGATGTCACTTACACATACCTGCTTTGATCACTTGATTCAACAGAAATTTGATACTAATACCATGTGTGTTTTGTAATAGTCAAAATATAACAATATTTAATTAGTAATAAAATAATTATATGTAATGAGCACATGCCATGCCAAATGCAGTACAGCTCGGCAAAGCATTCTCGTCCGAGATATCTGTCGAGCATAAAGAAGGTAAGCAAGGTGTATTTTTTTTTTCTGCGCATTCCCCTGCCATATAGGCAACCCGTTTGACGCACATGTCTTTCGGGCTCGCTGCAGTGAAAGCAATAGTCACGTTAGCGTAGGAAGCACCATTTGTTTTCTAAAATTAGTAATCTGTGAGGCCAATATACTTCATTGCTTCAAAATATTCTATAATATATTTGATAAAGTGAATTATTCAGTGGGAATTATTAGTACCGTTTGACTACGTTAACTCTTTCGTCTTTATACCAAATTATTCAACGTCACAATTATGTAAAGCACCAATAACAACGTAATGTAAGTGAATTTAAAGCTTCTAAATGTTTAATGTGAAATGTATAAGTAATCAGAAATTATGTCTTGTTCTACAGTAAATCTATGTGCGTACCTTATCTCTAGATCAGACATCTGATCTATTATCAGATTTTACTTGTTCACAACAACAATTTTAGTTTCATTCATTGCCGCTCTTTTTGTATAGCAGCAATTATTCGTGTATTTGCTACTAAGTGCAAAGTTATGTAATACGGATCAGGGCATTGTAGAAAGATAGGGGTTGGGCATAAGCTGATCAAGCAGCAGTATTTGCAATGCTTTTGAAATAGTATATTTTCACCCTCATTGAGGAGAGAGACTGAATGAATGGGTGGGTTCGTAAGAATGGGTGAATGGGAGAGTAAGTTGAATGACAACAGAATTGGAAGAATGAGAGGATACACGAGGACATAGTGAATGGGAGAAGAGGGACCGAGTGAGTAGATCATTGGCAGAGTGTGAATGTGGGTGAGAATAAATCAGTGAAAGAATTTCTGAGGGAGAGAAGTGAGAGAGTCGACTGAAGTGGAAGAAGTGAGCGAAGAGAGTGAGGGCAGTTAGTAAACGAGCTGACTGAAATAGGTGAATGACTGAAATGAGGTGAATGAGATGGGTGAAGTAAGTGAATGAATGAAATGGGATGAACAAGATGGGCGAAGAAAGTCAATGAATGAAATGAGGTGAATGAGATGGGTGAAGTAAGTGAATGAATGAAATGGGATGAACAAGATGGGCGAGGAAAGTCAATGAATTAAATGAGGTGAATGAGATGGGCCAAGAAAGTGAATGAGGCGATTTGGTGCGTGAGGTGAGAGGTAGTAAGTGAATAATGCGAGTGAGTGAGTGAATGATTAAGTGTGTGATTGAGTGAGCGTGCTCACCTGAGAAGATGGCGCCGCTGGTGAGCCAGACGCGCTCGAAGAGGTCCTTCTATGAGGCGAGTAAGTGAATGAGTAAGAGGCTAGGCGAGTAAGTGAGTGAGTGAGCTCACCTGGGAAGGTGGCGGCGCCGCTGGTGAGCCAGACGCGCTGGAAGAGGTCCTTCTGCGCCGCCCGCGAGGGCAGCAGCGCAGAGACGAGCGTGGCGCCCGCGCGGTGGCCCAGCACCGTCACGGCCGAGGTGTCGCCGCCGAAGTTGGCGATGTTGAGCTTCACCCAGGTGAGCGCCGCCAGCACGTCCGACAGCCCGTAGTTGCCCGAGGTGTACGGGTAGGTGGTCTTGGTGAGCGCGTCGTGCGCCAGGAAGCCCAGCACGCCCAACCGGAAGTTGGGCCGCACGAACACGATCTCCCGGTCGCGCGCCAGCTTCGGCACCGGCACCAGCGCCCCCGGTGACCCGCCCAGCAGCGTCTCCGCGCCCACCATCACCACCTGCGGGCACACACGCGATTGGTCACAGGCCTGGTCTAAATCAACATAATAAAGCCATATAATTTTGTAAGGAAATCAAAATGCATACAAGTTGGAATTGAATGATTGCACCTACACTGCAATTTATGGGGAGAGGGCAGGTTACGGAAATTGACTCCGACTACTTCTACACAGCACATGGTACCGCTCTCGATTAATCCATTTTTTATTAAATTTACAATGTGTGTAAAGTACTATATATGTAAAACGTGATAGTTCCAATTTGAATAGCGTAAGGGTTTTGTAGAGATTAAATCAGTGCACATTGAATTATAGGAATAATTGTAATGGTAGGTGTATTATATTTTTGATTTCGCAAACATTCTCGCCACAGAATTAAGGCTAAATGTTCCAAAAAAATAAATAGAACTGGAATATTTACTACAAATACTCCTAATGTGTACGCAAAGCTTGACGTCTGAAACTTGCACCCATTGCCGGCGAAAAGGATCTCTATGGCAAGGAAGGAAAGTATTAAAAATTATTAAAGGTCATGGGTCATGTAAAGTTCACGTAAATGATGAAACGTGAAGACTTTTAATTATATGTATTATGTAAATGTACTAGCATGTTATTACCATTATTTCTGTTCAATTAATACGTATTATTCTACTTACAACTAACAACACAGCTTTATACAAGCTCAGATATTGACCTATTCACAGATACTCAAACATTAATTCCTTACAGCGTAGCACAGCCGAGTTTGAATACAGAGCGCAAGAGGGACTTATACAAAGCCGGGAATAAAACTTGGCAACCAAATCGGGCGGGGAGCAATTTAAGGTATTTATAAATGTATTTTATCCATTTTAATTGACTCAAATCAAACTCAACTAATACTATTCGAAACAGATCGTAAAAAGTTATTGGAATAGAAGTGTTTTCTACGAAAATGGAACCGAAACGTTTCATGGCATCACGGTTCTGACAACGTATTTTAATTTTAAAACATATAGTTTTATTATCGCTCTCCTGCTGACACTTTTCGGTTCTGTTTTCGGTTTGAAGCACTGATTGCTCCACGTATGCCTTCTGCCGGCTCCGGACGACTCTCGGATGAAGGGTTTTTATTTTTTATCCACTTTGCTTAGGTAAAGTCAAACATTACGCCTTTATAATCAGTTTCATAATAAAGCACTTTACCGCCCTAGTGTGGTAATGTATGTCATTACGACACTAGGGCGGTAAAGTAGTGTCGTACTTTGCCACTGTCCTTTTGAAAATATATTGGACTTCGTCTTGAATCCTTCACTTTTCCTCTTTAAAAGCGCTAATAATTGAGTAAACTTATGGGCATCAATATTGTCATTAAGTGAAATTGTACTCTCTAAACACAGAGTAGTAGGTCCAAAGACTTCTTGGTTTCTCCTTCTTTGACTTGCCAGAAAACTAAGAAATCAAAACTTTTCAGGACATGAAATAAACGTTTTTTTAACACCAATTTGTAAAAATTAAATAGGTTCTAACGCTCATATCTTTCCTGGTTTGTTGGGGAAAGTGTTTCACAACAGCATATGCTGGCATTTCTATTTCCGAATCAAAACTATATTCACTCGTGTGAATGTATACATCGAGTGTGTTTCAATTGTTGTTGCATAATTGTCAATAGTTGTTGAGAACAGTGTCGCCGATTACAGCAGAAAAAAAATTGCGAAAACTAAATGAAGGCGTAGAAAGAAATTTCACATTAATGTAACAAATTTTTACAAAGTGGATAAAACGTTGTACGATATTCGTGTCGTCTGATTACAACACTCAATTGGATTCCAATCTCGCCCTAACGGCCTCGTTTGGCAATTTTCCAATCTCATATTGCAATCAGATACTTTATGACACATATATCGTAATAAATATTTTTTATTTCTTTTACAAACTACTAAAATACAAGAATAAATGGAACGCGTGTGGAGTACGCGTATATTTAGTTAAGTAAAAGTACCTTGGTAGTTACGAGAGGATTGGGAATAACGCGAGATAAGCCAATGTATGATTTGGTGTACAATACAATGAAACTTTTGCGCTGGCTGAAGTCAATTGTGATTTATGTTAACCGCAAATGCCCAAGGCTGGAGCCTCGCCATTGATTTGGAAAAGCATGGAGGAGCTGGTGAAATTAGCCGAGAAATTACGTGGGCACAGAAAATGGACCAGGGGGGTCGTGGCCCCCATGAAGATTTTCAAATTTATGTATTTTTTTATATCCTTAAATGTGATCAATTCCTGATTTCCCCCTTTTTGAAACTGACACATTTTGAGTATTGGATTACCGACATTTCTAGCTCTCCAAGCCATTTGGCACAGCTGAAAACGGTTCAACAACAAATCAATTGTATTTATGAATTGAATCATTATAGTAATTAAGGGAACGAGTGTACAAAGAGGGGGATAATTGCTTGAACGGCATGTTCAAGAAAACTAGAGACGATTGGAGAGAGTTTTCTTATATACCATGAGTGCAATTATACCCTTTTATCACATGTTACATTCAATATTTTTTCGTTTCCATTTACAAATAATTCAAATTTCAAAAATTTCCAGTACATCTTTTCCACCCGAGGCATGCATTTCATGACGTAGTATTGCTTCTGAAAAAGATCTATTTTAGTGGGCCTTGAATTGTTTTTGTTTCTACGAAATATTTGCCAATGGAAGGTACTGAACATATGCGAATAAAATATTAGAAGCTGAAAAGTCATGAAAACATTACTTCTCACGAAAAGTAAAGACAGAGAAAGTAATGAGAGAGAATACAACATGCATAAATATTGGAGAAAAAAACCTCGTCACTTCTGACACATTTTTGGTATAGCATACTTTTAGAACTGGTAAACACAACTGACGTTTACATTTTTTACATTCGTAATCCTAAGACCAAACGTTTTATAAGTAAAACACTTAGTATATTCATATAATATATTTATGTTGTTCCATAAGTCAGCTAGCTGAAGGTTTACTTCCCCAAATTAGTTTAATTCGTTGTTTATATGTAGATGTTGTAGGTACGTAATATGTGATGTACTTTTGTGTTCATGTTTCATGGTCAACTGCAAATACCTTTGCTACGTCTATGTTATAGTTTCTTAATTATTCATTTTCAATTTTGTTTCCAATTTAATCTTTATTTTATATTAACAAACGTGACCACTGACAAATTAAAGTTTCCTGTGCACGAATCTAATATTAAGAAGTTACTAAACCAGCTTTAAAACATCGGTGGTTTTTGGTCGATGTGTTATTACCTTAACGGATGCGAAATAGGGATGCTACATTCATATCGATGATTTAAAAATATCGATATATTTAACATCGATATTTTGAAGCCTATGTTTTTAACATCGATATTGTGTGTTCGATGTTTTTGCATGCTTGATATTTTTAATGAAAAAAGGACCAATAACAAAATTCTAAAATAATTTTCAGATATCCATAAATTGTGTATTCTTCAGAACAAAGTGACCTAGGATGAAAAAAATAATAATATTCGTCAACAAAGAAGCCAACACTTTTTTTTAATTATCGAATCAGATAATTTAAGTTTTGTTGATCATTCTGATTATTCTTTAAATTTGTAGTGTGTGATAAATTAATATCAATTATAAATTAATAAACGAGACCATTTTAAATTAAATCCCCCCCCCGTGAACTACAATGGTTACTAATCCCGTTTTAAAAACATCGATGGTTTGGTTCGATTGATTGATTGCTAGTGATTCCGGGCGCGTCTACCACTACGGTCATTAATCCCGTAAGTGTAGTTTGAGAGATTTGCTCGAGCTGTGGCGGTGGTCTTCCTCCGCTGGATAGCGAGATCCGGCGCCGATCTCCCGTCGACTAGAGGAGTTTTCCCCAATCAGGTATCTCCCACCAGCGAGGCACCGCCCCAGCCGGGACAACGATGGTTTGGGATCGGTGTTTTATCAACGATTCTTTAGTGTTGACCATCGACGCTTAGAATCATGCATATGTTGAGGACGTCGCTACTGACCACGGGCAGGGGCTTGCCGTAGCCCACGTGCGGCGTGAAGACGTCGAGCGTGAGGCAGTCCTCGTCGCCGTCCCAGCTGCCGTCCGCCTGCAGCTGCCAGCAGGTGGGCGTGGCGTTGTGCGCCAGCAGCGTGCCGTTCCAGCAGTCGTCCAGGCTCTGCACGGGCCGCGCGGGCCGCCAGCGGTTCTCGCCCAGCGGCGGCGCCGCGTACGGGATGCCCCGGAAGGCGTACGCGCCCTGCTCGCGCACCCTGCAACACGCACCACACGCTCACGCTCGCACTTGCACACCCTGTGTGATTAGTTAGGGAAAATGTGTATGTAAATACGCAATAAAACAGTAAGTATATTATCTAAAAGCGCACACAACATGCGTAATATCAAAATACAATCTTATTTATAAAACATTTAAAAATACAATATATGATATTCATATATATGTAATAAATTAACTTTAAAAAATAATGCTAACTGACGAAGTGAGTTTTAATGTATTTGAAGAGTATCTACAGTTTTTATGTTTAAAAACAATTGGGGAGAAATACGGGATTTGAATGGTCAACAAACAATCACTCTAGCATTGTCTTCGAAGCGCTAAACGTCTCTGACAACCATTATTTTCCTTGAAACGTTATATTAATAATCACGAAAGGCACATCATCGAAACCTTTCACAACTGAAGACGAAAATCTCAGCGACCTGCTGTCGAGCACTGGTAACAATTGAGAACACAGGCCCATGCCGAAATTGTCCTCGTAAACAGACTGCGAGCATCCAGCGTTTTCACGTGCGCGCAAGGGGTCGTAAGAACGGAATACTCCTGTGTAAGATAAATTCGTGCAGATCTTCAAATAATCATCATATATTTTTGTAACTTCATTAAAAAAATTAAGAAAATTAGTAGAATTTGTTTCGTAAATATCGTAAAAATATCTTATGTGTATCGAAAAAGTTGGATATTGTGTTATGACTGCGACGACGTAATCACATAAGAATCCGAATTATATAGTTACTGATGACGTACCTGAGTTACTGGACTTGACTCAGATTCGCCTTTGTAGAATGTATAATGAACAGAGGTAATCTTGCTGTATAAAAAATAGATGTATGGTTTTTGAATGGTCGGGTATGTTCGTTTCACAATAACTTTAGAACGACTGGAACATTTGCTTTCCAATTTTTCTCACTTTTGAGAAGACGAAAAAGTGAAAAATAAAATAAAATAAAATAAAATAAAATAAAGAAGGTAGGTGAACTCACAAACACAAAAGATTCTCCCAAGTTTCGTGCCACCCCGTAATTTATGTAATTGCAAACCCCCAATGGGTGCATTGCTGCTACCCGTCGTAGGGCGCAACGGAGGGGGGCCTCTCGGGTCGGGGCCAATCGGTGACGGACGGAGAGGGCGTGGAGAGGGGGCGATGCCCAGTTATGTCAGCGAGTGTCATTATAAGAGCTACAATGTCACGACTCATTACACTTGCGGAAGCGGCGACAAGGTGTGTTTGTAGGAGGGAGAGGGAGAGAGAGGGGGAGAGAAAGTGTGTGTGTGTGTGTGTGTGTGTGTGAGAGAGAGAGAGAGAGAGAGAGAGGGAGAAAGAGAGAGAGAGAGGGAGAAAGAGAGAGAGAGAGAGGTAAGGAGAGAGAATGGGAAGGAGAGTCATAAATGTTGACCAAGGTAACCCAAGATGCATTGATGTGGAAGTGCCATTTGCAGCACCCAAACGCAAAAACCTCTAAGCCCTCAACATGCCTTCTAGGATAGTGCCCATAAATGTGTGTATGTGTGGGCATATAGGAGAGAAGAGGGGCAAGGAAGGCGAGATCCCACACGGTCCGTGACCCATTTGTTAGAATACGGCTCCGGGATTCCTCCGATATTGATCGGAGAAGCCACGGAAAACTCCCGACCATAACAGTTGGCCTCTAGAATTCTCCTTCAAACAATGGTTTAATTCGACAAAGCTACGTAGGTAGTGTCGAAAACCCTCCGTCGCGACGGAGTCACCTCGCGTCGTCGTGACCTCAACCCTACGACATCGAAGTCCAAGTTTTAAAATATTTTTTGACGCCGCTGTTTTTATAACATCGATGATTTGTGGTCGATGTTTTTACGTTGGCAATGTATCTAAAATGAAAAAAGTCCATCATAACAAAATTCTGTAATAGTTTTCTGATAATCATAAAAGTAATATTTTACAGACCAAAGTGACAAGGGTGAAAAATAAATAAAATCGAGTTTTCATCAGTCTGTGTTGTTTTTTAATTATCGAAGCAAGTTTTGTTAATCCCTGATGGGTTTTTGACAAACATCGATGGTTTTAGGTCAATTAACATCCATGTTTTAATTTTGATCATCGATGTCTTGTAGGATATATCACTTTCCTTCTCTGCGCAGCGTCACGTCGAAAGTGTTCAACTACATGAACAATCCACATGCTTCAGTTGATCTAATTAATTGGTGATTCCGGCGCACCAACTGCTAAGGTCATTAGTCTCGTAAATGTAGTACATGTTTTATCACGGGAGGTACTCTGATCTTCCCTCGCTGTATGGCAAGATCCGGAGCCGACATACCTTTACGTTGGGGTTTCCCCAACCAGGTATATCCCACTAGCGGGGAACCGCCCAAGCCGAGACTGGCTTTAATCTCCCGAATAGTCTCCAGATGTGTGTGTGTGTGTGTGTGTGTGTGTGTGTGTGTGTGTGTGTGTGTGTGTGTGGTGTGTGTGTGAGGGGTGAAGATAAGACAAGGAGGAGGAATGAAAGATCGCATCGTGACCCGTTTGTTAGGGTACTGCTACGCCAGTCTCCTGATGTTGATCGGAGAAAACTGCCGATGAGAGCAGCCGGCGACTAGAATTCTCCTCCAGGCAACGGCTGAATTCGACCCAACTGCGTACCTAGAGTCGAAAATCCTCCTATCGCCCGGTCTCGAACCCTAGGGCCTCTCGGTCAGTGGTACTGCAGTGACAACAACTGAAGTCCTGACTCACACTCTCAGAAATGTCTGCATTACTTTTAATGTAAAAGTACATGAAAGTAATTTTCAGCACATTAAATTTGTAGCACATTAAATCTACATTGATTTCAATTTAGGCATTAAATTTAATGGACGTGTACATTAACATCCCTTTAATGCACAGGGTACATTAAAATTCATGTACATTCGTACATTAAATTTAATGAAATTTCTGACAGTACACCTCAACCGGTTGTGCCGTTTGGGAGTCAGCTTTACTCACCACGGCAGGCGCGCTTTGAAACGAACGAGCCGCCGCGTCGCGCAGGGGACCCTGGCCGGGGGAAACTGAAAAAGCGCAGGGAAGCGGCGCAAGTGCGCGGGAGGCCACTCACCCTTCGACGAAGCCGCAGTTGGTGACCGCCTCGATGAGGTTCTTGGGGCGGCTGGGCGCCGGCGACGCCCGCGAGCCCGAGAAGGCGATCCAGAAGATGGCGATCACGATGATCACGAACGCCGCCACCAGCCCTGTCGCACGCACGCACACACACACACCCTTTAGTCATTCGGCTTGCGCCGCCTTAGCCGTAATTCTGTTATTATGACAGAAAGAAATCCTTTTTCTACGAGAGAAAGATGTTGCTTCAAGCAGGAAAAAGGGAGAGCTTTATTTTCCTCTAGCTAATTCTTTATCGTCGTGTCAATTATTTGTAATTTCATTCCCTTTTCTGGGATTTCCCTTTTTAAGAGAATTAAAAAGCACACAATATACCTTGCATAGCTATAATATGGTATATAAGGGATGGTGAAATATGGAAAATTGATAGTAATAGTTAATAATCTTCCTAAATAATGATAACGTGCGAAACAAAACAATCAGTTGTTTGCTTGCCTGAAGGGCGGGCAACACAGTAGTAAATGGAATTTCAAGCACATGGAGTTCTAGTCTCCATCACTGATTAGTCATTATATTCACAATAAGAAAAATGAGGAATACGAATCATCAGAGCGATAAAATAGTTTTAAACCTTGCTCTTCGCGGTCACATTCTCGTAATAAAGACATGTACCAAGGGACTATACGGCTTTAATACTGAAATCGCCTTTTGCTATACATCGAATACCAATGCCTAACAGCTATACTACGGTTTTCACAGAGCTGCGTTTGAAGTAAATCATCTGTGTCAACGGTGTCATCCAATCTGAAGGCAGAACGTCACCATTATGACACCACTGTAGTGACGTGCAAGGTCCCGATTGGACGACATCGTAACAGCTGATCAAATGTCAGGCGCGGCAAAGTAAAACTGCAGTATATTACAGTCGTACTGGGTTTAAATATGATACCGAGTATCATATTCTTAGAGAATTCGCACTTTAAAATTAGGATCACAACTAGAGAATAAGAAGAGGGCATTCCTTAACGGGAGTTACCAAACCTTTCACGGCATTGTTTCAACGCAGAGATGGCGGCCACTCACCGATGATGAGCCGGTACTTGATGAGGAAGCGGATGCGCTCCTGCCACTCGTTCTTGCCGAGCGCCTCCTGCGCCTTCTCGCCGTCCTTTTCCTGCGAAGGGAACGGCCGTCAGCGGGAATATCCCACCCAGTTCATCATGCTTAACGTTTTCCCTCGGGCCATTATTAAAGGTATGGCGCACCTTGGTTGGTGAGTGGTTCGTTGAAAAACGTTTCAGCCCCCAGAGAGGGATTTCGATCCGGACTGAGGTCCGTGAATTTTGTAGGACGGAATATCATATCTCAGTACATCTCGTATTGGTGGCATGTAAAATAATCCTGGCAGTTGTCAGGAAAAATTAAATACTTCGACATTTCCCGTTATACTCAGATCCAGGGTGGTCACGTATTTCACTTGGCAAATTTTTCCTATTTCGGTTTTTTCAGAGGAATTTTTAAAATTTTTTCTCAGTAAGATTTTTAATTTTACACCATTTAAAGAAAATATTAAAGCCAGCCTGATACTAATTGGTCAGAT
Source organism: Teleogryllus occipitalis (assembly GCA_011170035.1). Taxonomy (NCBI): domain Eukaryota; kingdom Metazoa; phylum Arthropoda; class Insecta; order Orthoptera; family Gryllidae; genus Teleogryllus; species Teleogryllus occipitalis. Next base: position 171,997 of record BLKR01001202.1, on the reverse strand, counting down.
TTTGCCTCTCTGATTTTGACTCTGATTTTGCCGTGAAAAAGTACCAATTAACAATATTTTCGCTATAAATAAAAAATTCGCAAAACATAATGCTGTACTTAATATAAATTGTGCTAAGGAATATATACGATGAATACATTGTAGTTATATAAGCCTCTAAACTGGTTCCCTGAGTTCTAAGGATTCATCTACAAATTCCCTGATTTTTCTGGACTTTTCTAGATCAATGAAATTCTCTGACGTTTCTTGGTTTCCCACGTTTTCCAGAAAGTGGCCACTATGCAGATACCAGTTTTGGGTTGCCTGGTAACGTTTCAATTAATTGACACTGATATCTATCGTTTGGGCGCTTCCTGGCGGCTAATACGGGAATAAAAATGTATTAGCAACACTGTAACCTCTAGGGTGCCAACTAGAAACTTTCATAATTAGTTCAGCCCCCATTGGGGTTGGCTGTCAATCCCATTGATCAATCCCATCGTCGAGGTTCTAAGTTAGTCAGTTGTGACGTTAAGGTATCACAGACTAACAAAATGCAAATGGTATCTTTCCAATCTTTACGTAATGTAGTCACTGAATAAAACGCACAAAAGGAATCAAACGCAAGAAGCATCCTGGAAACAGCAGCGTCTCAAGATATATATTGTTGGTGCTTAAAATCACCCATTAATGAAACTCATTTTTGGTGAATGCAATAATTGTAATACATTCTGTATAATCCAACGGTTCCATTTTATGGCGTCAAATCGAAATGTAAAAGCATGATGTCAGCGTAGTAACAAAGCATTTCACAACACAAAGAGATTAACAGTATTTAATTGAAATCACTTTTTTTTAAACGACAATTCATACAAAGGAATTAAATTTTCCAGCTTTGTAGCTCAGTTGCAAACTTTGCGCGGTGACAATTGATACAATTCAATTCGCGGAATGAAATCAATGCGTTATTAATGTTAACAGCATCATTCGCGGGCATCAAAGAGGTTCTGGCGTGGGTTGAACACAAGCCAATCAGGCCAGCGCCAGTCAGACCAAAGCTTCGCACGACGCTTTTCAGTAGCGGCGAAAATCATTTGCAGGACTGCCATTGCGATTCACAAGGCCGTAGGTGGAGAGAACTGTTTCTGCGTGACACCTGAGTGAAATACGTATATAATCGCGGATGAAAATACAACGTGAACTAATTCTATATTATTATCCCTCGCATGATACGCTAAAGAAAGGTAACGGTTCTGTACCAATAATAAGATTTCACCATAAAATCGTGTAAGTGTGCTACAGCTGGAGAGGCAAGTAATCCTCAGTTCTGTATCAAGCAGATTTATGACGCAAAGAAAATTAAAATTCGCATTTTTGAATACAGGAAAAAGAAGAGCTGTATACGCAAACCGAATTTATACCACACTGCAACACACGCTACAGTTGTGCACAATTGGGATACGATCTGTTCTTCTCCTAAAACCAAGTTTTAGTGACCCTAAAATATGATTTACTGATCCATTAGCCTGCAAAAGTAGACGTTTTGGCTGTAGTACAGGTTGTCAGAAATGTTTGAAGTTCTGTTTCAGTAAGGAGCTATTTTTACTTATAAAAGAATTATTATAAAAGTAGTGAATGTGCGCAGACGCCCAGCTAGTTATAATTAATGAAACGGTAATCCTACCACCAAGACGTTAATACAAGGCAAAAATGCAAATGACACCGCATGGATACAACATTTAACAGTTTTTTAATTTCATAATTCAACTCTATAATATATTTTCACGACCTAATTAATTTTGGATACTTTCGAAAATAAGGTTATTGTGATATTGTTTAAATGTCACTGAATTCCGAATACAAATGATGGTCCCTTGCACTGCTTCTGGACAGTAAATGAAGTTCTATATCCCCTTTATAGTCACCTTCAATTGGAACTGCAAGTTGTACTATTTCTATTCATAATATTAAGTAAATTGATTCCAATCAAGAAACGTGATAAAACTGACGTCTTTTAATGAAGTCAAGATATAAATTCAAGCGGTCCAGGCGGATACGTTCCAGGCAAAAACGTGGAACAAGATTCGAACACTCCATTAAATAACAGCCAGTAACATATTCCTTTCGTTGTCAGATTTCGTGCACAAGAACCATTTTCAAAAATAGTATTATCTACTTACAAATTTCGCGTACACAAAAGGACATAACCAAAAAACGGTCATGACTAATTCAGCTGACAATGATCATTAAAGGAGAAACAATTTCAGCAACTGTTTCTAAACAAATCTTGTTGGTTACGCCGAAATGCAAAGAACTATTTCCATCGATACTGAAAGCTGAGATTTTTCATCTTTGACAATTTCGGTTGATCTAATCCGTGAATGTCTATTTAATCTTAGCTATTTTAATAAAGTAATGTAACGGAGGCAATCGCTTTCGAGATTGCGTCCCACTGCAAGAAATAATTCAATGCTATACTCACATCAACGTCCAATTTGACGCTCTCCATCCCGTCTTCCGCTGTGTCTGCCGCGCTCTTGTCGTCCAGGGTCTCCATGGACGCCAGTCCAGCCTGGCCGATCTCCACGTCCTGCAACAGCAAGCGCCTTTTTATCACCCACTTCAGCTGACTTAGACGAACACGCTCTCAGACTCTAACAGCCACCTTTGCTGTAAGCTTCTTATCGGTTTTCATTTTTCTGCCCTTCTAAACATGCCTTTTTTTATAACATACACAGAAAATAACCATTTAAACGAGCTTTCGTTTGAAATAAGAGAAGCAGTATTTTATTACAACTTCAACATTCCCACGACAAATTGCAATTCTTGGAATGACACTAATTTATTACATCTGTCGGTTCGTCATAACAGTTTAATCATGTTGTTCTCTCACTTTCTTCATTATCATTATCTATTTATCGGAATGTTATTTACTTGCTTTGTTATGTAGGCGTTCTCATGACAACTTCACTTTTATGATTTCAAATATAATTTCGCCGCGTCATTTTTCTTACCCAGACACACCCCTTTGGACCTTCAAGTAGTACTCTACCGCCAACGATTGGAGTATCTTCTTGAAGTCTCTGTATCCTTCAGTATCGACTTGCCTCCTTGCAAATCGATAATCAGTCTCCAATTCACTACATCACTCTTCACTCACTGTAGTATTTTGTTCCACTATTTAAATTCACAGATTAATTCCCACAGTGAGTACGCTCGCTACTCGTCTTCAAAAGCATTCCGTCGTGCAGAATCAATTTTTCTTGTGCTTCGTTTGCTCGTTTCATTACTCCGATGTTACTTATATTACAACTACTATCAATTCATCCTCTGTTAGTAAATATTTCTACCCGAAAACATAATTCGTTCACATTTAACTTATGTTGCATGAGCTGAATCCCTATTTAGTGAGTACGCACTAAATTAATAAATTAAGTCGTTCACATCGCCGCTTGCCAATAGCAGGCTGCTTCCACGCACTGCACTCGTGGTACAACATCCATCCGCTTCGCCCTCTTGGCGGCGTCTCTCTTCCCACGCGCGCCCACGGCCTCCCAGCGGCTCACTGCCGCCGCCGCCGCTTCATCGGCTCGTCCACGCGCCCGCGCCGGCCACGCCCCCTTTGAGCCGGCGCTCGCTCCCAGAGGGCGCTCCGAGCCGCCGCCCCTCCCCCTCCCCCGCCCAAAGGGGCTTCGACGTTCACCTCCTCCCCCCGCCGCAGACTCTTACTCGGCGCTGCCCTCACTCCCTCCACCGCCAACGTCGCCGATTCCACTGTCGCCCCCACCGCTGCCGCCCTCTTTGTCACTCCCGAATCCTCGTCACAACTTCCTTCACAACCACCTCCCCCTCCCCCACCCATAGGGGCTTCGACGTTCACCTCCTCCCCCCGCCGCCGCCTCCTTCTCGGCGCTGCCCTCACTCCCTCCACCGCCACCGCCGCCGCTTCCACTGTCGCCCTCTCTGTCCCCTCCCGAACCCTCGCCACTACAGCGCCACCGCCACCGCCCCCTCTCCCGCGCACAACGGCTTCGACGTCCCCATGCACAACTCGCCACCGCCGTCGCCCCCAATCCCGCCACCACCATCGTCGCCGTCACCCACCACAACTGCGCAGCGCCGTCTCCGCTTCCACTGTTGCCCCCATCACCGTCGCCGCCACGTCTCCCATCGCACCACACTCGCCACCGCCGTCGCCCCCAATCCCGCCACCACCATCGTCGCCGTCACCCACCACAACTGCGCAGCGCCGTCTCCGCTTCCACTGTTGCCCCCATCACCGTCGCCGCCACCGCTGTCGCTCTCACTTCCACCTCCCAACCCCCTCGCCACCACAGCTTCCTTCGCCACCGCCGCCTTCTCGCCTACGCTCCCATTGCTCGCCGCCGGCGATGCCTCCATCGTTTCCCCTTCCACCTCCATCACCGTGGCCGCCTCCATTTCCTCCTTCGACCCTGCTACTCCTGTCGTCATCGCTGCATTTCTGCACCCCTTTTCCGCCTCCGCCCTCATCTCCGAGAGCGTCGCCACCGCCTCCACGGCTGCTTCCGCCGCCCCGTGGCAGCCGCGTGCCAATTGAGAAGCCCTTTGCCGACCGGCCCCTCCGCCCCGCGGGACTCGAACAAAGGACCGCCGGCCGGAGAGCCTGGCGAGATAACGGTCGCCGGCTGCGACGGCTGTCCCCTCGCCCTACTGGACTGCAACGGCCACGCGACCCTTCCTTCCCTTCAGGGCGTTCAAATTTAATTAAACCCGGAAATCAATTTTATATCGTAATGGAGCCATCAGCGAGATTGCACGGTTGAGGAGGCTTCATTAAATTTCTTATGCCCTTTGTTTCAAGCTGTTTCATCGACGATGACTCGGCTCGTTCACTCGGTATATGAAATTAAGTTTATCTCATAGGATCATCATCATTATTGTTTTCTTGATTGAAGGTGTCCCAGTTTCTCCCGTGAACATTACAAGCTTCGTGGGTGACGATGCGGCAACTTCGCTTCAAAAGTGGACGTGTTGTTTACTAATAGAATTACCACGTGCATGAGCGTTCTAAATGCCGCGTAAGCAAAAATTGGAACAATGGCGGATCGTTTTCGATCGCCCACTACAGTTCAAAACATCTTATAAAATGCCATCATGTTATCAAAAGCCGAAGAGTAGATAAAGAATCAGACCAGAGAAAAAAAAACTAAACATTACAGTACATAAAAAAACGGAGAATCGAGTTCATGGTAAATCGCACTCAACAGTGCTAAGTCCACTGCTCAAAGGTAAAAGTAAGCACATCCTTAAATCTGCATGTATTTCTCCAATTCTACAAGATAGAATCAATTTGACAAATTTAAGCTTCAAATGAAAAAAAATACTTCCACTTTTTAAAAATAAAGTAAAAGAATTAATCATTATTACGACCCCCTTTACTTTCCATTCGTAGGCATCGAGAACATAAATCCAGGTTAAATAACTTGAGTACTCTTTCGGTGTTGGTAATAGGGGTAATAGCATTTTAAAGAAATGAAGAAGTGCCCTGTCACGTAACGGGGTGCCCTGAGTGATTGGTCAATTTGTTTTAAGGGGAATGTTTCGGAAAAGGTCTGAGGATCGTTTTCAAATGATTTCTCATATCTTTCTCGAAAACTCCAAAATTTTCTGTGAAAATTAGCTAAAAATTTTGCGTTTTCAGAAACTCTCAAACGACATTTTCTCTAAATTTTTCAATGGAAATGTAGACAAAGAGCTAGGTTTTACTCTACTACTACTAATACTCCAGTCATATTTCAGTTCCTGTATTAGGGGACCGAAGAATAGAGAAAAGTGTGTCAGGCGCCAATAGATGGCAGCTGGGTAGAGGGTGAGGCAAAACTGGAAAGCTAGCGCAGACGCTAGGAAACTACTTCGAGAAAGTTTATGTCATTCTGTAGCAGCACTAGTTTTGATACTTTATCGACATCAAAGAGATTTTGTACTATCTTATGTTACGTTGGAATACATGAAATATTACGCAATTATTCTCGTTGCAGGAAATATATTTTTGCATAGCCAACCATAAAGGATTACTTCTTCGTTCTGGGAGAGAATGTGGAAACTCTACATTGCAATCAACGATTTTATACCTAAAAGCAAGTATTCTTGCGATGTCTATGAAAATATCACACGTTTCAGCATTACTAGCAAGGTGATCGTTCCTTTTCTGAAATATTTCTCTGATATTTCCCGTTTCCCCAGAACATTAGCTTTTAATTTTTCCCGGAAAAATTTGAGAGTATTTCACATTACAGAAAATATTAAGCGAAAACAAAACTTCGGTACCTATTACCACTTTGTCGGCCTCTCCGATTCCACCGTGCAACACCACATTATCAATATTTGCTTAACAAATAAAAAAAAGCATTTCATTAAATAACTCCGCAGTAATGTTACTTCAGAAATAATACCTTGTTTTCTAATGAAATATTTTCTTCTCATAAGTGTCCTAGTATCATAATCAAGATTTCACAGTTTATATTGTACTCAAGACCTATAAAAATGTTCTAAGAGACACCGATATTTCCAAGAGATAGTCCTGGATAATCCAGGATGGATTCCATTGGTTGAATTTTTTTCCCACAAACCTGTCAATTATTTATTATTTATTTATTTGGGCTTTAGGAACCTTTCGATCGTTCAGGTCATTTTCTTTCATAATCAGCATCTTACCAGCAACCATTAAGCTATTACGCCACGAACGACCCTCCCCTCCCATGTCACCTACTAGTTGTTGGCCCTTAGACACTTGTGAATCTGTAAGCTTCCATCGTCTCAATTCTTTTCTACAAATCCACCGATTTTTAACTTGACTTCCTTCCAGATCCATGCGATTCCCTATTGTTCAGTTGCGTGGGTTTCTGAGAAAGTGGCCACCCTGGCCAGCGGTCCAAGGGACTGCCGGAGGAGGCGGCGTCCCCGTGATGGAGTGCCGCGGAAGTGGCGATGCATCACAGAGGCGGCCAGCGCCTTCGGTTTAACGAGTCGTCTGCGCAGCTGTTCATTAAAGCGGTCGCCAAGACTTCGCTCCTCCCACGCGACGGCCTCTTTGTAATTAAGCCGGAGGCGATGGGCGGCGGGGGCGGTGCTGCTGGTGGCAGAGGCAGTGGTCGGCGGAGGGGGTGGGGAGGAGCTTGTGAAGGCGGGGATGGCTGTGGCGGCAGTCAGTCGGAGGCCGGGTGGAGGCGGCGAAGGGGTGGTCACGAGGGCGAAGCATGCCGAGGAGGGGGGACGGCACTGCCGAGAGGGGTTGAAGGGGGAGCGAGGCGTGGACAGGAAAAACGAGGCTGGGCCACCCGGACGAGGCGGGGACGGTGGGGGCGTGGCGAGGACTGCAGGGATGGCGGCGGCGACAGTTGTAGCGCGGACGGGGAGGGGGCGTAGCGGGGACAGTCGTGACGGGGTATGTACGGGCGTGGCGGGTGCGAGGCAGTGACGGAGGGAAGCAGGGACGGGGGTGCGTGGAAGGGACGGCGGCGTGGGCGGCGCGGAGGCGGCACGGGCCGGGGAAGTCGAATTCATCAGACCGCAGGCGAAGCAGCGGGCGCCACTGACCAAATAGGAAGACGGATTGGAGAGCCGATGAAAAGCGAAATGCAAGAAGAAAAGCTGAGTGGTCGGGTGAATTTCCTCCTCTGAAACTCGATAACTTAAAAACCCACAATTCGAATTCCTTGGCAGCTCGCAATTTAATTATTTCCTTTTCCCTTTCGATGTCGTAATTAAAGCGTAGAAAAATCGAAATAGTATTTCGGAGCTCCCACAATTTTTGCCCTTTAGATTCGAGAGATAAGTTTTGAGAAGCAATGCAAATAACGTAAAACAAAACGTGTCGGGCGGGAATTGAAATTAGATCATATAAGCGATTACCGTAGTCAGCACAGTTTGAAAATTCGTAAATAAAATACAAAGATTCATCGTATTCATGAAAGCAAAAACATTACAAAGTTAAGACTATTTCCGTAAGAAGGCGAAACAAAGTAAAGAAAAAACTAACAAAAAAACTATATTTCATTAGAAGTAATAAATGTTTAATATATCATTTTGGATACAATATAAGAATGGAATATTTACAAAAATAAAATGTTTAAATCTGTTTTTGAAGTATTGCAACACACTTGAATTTTATCACCACACTATCACTCAGTAAGAGGCAACTTACTTTCAAATGGTGAGATATTTAAGAAGGTAATGGGGAGCACGTGTTTCCCATTGGAACTAAAATGTTTCAATTAAATTTCTTCGTTCATTAGCACGTCATTTCACAAATTTCAGCATATTACGTATGCCTAAATAATATATTGCATTGCATTGGCACTTTGGGAAAGGTACATTTTACAATAATCGCAAATGAAGATTTTCCACTTACATATTTTATGTTATACATGGCATTTTCAGGTCTAGGTCTATTTTTAAAGTGACCCTGTAAGTAATTAGTGAAAGACTTTAATTTGCTGGAGAGACAAACACAAACAAAAAATTGTCACCGAGTTTCAGTTGTGAGCCGCCTAAAGAACTAATGTTTCCGCATTGATGCAGTCGAGGGACGTATCATCGTCCGAGCGCGTCATCACGTCGACCGTATAACGAACGGAGCTGAAGCGACGGAGCGGAGGCAATGGACCGACCTTTCTTCAGACGGAGCGCCGTGATAAGAGATCGTCGCCGGGCGAAGGAGCCCGCGGGGGCCTCTGTGACAAGAGCGACGGAAAGTGTCCGGCGGACAAAAGGGGTTGCGTGAGTCAGGCAGACGCTTTCAGAGCCCATCACGACCAATTCTGGCGATAGCGGAGGGATCGGGGGCATGGGAGGAGGGGAGGGCGGGGGCGCGGGCGGGGGCGGGGGTGCGGGCGGGAGCGCGGGCGGGGCCGTGGGCGGGGCCGCGGACGGGGGCGCGGGCGGGGGCGTGGGTGGAGGCGCGGGCGAGTACGCGGGTGGGGACGCGGGTGGGTACGCGGGCGCGGGCGCGTGAAGAGGCGGGGGCGAGATGATGTGAGTGGGTGTGTGAGCAGTCCGTGATCGAATATAAATTTATATGCAATTTAGAAAGTATTTCTAATGTATGAGATTCTAATTTTATAACGACGCTTTCTATATTAACTGTGCCTTCTACATTATAACGACACTTATTTGCATTCAAACTTTCTTGTGTGAGAAAGTACGATAGGATTTGAACCACTTATACCTGCGAGGTAAACAATGTTAAAACAAAAAAATACCCCACAATTAATAGGTAAGAAAATAACATGCTTGTTTACCTGTAGCGCCAGAACACGCAAGTAATTGTATGCGCAAACTACTCATCGATTAACTCTGTGCTGAAATTCAATTAGTATGAGAACAAGTTGAAACAGAACGTTAATTCTCTTGCCTTTTGAAAAGCGCTCGCAAAGTACTTCCAGAAACGAAGTTAAAAATAAAATAATCACTAGAATAAAATAAATTCTAATGCAGATAGAAATCTTAAAGTAATTCACGATATCGTCTAATGAGTAAATCAAAAATATTATTGGAGTTTTAAAGCACCAGTCAGGGGAAAACGTATCGAAAGGAATATAATCTCAAGAAAGCCCGTTGCTTATCGGGTGCGAGAACTACGACAGCTTTGGAAAGGAATTGCGAAAATGAAGCAAAGCAAGACAAGTAAGCACTGTTCAGCGGTCGGAGACCGCCTACTCTTCAACTGATCGTCTACAGAAGGCGTTGGAAGGCCATACTGTCTTCCGACAACATTCTGCAAATCCAACTTCCATAAATCTCGCTAGACACTTGATTTCGAGGCTGAGAGGTGTACGTATGCTACTTCAGCATCACAGCCCCTTACTGCATGCGACAGGCTATCTACCGTAAATTACAATAACAATTTTACACGTCTGTATAACCATTTTATTGAAGAGAATAGCAAGCGTATGATACCAAGTACACTGAAATATTTACGAAAATTACGGCGTGAACCAAGCTGCGCTCCAATGTTTCACATCTGAAATAACTCCTCTCGTCCCATGTATGCCAAAACCAAATTTTGAAACCAAACTTTGAAGTCTAAGTACAGTTACAAATTGAAAAAGTATGTAATTTTTAAATTTATGTTCGTTAAGTATGTAATTTTGAATTTAAGTATGTGAATTTTAAACTTAAACTGTTAATTGCATTTTTCTCAAAAATGCACAATCGCGGTTCTGGTACATAGAGGGGGCGGGGCATTTCTGAAATGCACAGGAGCATCCACTTTAAATGTTATCATAACCTTCAGCTCTATTAGTGCCCCGTCCTTCACCCAACATCCCGTTTCCTGGTCAGCAACCGCGATCCCTATTATCTCTCTCGTCACTTCAGCGACCCGGCCCGTCCTCACTTCCTCAGTCTCCGTCCCCTTGCGCTTCACCCGTGCTGAGGCGCCTGTCCCCCCGCGTGAGTCCAATGGCGCAGCTATTAGCTCCCTCTCAAGGCAGAAGAGGTCGGACTCAGCGGCAAAGGCATCGTCGATGCAGTCATGGGCTTCGAAACGATGGGGAACTTTTTCTTCGAATAGCAGCTAGCTTATTGAAAGTATTGTTGAAAGTATTGTAAAATTTTACGTGGCGAGACTCGGGCCATCAGACTCGCTCTTCCGTCTAACCATTCCGTTACGCTCCTTTCACCACCTAGCGGAGAAAGGAGGTATTATCTTGAGCGACGAAACAGGCGGATCTCAATTTTGCTCAGAGGCTTCATTTAGGCTTGAGGATCTTTTACATGCAGTAAATCTACTAACATGGGACAGCCGGCTTTACTTCCCCTCCGAAGGAAGGCGTACGAAGGATTTTTTCGCCCTTAAAAATCCACGGCTTCGATCGTGTTTGAACCCGCAAACTCGGGTACAACAGTCCGGTACGCTGACCGTTATACCACCGAATCCGCTATATGGTAAAACTATGGTAAAACTACTGGCGTGCAGCAGATAAAATGCTGCCGCAGGCCAGATTTAATATCTTAACCAAAGCAGCCTTTACGAATCTGCAATATCTTAGTTTAGTACTTTCACAGTAAAACAGTTATATCCATTCCAAGAATATAAAAAATGCTTCTTTGGCATCTTTGTCATTCTTTGCGAAGAAATTATTCGAACATTTTACTTGACTTTGGTTAGACCAATCTTAATGTATGCCTCTCCTGTATGGTCCCCCATTTACGAAAATAGCATAAAAAGCTAGAAAAAGTTCAGCATAAATTATTAAATTTTGTTACATGGAAATTAAATTTACCCTCACCTAGAATAAGTGAATATAATAACCCAAGTTGTTACTACTGTGAATATAAGGTCGTTGAAATCATATAGAAATTACACTGATGTTTAGTTTCTATATAATTTGATAAACAATGAAATTGATTGTATTGATCTTCGTGCAAAACTCTTGGGGAAAGTTCCATTGTTAAATTTGAGAAACAATGAACACATTGAATTTTTAACACCTTTAGCGAAAACAAATCAGTTTTATTTTGCACCATTATGGAAAATGTGCAAATTAGTAAATGAATTAAATATAGATATATATCCAATAAAACTTCTATAAGTCTAGTGAAGAAACTCTTGCTAAATGACTTCAAATAGTTACTTAAACGCATAGGATACATATATATTACTTTCTTGATCTTATATATTATAGTATTACATTTTCACCAACGTGTGTGAAAATATGTATTATTGGACGATTGTGTGTTTATAAATAAATAAAACGCTGGTCGTTTCGATGCAACACTCCGGCGTCAGAATTTCGAAACGCGAGACTCCAATTAACACAAAAGTTGCGAATAAACACTAAAATTGAGACAAAACTTGAGCAAAAAGTGACAATTACGCAATAAGCGAGAGTTTGTGCGCACCAGCGCATACGTCTCCAAAATTTTGTACTACAGTTTTTGCTATTTAGATGCAATTTTTTCTTTTGTGAATTTTAATATTCAAGTTCTTTTTATAACATTTTTCATTGTCTCCACATCAGCACGAATTTGCAATAATTACGTTTATTGCCGTTGTAATAGCATTATTATAGCTTTCTTCAGTTTCAAAAATTCTTATGAAATATGAAGTCGACCTCACTGCTAGCATGAAAATATTAAATAAGTTCGAACTTGTTTTTACGTATTCTCTTTCATGAGATAATGAATAAGACTATAAAAAAATATTCAAATCTTCCCATGGTTCAACAGTAGTTCTAATATAAATATTATGAACACTTTTACATTTGGATGAGAACAGATATTCTGGCAAACATCTTTTATTGAAGAGAATCAAATAGATGGAACGTTTAAATGTCATCAAAAGTGTAGATCGTAAAAACCGATAAGAATATATTATCTTTCATTCAATACACAACCCAACGTTCTTCGTAGTTTCAATTTTCATTATTTAATCTGCAAATTTCCCTGCAGTCTCCAATCCTCAGAAAATCCATCAGTTGCAATATACATACAGTGATGTGAGGAATATAGAGGGGCGAAGCGGTGGATGATATGTGTCGCAATTCAGTTTCTCATACGCCTGCCCCCAAGGGCCACGTATTCTATTTTCGGCGGCGCGGTTCGACCAGCGGCAGTCGAAGTTTGGTGGCCGCCGAGGCAACGCAATTACAGCTCCCTCGGCCAACGCCCTCGCCCGCGTGGAGGCCCGGCGGCGACACAAGAGGAGGGGGCGGAGAGGACAGCGGCGATGGTATCCGGCGCGCCTGCAAAGGCGAAAGCGGGCACGGAAAAAGAGGAAAGAAAACGGTGATGCTGGCGAACGGGGCAGATCAGGCAGAGGAGATAGCAATGGTGGTGAAGGTGAAAGAGATGCCTAAGAAGAAAAAAGTGCTGGAGAGGATGCGCAGCTGCGTAGGATTGAGGCGGGGGAGGAGATGGAGGCAGCTGAGGTAGTGGAGTAAAGTGTCTGGCGGAGGAGGCGTTGGGAGCGGACGAGTTTGTGGTCGCGAATGAGGAAGAAGTGAGAGGTGATAAGGAGGAAGGGAGGAAGGCAAGGGTCAAGAATGTGGTGTGCAGTGGACACGCACACACGCTGAAACTTCCAAGTTTGTAACAGCTTGTCTTGTTTATTTCCTCCACCACAAAATGTGTTGAGTTTGTGTGTGGGTTACGCCTCCAGTGGCGCCGCACTTGCCCCGTCTCGGTCTCCTGCGTCCTCTTTAAAGCGTCGTACGTCCTTCCAGAGATTCTAACCTCCGGACACCGCCACAGCCAACGTTTCCACCTGCACCTCGTATCGCTACCATCGTGTGGAGCGACCGGAAGAGGTGGCTCAGGGCATAGACTAATGTCACCGCAGTCCCTTTGATCGGGAGGTCTTAGGTTCGAGACCCCACGGTGGAAGGATTTTCGACCCTTGCTCTCAGCTAGGTCGAATGTACCCGCTGTCTCGATAACAATTCTAGCGGCCGGCTGCTCTGATCGGCAGTTTTCCGTGGTTTATTCGATCAACACCAGGCGGAGTAGTTCCCTAACAAACAGGCCACGGACCGCGTGCTATCTTTCCTACCTCTGCGTGTCCTATTCTCTCCCCTTAAACAAACTTACACTACCACTCACTACCACACATGCCGGGAGACCAGTCTAGAGCATAGAGCTATTTCCTGGCCGGGGCGGTGCTTCCCTGGGAGATACCTGGTTGGGAAATCGCCGCTAGTTGACGGTAGGTCGACGCCGGATCTCGCCATACCGCCATACGATGACCCCCGCCACCTCCCGAGCAAAAAGCACGCACGCAAAAAGTACGGAGCTAATGACCATAGTTGACGTGCCCGAAATCACCGACAATCAATCAATCATCGTGTTGCGCAGTTCCGCGGCATCACTGACCAATACACCTTTCATCGTCACTCACATTTCCGTTACTGCCTTGCCGCCAGCTCCAACGCCCCGTTGCAACCCGCGCCGCCCCCTTGCATGAAACCACCTCCGAATATGTTGCCACCGCTGCCGCAGTTCTCACAGTTGTGTCGGCGTTACTTTGGTGCGGCACACCAGAGCCCAGCTGCAGTAACATTCAGCACGCAGCGTAAACGTCCCCGCCATCTCCACGCCACGGCCACCACCGCACTGTAGCACTCCGACACTCAATTCGCCGCTGTGAGTTGTCGACACAACCTCTTTAGTGTTGCCGTCCCTGCCAACTCCACTTCAGTGTTGCCGTTCCTGCCATCTCCACTTTAGTATTGCTGTTCGTGCCATATCCACTTAAATGTTGCTTTCCTGCCATTTTCACTTTAGTGTCGCCGTCCCTGCCATCTCCCCTTTAGTATTGCCGTTCCTGCCATCTCCACTTAAGAGTTGCCTCCCCACCATCTCCACTTTAGTGTCGCCGACCCTGCCATCTCTTCTTTAGTATTGCCATCCCTGCCATCTCCACTTTAGTACAGTCGTCCCTACCATCTCCACTTTAGTGTTGCCTCCCTGCAATCGTCAGTTTAGTGTCGCCATCCTTGCTATCTCCACTTTAAAGTGTTGTTGCTAAGAAGATCCATTCGATTACCCAGGCTCATCCCCCCTCACCGCCACTAGTGCAACCATCGCGTTGCCGTGCAATGTCCCCGCCGACGCTGCCTCACAACACTTAGTGTCATCTCACATATCGCCGTCACTGTCCCTTCCAGCATCACTTTAGTACTGCAACAGAGATTGCAGCCTTGTTACCAATTCAAGCATCGTCGTCCCCTTCGCCCGTTGATACTCGGGTACTCAGATACTCATATGTGGTGTATCCACAGGCGGGCGGTTGGGAAATACCGAAAAGTGTGTATTTACGGAGTAGTTAATGTAATTATTGTACATTCTTTGTAAATAAAACTTGCACACACTTTTAAATGTCTGTGTGCTTTTATTCATGATGTCACAATACATTCTGACTTGAGGGGAAAACGACGCATTTGCAGTGAAATCCGGCCCGTCCTCGCCGCGGCGCTGCATCGCTCCGCCTCCGCCGCCTCCGAGTCCCACGGCCGCGGCGCGCGGGCGGACATTGATACAATTGCCCCAGATTGGGTTAGCGGCGAGGGTGGCGGCGCGCGCCGAGAGCGTGCCCTCGCAGCCTCCGCGCGGCTCGCCACGACCGCACGCGCGGAGGCAGCATGTGAGGGCCTCTCGGCGCAGGCCGGCACGCGGTGACTTCCGCGGGATCTGCATCACCCAGAAACGCATCCCTCCGCGAACTGGACACTCCCAACAGCCACAGGAGCCTAATAGGAGGATAATGCCTCCGAAGTGTCAATTCAATCAGGACAGTTGATAGGAGGGTTTGCAGAAATGATTCACTTCATTCCGATGTCGTTTCTATAAAGAACATTGTAAGAATAGATGCAAACAACGTCGAAAAGCGTGTGAGAGTAGTGGTGTGAATTCATTGAGAGAGAGAAAAAAGTGAAGCCATTCACGCCGTAGATTCTCCGACAGGCACCTATCAGCGGATATACAAGAGTCCATGCTTTTCACTTGTACTACACTTCAACGAAAATTGCAATACACCAATAATAGGGAGCACCACAGTCCCAACACAAGTTCGCCAACATTCCTCAAATTATGGCAATCATTTCTACTCAACCACCATGCCTGGAATTTAGTTTGGCATGAATGAATATAAAAATCATGGCTTAAATGATTGAATTAACTATATCTGAATGATGGAGAAGCTGGGCTATTGGTGAGTTAGGAAATCGGCTTCCAAAATTCAAGGTCGTGAGTTCAAACTCGTCTGGGGGCGGTGAATTTTCGGAGTGTAAGGAAGTCTTCAGCGATCTATGTCACATTGTGATATGATAAATAACTAGGGATAAATGTCCGGCAAAGTTAACTGCTTCGATAATTGCCGTTCTTATCAGATCATAAATTTGTCCAGTGAAGAAGCGATACAAGTAACTGATAAATATGATAGAGATCGTTGATGTGTCAGTTTCTGGCGGAATGCATCAGAGTCAGAACACAGTTGGTATTTTCGGTACATGTGAGGTGGCAAATTTGAAATCCCCAACAACGTAGCACATTCTATGGTCGTTTCCAGTCCCTATCGCCAAAAATAAAGAGATCTTCGCCAGGCTCATCATGACAAATAACTGTCGTCGATAAAACCGGCATCTGAAGAATCAATTGATGGTTGCAATATTTTTGTCAACACCACAACTCACAGAAAGCACAAATTCACTATTTTATAGTACGTCTTCAATCAATAGCAATCTAATGATGTAATTCCTTCTCGCATATGCCTTAATTGAGAGATGCCTCATGTTTCTTAGCGAAGGAAGAGAAGAATGGACAGGAGCAAAAACTAACTTGCTCTTTGGAGAAGAACTTTCGGCCCAATGAGCTGTAATGGAACCTCATAAACCACATATTTGCGGTCGGCTTCAGTGCAGATGGACCTTGCGCGGGTCTAAGTCTGGCACAATAGAGATAGGGGACGTAGCTTTGTTAGCAGCACCAGACCAAATCACGCAAAAGTAGCACCAAACTACGTGATGCAAATTTATTGCAAAATATTGACGTAAGCCAGAAATGAAAAACAACTACTGAACTTATTTCTTTACACTACATTTTTTCAAGTAGCAAAATAATTTACAATATGTTACATGCTTTTCATTGGTTCCTTTTATGAAACTACGAATTTACGCGTCTTTTGAAAGATGGTAATGACTTTAGATTCATTTTAAACTACCGTTATTAATAAAATATATTTGCATCAATATTATTTATATTCAAGATGTGCTTTAATTAATGTATTATATTTTATATTTGAATTCATGATGCAGGAGGCGTGCTAAATGAACATTTCAACGCACTTGACCATCAAAAACTATTTCAGACGGCAGAAAACCTACAACGTGCGTGGGCACTAGACAGGCAAAATCTAATTAGGTTCACCCTAAGCGCGGTCAAAGAGGTCAGCGCTTGCCCTTTGTAGCGTGTGGCTGTGGTAAACTACGCTGACCCGAGGGTAGAAGCCGAGTTGTTTAAACTGTCCGGCGCGTCGGTTTGTTTCTCGTTGGGGCATAACCTTTAACGCCCTCTGCTGACTATCGATTTAGGGAGAATGTTCAACAGCCTCAAGTCACTTACACACCACGCTCGTCGACGTTGGGGCATTGTGAGGTCTTTGACTTCTTTAGAAAACGTCCATTAACTTAATGAGAAGTAAAATGTTGCATGATTCACCAAAGCGTACTGATCAATGAAGAGCATTCCCTTGATACTTCCTATATTCGGTAAAGTTAGAGGATTTTAGTTCTCATGTTATGGTTTTAGAAACTAGTGAAAAGATTAACTTACGTCAATTGTTAGTATAATATTAACATTTGGTTCGAATGCTTGTATATAATAAGAATATTGTACAATTAATTGTTACCCAGAGTTATTTAATGGACAACTAATTTATGAATTCTTTTAACATTTGACTTTAATGATGGTTTAAGACTTACTACTACCTGCAGTAAGCACTACATAATCAGTGACATCGATTTCTGTATCCAAATCATCCGCACGATAGTTGTAGAAGTATTTAAGTGTCAATATAGAACAGAAAGGTTGTTGGTGACAAAAAGAACATACATAAACAGAACGGGAGAAGTCTAAGCAAAACGACTAAAAGTAAATATTAAACAAGCGAAGGAAATAATATGCCGACCTGGATGGCCGAGGTGGCTAAGAGCGAGTACCGACTCAGCGCTTCAGTCCGAAGGGTCGCGGGTTCGAGTCCCGCCTTGGGCATGGCTGTTTGTCCCTTGACTTTGTGTGTGTGTTGTCGCGGAGGGCCTCGCGTTCTGCTGACCCCAGATCAGAGGAACCCGCAAGTGTTTGTCTAGTGTATGGTCGAATATGCGTCCCTTCGGGACGCAAAGGGCAACCGGCTATCGGCTGGATAAAAGCCCTAAGGAAAAAAAAGGAAATAATATTCCAAAGACCTAACGAGAAGGAACGTGGAGTGGGTACACTAACGGTGGGAGGAAACATTGGAGGTTCAGAAATCAATAAAGAAAGCAACAACGGAGATGCTGCGAGTGATAAGTTTGATCGATAGTGGAGGCGACAACGCATTACACAGGGTGGAGCACTAGCATTGCGGTCTTCAGGAAGGAAACAACATGTAAGACTAGTGCACGAGTTTACCGGGAGGGGTGCAGTCGATGACTGCTAATTAACACGTCGGTGGCGTCCGCGTCGATGTACATATCACACCTATCAACAAGGGATTCGATTGGAATCTCAGAGAAGTCGACTGGAAGGTATCAACTGTGGAGGTTCACCACGAGTTTAGATGGCTTCAATGACGCCGAGGAAATCGCTGAGTCAACAGAAACGACAGGGTGGCAAAAACTGACGGCGACGGTGACCATAACAAACGGAGAAATTAAGGATGACGAATGCTGACATGGCAGCGACGAGGAGCGATGCAAGGTCCACAAATAACGGTGGGTGTGATAGCAGAGGGCACCGACGCGCACCTCAGCGAACGCCATGGATTATAGTGTGCGTTGCCAATGGCAACCGCTTTGAACACAAAAGGGATCGCCTGTCCACGTCAGAGACCCACTTTTATGGCAGATTCTAAAACTCGTGAGCATCGCCAACAACGCTCCGCTCCGCGAATTGTAATATTCCGCCAGCCAGATGGGACGCCAGCTGATAAAACCTGAAACATGTCAGTTCGAGGTGTGTAACTGGAAGTTAGATGAGGCTGAGGAGAAGGCGCTCACGCTAATGACGACAACCCCTCAACAGTCGAGACTATAACAGCGAGAATAGAGACGACTTGCACAGAGAAAGCGGAATTCAGCCGGGAGGCGGTGGCCGCCAGGTACTACAAAATTGGTCGACAGACGGCAGAGACGGAGAAATTAGCTTGCAGAAGGTGCGAGCGGGTTGATTGATTAATTAGTGATTCCGGGTGCATGAGCTGCTGAGGTCATTAGTACCGTACGTGCGTGTTTTTATTGCAGGAGGTGGCGGTGATCTTCCCCGCTGCACGGCGAAATCAGGCGCCGACCTACGTTCCTCAATCAGATACTATTCCTCAATCACGTATCTCCCCTCCAGCGGGCACCGTCCCAGCCGGGACACGCTCTAAGTTTCCGACTCGACTCCTGGCAAGTCTGATAAGTGTAGTGTGTATAAGTATGAGGGACTAAGAAGAGATGATAGGACAAGAAAGTAGAAGGAAAGATCGCGCAAAGCACGTGGCCCGTTTGTTAAAGAACTGCTCCGGCATTCACCTGGTGCTGATCAGAGACACCACGGAAAACTACGGATGAGAGCGGTCGGCCGCAAGGGTTCTCCCCCAGGCAGCGGTTGAATTCAACCTAGCCCACAAACGAGTATCGAAAATCGATATCACCGTCGTATATATATCAAGTATCACCGTCGGGAATCGAACCGTACGACTTCTCGGTCCGAGGCAGCGATGACCTGAGCCACCAAAGCCGGAGCTGCAGCAGGTGCTAGCGAGGGAGGAAGGCAAGGCGGAGCCAGTAGAAAGAGCAACGGCGAAGGGAGTAGGGTCAGTAGAAGGAGAAACGGCGAAGAGAGCGGGGTCAGTAGAAGGAGCAACGGCGAAAGGGGTGGGGTCAGCAGAAGGAGCAACGGCGAAGGGAGCGGGGTCAGTAGAAGGAGCAACGGCGAAGGGAGTAGGGTCAGTAGAAGGAGCAACGGCGAAGGGAGTAGGGTCAGTAGAAGGAGAAACGGAGAAGAGAGCGGGGTCAGTAGGAGCAACGGCGAAGGGAGTAGGGTCAGTAGAAGGAGCAACGGCGAAGGGAGCGGGGTCAGTAGAAGGAGCAACGGCGAAGGGAGCCGGGTCAGTAGAAGGAGCAACGGCGAAGAGAGTAGGGTCAGTAGAAGGAGAAACGGCGAAGAGAGCGGGGTCAGTAGAAGGAGCAACGGCAAAGGGGGTAGAGTCAGTAGAAGGAGCAACGGCGAAAGGAGCGGGGTCAGTAGAAGGAGCAACGGCGAAGGGAGTAGGGTCAGTAGAAGGAGAAACGGCGAAGAGAGCGGGGTCAGTAGAAGGAGCAACGGCGAAGGGAGTAGGGTCAGTAGAAGGAGAAACGACGAAGAGAGCGGGGTCAGTAGAAGGAGCAAGGGCGAAGGGAGTAGGGTCAGTAGAAGGAGCAACGGCAAAGGGGTCGGGGCCAGTAGGAGCAACGGCGAAGGGGGGCGGTCGGCGCCGGAAGGGAGCGCCCATTAGCCGCCAGAGCGCGCCTTCCGCCTCGCAGCCCACGCCGTGGCGCCCGGAAACTCTCAAACGCCCCGGGCGAGTGCGCGCCTGTCGAACAACATGACGTCACCGCAGGGTTAACCGCAGAGGGGCGGGCGCAAGCAAACTCGTGTCACTAAGGATTGCAAAACATATTGATGTTTTTAAAACATCGATGTTTTCCACGAGGAACATCGATATATTAACATCGATATTTTGTTTTCGATGTTTTCTTCACATCGATATTTTGTTGCATAAACTTCGATTTCTTTAAAAAAGATAATTTATATTCAAATAACGGGGTTTTAAGCACGTTGTAGAGTAGCAGCAACCTACAGCAATGTCGTTGTTTTGTGTCATCCTCTTTATCACGCTGGACATTTCGCCTCTGCAATCTAAAGAAGTTTGGGAGCTGCTCTTCTTTTTAATGCATTGGCCAGGCGTGTCATTGCCTGAATCGACAGCGAAACACGAAATCGATATCAAAACACGAAGTTCTTTTTTGTTAATTTTATTCTTCATATTCGATAATAATGTTTACGTATTACTAACTTTGGTAAAATTTGCCATCACTACGTGCCACGCAGTTCCAAGGAAAGGGCTCGTGAAATTTCAAACGGGGTTAACGTTTTGCAGAATTGCTTTGTAAAATAAGTGCAACGAATTGAAATAATAAACATAGCTGAACATTTTGAATCGTTCCCCTACTTGACGCAACCCGTTTGACAATTATGTCTAACGACCGGCACTGCAAGCGAGCCCTGCAATCGTGAGACCTCATTAACATTACCTAGGCCACCAAGAAAAAGGAAAGGAAGCAGAAGAATAAAAAAGAGGAAAATAAGAAACAAGAAAGATATAAATGTTGAATTAAACCAATACTGTGAGCTCTGTAAGCGGTTTCTCAGAAGGTAATTAGTTCCCCGTGCCTCATTACAGCATCAACTAATCTCAAATACGATCCCGAAAATCTGAGACCTGAAGACAATCACAATGAGATTCACGTACTTGCAGAACTGTGATCATTGCCTCACTATGTGAACAACTGAAGCCAACGGGAAAACTAACAATTTTCAAAATACTTCAAAAATGTTATTTTGATTAACACAACTAAATATTTATTTACAACATTATATTTCAACATTTTATAGCTAATATTTAAAAGAATAATTTTAATGAAAAATTAATTTCTCTCGTTGCATTTTATACGTTCTATTCATTCAGTAAATCCTTTTCAATAAGTTGTCCAGGTAAACAAAACTATTTAGTTCGTCTACTTTTCGGAATGTATTATTCTGTTCCATCATAGCCCTGAAGAAGGTATATATTACGAATGATTGACGAATCCTAAAACATGACAAATAGTTTCATTTTACCTAACGAATATCGCCCTGTCTACGAATAGTAAAAAAAAAAACTACGAAAAATGTCATCATAATGTATAAAAACTTGAATTTATATTCTCAAGTCATTGAAAATCAAAAACTACACATAATGAATTTGACACATGCGATCAACAAAATGCTCTCTTGATTACTACCCATTCTTTGAAATAAGTTTCATCTGTAACCAATAGAAGTCTAACATGGAACGTTAATGTTCTAATGGGTTCAAATGGAATGATAGTTTTTGTTGAACTACAGACAATATATTATAATCTGTATAAAAAATGTCTCAATTGTAGAGAAGGGATTCGTCAATTTTGATAACGACGTTAGGCAATCAAGGTGCCAACACATTATCAGGTGCAAAATTCTAAAAATGGCATTAATATAGGAATAAAATAAGACTTTTAATTAGGTGGACGAAAAATAAGCAATGGAATGACACTGTTCAAGTAATGAAAAAAACTTTAAACAAAAGGTAATTAATAGTCATTAATTCACCAGGACATATCTTCCCCATTTTTAATTTTATACAATCACATTTAGCATTATTTTAATGGATATACATCATGCTTTTTTAACATACGCAAAATGCATGGGTGATTTCGTCATTTCGCCTGCGTTGACGCCCGGACCGGAGAGCGTAAAACGGATCGGAGCTTTCAGCCGAGAGCTCTTCCGCGTGGGGCTTAATGAGCGCGTAAACGCCGCTGATGAAATTGAATCGAGGGGAGGGGACACAGCAGACCCTGCGCTGCCTCTTTCGGTGCGCAAGTGGAGGGACTGGGTCCATGAATGACGCTCTAAACACTTGTTACTCATGCTATCATTGTTGAAAATAAATGGACGAAATAAGTAAATAAATATATTAGTTTATTTAATTCACAAATTTGTGTC
This sequence comes from Teleogryllus occipitalis, assembly GCA_011170035.1. Classification (NCBI taxonomy): domain Eukaryota; kingdom Metazoa; phylum Arthropoda; class Insecta; order Orthoptera; family Gryllidae; genus Teleogryllus; species Teleogryllus occipitalis. The sequence continues at coordinate 149,512 of BLKR01001202.1, read as the reverse complement.
GGATCCACTGGCAGTCAGGACGGTGGAATAGAAAGCTAGAAGAACTTGAAAACTATCAGAAAATAAAGGCTGATTTTCTTTGAGCATCGTTCTATCGAATGGATGAAAATAGATTGAATTATTAGAGATTCAAGTATATGCCTACGGGATATAAGATGTTTATAAAGCTCGATACAAGAGGTCAAAATAAATCGGAACGATGTGAAACAATACACATTAAAATGTGCAATTTTCAAAAAATTAAAAATGGGTGTATTCGAAGAAAGAAGACAAAAAACAGTTTAAAGTGGTCCGAAGAATAAAAGAAAGAAGAAGCACAATGAAAGGGTAACGAAATATTGGGAAAAGAGGAAGGCAAATTAGAGAAGAAAAATCGAAATTGGCCTGACATTCCAATCGTACTTTGAAAGGAAGAAGAAAGAAAAAGTTAAACGTGCATTCTCTCTCCGATAGATTTTCAGTATAGGTCTGCCCCCTCGATATGTCGAAATAGTTCGAATCCATAGTAGTTTGTGTCATATCGTGAGGACCGAATGCCGCGTGACCTGAGAGACGTGAAAGGCACTTCTCCAGAATTCTTCTGGAATTGATCGCAGAAAGCCAAGGAAATATCCTGTTAGAACAGCTTCGAGCATTTTCATTCCGGCATTCGATTGGATTTTTTACCGTATCGAACATAGCCCAGCTTCTTCTTTCTCTAAACTGGTAGAAAACTGCCACCGTCAGTCTTGTATGAACCATCAATAGTTTATTGGCCTGCATTTTTTGACCTTAAATTATCAAGGATCACAGAAGAAGACATTCAAAATTGGAACATATTTAGATCAGTCATGGTGGATTGATTTGGAAGAAGTACCAAAGTGTAGAACAGGAAAATCTTGAACCGAAGAGGAAAAAAATGCGCACAGCCAAAGGATGAAAGAAATATGGACACAAAGAAATAATAAGAAATACATCTGAGTGTGAAACACGTCAGTCCCAATTGGGCTTGTTCGCAAGAAGAATATGAATGATAATTATTACAATTCTTATATGTCGGATTAATCATAATTAAGGGGCGGATTTTAATGAAATGTCATGTTTTTTTCTTTTCACTTAAGAACAATGCCGTTTAGTATTGACATTCATTTTATGTTATGATAAAAGGAAATGACTCATTTTTATAAGTCATTATTTTGCATTTTTTGTCATTGTTCGCTGATTTAATCGATTTTAATGTTATTTTTAATGGTACTTGCTTCAAATAATATTTACGAGATACAAAAATGTTCTTCACAGAATTACTCTGTAGCCTATTCGATTTGTTTGCTCAGAAATTGTTTTGACAGACTTTGTAAGTATATTATTCCTGTGACGAATATTAGTGCCATTGCCGGTTCGGCCGATTTCGAGATAACTAAAGAAAGACATTTCCTCATAAAGAACAGTCTAAAACAAAAGTTTGCAAACTGAGTTCACCCTAACGAAGAGAAGAAGATTCGAATACATCAGTAACGCATCCAACAGCTTCACTTGTTCATTTGAAGTGTTTCTGATCACATTTTTTACGTCATTTTTCTTTTATTTTAGGGCATTTTAAAAGCATTTGAAGAGCATTTCATTGATAATTTTTGGCAGTGTTTTTAGGTCATCAAAATCCGCCCCTAATCATTATTTGTATCGTCCTCATCGTCCTCCTCCAAGTGCACCGCGTAGTAGCCCTTGGGGGCTCCCGCGCGGCGCTGCCTCATCGGACGCAGGAACTGCACCGCGCCGCTCTGTGAAGCGCACAGCACGCTGACGCGACGCGGCGAGGCGCGGCGAGGCGTTCGCGGAATGGAACGTCCGGCACGGGGTCGCCCGACGCGACGGCGCCACGCCTCCGCCACGCCACGCCAAGCCACGCCACGCCCTACTCCGCTCCGCTCCGCTGACGCGGCGCCACAGGCAGCGTGCAGCCTCCGACCCATCACCGACGCCGCCACCACTCCCGGATTGATTGTTAGTGATTGCGGGCGCGTCAACGGCGAAGGTCATTAGTCCCGTAAGTGAAGTGCATGTTTCCCTCAGGAGATGGCGGTGGTCTTCCCACGCTGGATGGCGAGATCCGGCGCCGACCTACTGTTGGCTAGCGGAGTTTTTCCCCAAGCTCTAAGTTCCCGACCGGTCTCTCGACATGTGTGGAAGTGTAGTGCATGTTAGTCCAAGTCTGTGTAAGAGGAGATGATAGGACAAGAAAGTGGAAGAACAATATGCTTGAGGTTCGTAGCCCGTTTGTTAGGGTGCTGCTCCGGTATTCACCCAGACACTCCTGGAGATCCGTGGAAAACTCTTCTGTTTGTAGTCTCTCTGTATGAGGTGCTAAGGGAATATGAATTTGTACCGTTTATAAGAAACCAGCGACACAAAACTTTAGTAAACGCAAATAACTAAAAAGCGTTAATAATAAACGTAAGTAAGTTTCACTATGTGTCCTACTATTGGTTATGGAAATTACTCGAAATAGTACTCCATCGAACAGATTTACGACGGCAAAAATAGAAATTCGTAGATTTTGGTAAACGGGTAAATCAGGCGCACTTGATAACATACAATACATTGAGTTAGTAAATGTTTCATACTATCATTTTGCAATGTACGAATTATTATCTATCAAATATGCTATATCAATGGTGAATTTTTCCTTGTAAACACCATTAAGGGAGTTAAGTACATCAGAAAGTCTCTCATGATTTAATTTTCGAAACATATTCACTATTCCTCAAGAGTGTCATTTCCTGCCGTCACCCATACTTTCCTTCCTTTACCAGTCGGATTCGACGTTTTCAGGCATCTTTTCCCAGAATACAATGCTACGCTGCTGTTTTCATTAACCTGTAGTACAGGACCTACAGTCTACGCGGTTCCATAGCCTCTCCTGCAATATGCCCTGCCGGCTGAGAAGCCCCGACATCCCAGAGAAAACCAATTCCCTGTTGGTGCAGAAGCGCGCGCTCATCCCGCGTTTTCCTGCGCTGCTTCCCTTCCTCGCCTCATTTGGCGCCACTCGCAGTGGCGCGGCGGCTTGGCGGTGGCGGCCGTGGCGGCGGCGGCGGCGGCGGCGGCGGCGGCGGCGGCGGCGATGGCGGCGGCGGCGGCGGTGGCAGTGGCGGCGGTGGCAGTGGCGGCGGGGCGGTGGCGGCGGTGACGGCGGCGGCGGCGGCGGCGGCGGCGGCGGCGGCGGCGGCGGCGGCGGCGGCGGCGGCGGCGGCGGCGGCGATGGCGGCGGCGGCAGCGGTGGCGGCGGCGGCGGCGGCGGCGGCGGCGGCGGCGTGGGCGGTGTTGTTTCGCTGCAGTTGAGTTTCGATGTGCTGCGCTGGGGGGCAGTGATGGTTGTGGCCTGCTGGCGTGGTGGTAGTGGTGGTGGTGAGAGCAGTGGCGTAGCGTGGGTGACAGCCGCCCGGGGCGGAGGAAAATTTCGCCGCCCCGTTATTTTGGTATTTCAATTTAAAAGGCTAAAATAAACTAATTCTAAAGAACTTTTCGGCACGTACAATCATAATTATTGTGTATTGTACAGGTTACGAATAAAAAGTCATGTACTATATACTTTTTACAATAAAATAATCATATTTACCAGTGTTGGATTCTTAAACGAAAGTATTGGATTTATTACTAAATATGCAAATACGTTTGAGGACTTGCGGCAGAGTACACTAATTTAACATTACAGAACTTAACTATATATGATTTAACTGTACTGCCGCTGTGACAAAGAGGCGCAGTTGTAGTGGGACGAGGGTGACGCACAGGAGAGGGGCCGGGGGTGCGAATAGAGCGAAGATGATGACGGAGCGAACGAAGGCAGCGAGGGGGAGAAGTGAAATGGGAGTTGGAATATTTAGTGAGATGTAACCAAAGATAGAGATGTCGCGGCATGTTGGTAGAAACATAGAGTAAAGATGTATACCTCTTTAGTCTATGGTAGAAAGTAGTGGAAAAGTGTACGTGGAGAGAGGGGATCGGCAGCATGAGTGGGCGAGGAACAAGGAGGAAGGCGAGCGGGAGGGGGGAGAAACGGCTATTGAGGAACGAGTTATGGTGTGGCGTTGAGCGAACCGAGGTGAAGACGGAGCAGAAGGAGAAGCGGGAGAAAACTGAAAGAGGGAGTCGGCGGCCAAGCACGTACCGAAGACTAACCAGACGGATGATGCGAACGCATGCGTATTACATAGGACGTAAACTGTCAGAAATTTCTACATTCCTTTTAATGTAAAAGTACATGAAAGTAATTTTCATGTACATAAATTAAATTTAATGTACACGTACTGTAACTTTAATGTACGTAAACATTAAATTTAATGTACGTGTACTATTAAATTTAATGTATACGTACAAGGTACATTAAAATTAATGTACAATAGTACATAAAATCGACATTAAATTTAATGTAATTTCTGACAGTATAGTGGACAAGGAGAATGCGGAGAAAGAGAAGCATCGTGACAGTGGCAAGTGAGCTGCGGAAACAGAAGTGCATGGGAGCTGAGATGGCTCAGAGTGAGCAAATGAATGCCGCCGTCATGGTAAACTGAGGAAATGGAGAAGAGGCGGGTCGAAGTCGGCACGGAGGTGGCGAGGGGAAGTAATTGCAAGTGAAGAGAGTGGTTGACGGTGGGGAGCGAGTAGGATGAGGAAAAGAGCATTTGTGGCGAACAGGCATAATCAGCGAGATGGTTGCAAAGGCACGAGGCAGAAGCAATGGGGCGACGAACATGTAGAACAAAGAAGGACCTGAGAACGTGATAGTGGCCAAGGGGAATAGGTGAGGAATGGGCAGTGGTGAACACGTGGGTAACGTCCCGTTGTCAAGATGACGATGAAAAGTTCCGATTGCGAGCGGATGGAGTGAGGTGGCGCAGGAGACAGAGAGAGTCAAAAGTAGGCGAGGGAGGGGTGGAATTCGACCCGGCGTTGAAGAGGGGGATGTCCTAAGAGGTGGTGAAAATGCAGGATGGGGCGGAGAGGGAGGAAAGTGTGGAGGCGGTGCGTTTACCGAGAGAGCGGCCAAAAGGAGAAAGCGCAAGAATGGCAGAAAGCGGACCAGTCGATAGGCGAAGACAAGGAAGAAGAGGCGCTGGCGAGGGTGGTGAGGGGGTAAGAAGACAGAAGAGGACTGGAGGAGGTCAGATTGTTTGATTGATAATTTATTTCCTGTTTCCGGGCGCTTCAACAGCTAGTCATTAGTTTCGTAAGTGTTTTAAGAGACATGGCGGAGCCCTACCACCGCTGATGGTGAGATCACGCGCCGAGCTACGCGTCGGCTAGCGAAGATTTCTCCAGCCAGGTATCTCCCCCAGACGGGAACCGCCTCAGCACACAGGCTGTAAGCTACTGAGTGGACTGAACATGTAAACGTGTGTGTAAGTAAGGGGTGATGATAGGACAAGGAAGAGGAAGGAAAGAACGCGCGTGCTGGGACCCGTTTGTTAGGGTACTTCCCCGGCATTCGCCTGATGTTAATCGGACAAACCACGGAAAACGACCAATCACAACAACAGACCGCTATAATTCTTCTCCAGACAGCAGCTGAACTCGACCAAGCTACCTAGATAGTGTCAAAAATGTTATGTACGTGAAAAGACACAAGTCAACAATAACAATTTATTGGTTCAACTTTTACAGGCGTGATCCAGTTTACAAGTATCCAAAAGCGTAGTCCGTAGTACAAAGCTGTGGGGTCCCGAAATCCAGTAGATGTCCAAAAGTCGTTCACTGTCGTCCAAAAATAACCGGAGAGAGAAAACCAAATAACGTTGCAGAGTTAGCACCAGATTCACAGTCACTACTTCACTTCAGGATCGCACTTCACTACTGAGTGCCCCTCCCGCCGGTGCGGCCCGTTAAGAAGCGCTCAGCGTCGCAGATTCGCCTCGGGCCTGCAGATCCGCTCGCCGGCCGCTCACTTCTCATTGGGCGGTCTTCGCGCCGGTTCGTGGCCCTGCTGCCTTCCGTAGCCGGCGTCCCGCGCTGCCGAATTGGCGCGCGATATGACTTCTCGTATATCGCCGCAACTGAAAATCCTGCCATCACCTTCTGAACTCGAACCGCAGGACCTCCCGGTCAGTCACTGCAGTGACATCAGTTGCTGCCCTGAGCCACCTCAGCCGGTGGAAAAGGTCAGAAGCGAAAGGAAAAACTGAGGGCAAATACTCTGCGCAGGTATGGAAACGTAGGCAGCGGTGTGGGAGGGCGCTGAAATTGTTTAGAGGTGGGAAGGTGGAGCCAGGGGGGCGAAGGTGGCAGCCACGGGAGTACTTCCGCAGGGTACAATGGGACGGGAGCCGCCAATCTCTTAAGGCGAATAACGACCACCTGTCGCAATCTCATCTCCGACCGCGCGCCCCCGCTTTCGCCCCCGCCCCCGCCCTCGATCTCACCTTCGCCTTCGCCTTCGCCCTCGCACGACCTCCTCCACCTCTGCGCCAGACAGGGCTCTCTATACTCGCCCCTGATCATAGGCTGCAGAAAGAGCTGGCGAGTAGATGAAGAGACGTATTCAAAAAAATTAAAAACATTACTCAAAGAATATGACATTGTTCTCCATGGAACCCTGCGAGGAACTGTCAATGTCATAGATGAAATACTGGGAATACTTAGAGTTACTAGCTTCAGGAGCGCGAATAAAGTCGATTTCACCCAAAATAACAGATTTTGATATTGACACTCGAGCGAGTCAAATGAGTTTGTCTCTCCTTTTCCAAATCACGAATTCAAGTTCATAGTAAATGTTTCACGTAACCGGTAGTGTTTGCTTTCTCTAATTGTTTGCGTTCGTAATATCGTCGTATACTGACTCAATCAATCGATTTTGATTTACACGACCAATGTAGTATGTTACAAAATTAACATTTTATGTGTTAAATTAAAACAATCCAAAGTTACTTATCAAGTTACTTACATTTAATTTTACTCGCAGTACAATATTTAGTTTCGTTATAAGCGCTAAATAATGAATCAGGCTTTTACTTTAGATTAGAAGTGACCCAAGAATATTAGCATTAGTCTTGCCCCTTCCCCCATGTTAGGGTTTTCACAAATTATTTAACTAGGTTGTTCACTAATTTCCTAGAACAAATTTACCTGACTTCCCCTGTTTTCCGGTCATTTTAATTTTTTTCTTTATAAGATTTGTAAATTCAAACTTTAAAAAAATATTAAAGCTACTCGAGTACTAATTGGTCAGCTCTCTGATTTCTCCGTGGCAAAGTAAAATTAACACCTTTTTTCACCAAATAGAAACAGAAAAAATGTTTGTTGTTATGCTGAACTACTGACCTAAAGAAATAATATATATTATTGATAATCCTCTCCTAATGTTCCCTGACTTGTAATGATTTTTCTACAAATTTCCTGATATTTTCCTGACTTTCCAGAGCAATGGAATTCCCTGATATTTCTCGGTTTTCCATGTTTTCCAGAAAACGGCCATCCCCTTTATGTCAACTCAAGGTTAATAAAAACCAAACACCATTGTTTGCAGTAGGTATGGAGGCGGAGCGTTGCGTTTCCGAAAGCAAATATTAGCATTTCATGCAAATGCGGAATAAATTTGTCGAATGCCCTGAGATTAGAATCCGGAAGAAGTTAAAGTCTCCCCGAAATATACGGCCACCAAATACAAACGCACATTTGTTCAACACAAATTCCCTTCTTCCGCAACCCTGCGCGCTTAAAAATATGTAGTGCCTCCCTTAGCCCCAAGACACTTTGTTTTTCCGTCGACGTCTGTAATTCAGGCCCCTCGCGCCTCCACCTGTGTTCTCGCGTAGCCTCCTGGTTGGCCCTCTCGCTTCCCTGGAAAAAGACTCGCACCGATTGGAAGGGGCTTTTGCAAACCTTTTGCCTGAAAGATACTTATTGTTAATGCACAAACAAGTGACACATCTCAAAAATGCTTTCGCAAATGACAGCCGAAGGAAAACGGATATTCAATAAACATTGCAATATCTTTACCACCTCCGATTTCGATTACTGCATTCTCATAATCGATAGTACTCCGATTGGTACACACATCTAGTAATGCTTTGCTAAAATAATTTACAGTCATTTGTGTTTGTTGTATACGTCTTCAAGATATTTGATATACTAAAATGCTGTATTTTAATACAGTGTGCCAGGAAAGTCTCTCCGCACCGAGCCGAATCAGGACCTCCAATTAAAAATTCCATTTATGCTGGTAGCAACCATATCATTGGCAAAAGAGAAGGGGACAACACTTCTAGTATCTATTATGATTGTGGTGAATGTATAATTTACGTTTTCAAGGAGCACCTCGTGATACCAACATAATTTCTGTTGCAAGCATTCTCACCAGGACGGTACCACTGCGGATAGATTTTCCTCGCACACTACACTACGAGCATCTCCCTTACCCCAACGCAGTTCGTTACTCCTCTCTCAGTTTCCGTATTTCCTCCCCCTTCCGTCCCCCCGTTTGTGCCTCCTGCGTTCTCGCGTTGCCTTCTCACTCGCCTTCTCGCTGCCGTGGAGGGTGCTTCGCACCTCCTCGAGGTGTTCCTGCAGTTTCCTGTAAAGCACCGCTCCTAACTGCGGAGCCGTCGCCAACCGACTCCCTAATGGGCACCCCACCCCCGGAGCCGACGCCCGACCAGCACTGATTACATTCCACGCCCAACTCTCGCAGCTGTTGCCCCTCAGTTTGCTGCAGAAACGCGCCTCTCTCGTTCACGTCGCCCGAACAGACGCCTGGCTGCCTCGCTGCTTACGAAACAACGGGCCGGGAGCGGTAGCTCAGTGCATCAACTGATGTCACTGCAGCGCCTCTGATCGGGAGGTCCTAGGTTTGAGTCCTGACGGCGGCAGGATTTTCGACACTAGCTTTTCAACTAGGTGGAATTCAGTCGCTGTCTGGAGGAAAATTCTAGCGGCCGGCTGCTCTGACCGGTAGTTTTCCGTGATTTCTCCGATCAACACCAGGCGAATGCCGGAGCAGTACCCTAACAAACGGTCACGGACCGCGCGCTTTCTTCCTACCTCCTCCTCCTTGTCCTATCCTCAAACCTTACACACACTTTCACTAACATGTACTACGCTACCACACCGGTCGGGCTTGTCCCGGCTGAGGCGGTGCCCCGCTGGTGGGAGAGTCCTGGTTAGAGGAAAACCCCGCTAGCTGACGGCACGTCGGCGCCGGATCTCGCCATCCAGCGGGGGGAAATCACCGCCATCTCCCGAGGCAATAACATGTACTACACTTACGGGACTAATGACCAACTCTGTTGACGTGACGCTGCTGATCACCAACGAAACAACGGCGCGGATTCCGTTTTTATTCACAGGCGCAACGGAAAGGCGGGGCTAAAAACATCTCGGTCTCAAAATACAACGATGTTCTGATTGACTGAATTTTGCAATAGAGCATTTTACAGATTTAGTGGGGCCTAATAAAAAGAAAGGTAAAAATGTAATTCAAGATAAGTCTATGTATGAAGATATCTAAGAAATCCACATACCATACATGTACGTTACTTTACAACGCATTGCAAGATGACATTATACAATTAAAGTCGGTACACAAATTTAAGTTAAAAGTAAAATCTTTTCTGCTGTATAACTGTTTCTATACAATTAGAGACTATACTGATCATCAAAAAGAAAAATAATGTTTATTTTAACAAAACAATGACATATAATGGATTAGTTCACATTTGTATTGTATAGCTTTTCTTAAAAAAAGACTTAATATGCTTGTAATAAGTAATGTACTTCAGCTTCCAGGACAATGACTCTCATCTCCATCAGGTTTTTGTCCACTTTCCCTGATCCATTGAGCAAATGCTAAAATAGCCCCTTGTTTTGTTTCTGGACATAAATGTAGATTCACTATGCGCACGTTTTGTTGAGGTCTCCTTTTGGTTATAGTGGTAGCATTAGAGCTGAGGGTGAGTTACTACATTGTTAGTAATACAGAAAAATCAAATCTGCAGTTCGTTTATCGTTGCAAATAGTTTTTCCGTAACTCGGGAACGAAAATGTCTAGTTTTTCAAATGTTGATAACCTCTCGCTTTCCAAATTTTATTATTATTATTATTATTATTATTATTATTATTATTATTATTATTATTATTATTATTATTATATTATTATTGTTTTAACTTTCAACTATTTATCGTTAAAATGTTGGGATGGGATTCTGGTACTCAAGAAAACGTGCGTAAATATTCTTCTCTCATATACGTCATAAGTTTTTACTGTTTTTGACCAAATAACTCAAAAAAAATCAAAATATAATTAAAACTACCATGTAATATTGATCAAAAGAATTTTTTTCTGCTGGTCCGATTTGAAAGTGCTTAATGTATTGTAATAACAAAAGAAAGGTTTGTTCATGTCAACACCGTTTTAGCCAAAACTCTGACAGAAACGTATCATTCAGGATCTAAGATATTCCAAAAGATATGTTGATTTCATCTCAGAAGATTACTACCTCTGGTGTGTTTATTAGATATGATAGTGAGAATCCCGAACTTAAGCCTCGAAGATTGTGAGGTCTTACTTTCAAGTCAAGGTAGTTGCAGAATTTCGAATCTAAATAGCTTTGACGAAGCCGTCCACTTTCTACATGAGAATTTTACAATATTCGATATTACTAGTTTCGTGCGTGCGCAGAAATTGAAAACTAAAGTCTCTGGTCTTGTGAAAGTCAATGGATTTTTTAAATACCCAGGATTTCGACACAACTACAACAACAATGAATATGTTTAGATTTTCACTAAGAAAGTGCAAATAGACGTGTTATCGTACAGGACACATCGCGGCGCTTGCTTAGGTTGATAGGGCTGGAGAGTTTCGGATAATTTCACCGATTGGAATACGAACATTCCAAAGCCGCAGAAATTGAAATGAAATTTTGCAGCCTCTGACCTTTTGAGAGATTTCTATGGTTTTGTTAGATACAATCTTTCAGGGGATTAGCGACCACAAAGCAGTGATGGTAGAAGTACAAACAAATGTAATTACGCGACCTAAGGTGAAAGGAACGATAGTCAGGCAATATAGAAAAGCAAACGTCGAAGGTTTACGTAGTTTCTTAAGGGAAAAATACGACTATTTTCTAAGAACAGAAGGGGGTATGGAGGAACAATGGGGGCTTTTAAAACAATCGTAGAAACAGCTTTAGATACGTTCGTTCCTTGCAAAATACTGAAAAGTAATCCTGATCCTGAATATTATAACGGGGCGGTACGGCGTTTAAAGAGAAAAGTTAGACTAGCCTTTAATAGGAGACATCGCAGCATTGCTGACATGATAACTTTTAAAAAATTCTACAGGGAATTAGAAAAAGAAAAGAAAATTGCGCATGAATTATTTTTAAGAAATATTTTGGAGACAGGAAGAAATAATTGGTCAGACTTTTACAAATATGTCCGCAGACGCCGGGGAAATAAGGAAGAAATTCAGGAAATTCTAGACGCAGATAACGCGCCATTGCACGGCGACCAAGCGAAAGCAAATGCGTTCAACGCGTATTTTGTATCAGTATTCAAACCTAAACGGGCGCAGGAGCAAGTTCATTATTTTCCAATAGAAAACCAGTTCAAGCTTCATGCATGGGAACTCCGCAAACGTATAAAATCACTGAAAAACGGTAAATCACGCGGACCAGACGGCATCTCGACAGATTTTATTAAACTCGGTGGGGAGGCAGTATTGCCGTATTTGTTAAGATTATTCAATGTTTCAATCAATAATGCAAGTTTACCAGACGATTGGAAGACAGCTATAGTGGTCCCTATTTTCAAAAAAGGTGATAAAACGAAAGTTTGTAATTATAGACCAGTATCGCTCACATCAGTAGTATGCAAAATAATGGAGCATTTAATAGCCGGGTACATTCGCCGCGAATGGGAAAAAGCGAACTGGATTTTTCACGGACAGCATGGGTTTAGAAGTAAATATTCGTGCGAAAGCCAAATCGTTTCTCTTTTGCAAGATCTAGCTGACGAAGTTGACGCGGGTGGGAGGGTGGATGCAATCGTAATCGACTTTGCGAAAGCATTCGACGTAGTACCGCATAACCTACTTATCAGGAAATTATTAACTTCAGGAATTGATGCTAGAGTTGTGAAGTGGGTAAGCGAATTTCTTAGAGACAGGAAACAAAAAGTTCGAATTGGCACTCAGTTTTCGACTACGGGTATTGTTACTTCAGGGGTTCCACAGGGAAGTGTCATAGGGCCATTACTTTTCTTAGCGTACGTAAATGATCTCCATGTTAACATACAATCAAAGGTGCGTTTATTTGCAGACGATTGTGTTATATACCGAAAAATCAAAAGTAGCGCTGACGAACAAATATTACAGCAGGATTTAGAACATTTACGTGATTGGGCTGAAAAAATGACATGGGAATTAACGGATCGAAAAGCAAAACAATAACGTTCGGGCGGGGACGAAATTATGAGGAACCAGACTATCGTTTAGGTGAGGTCATCATCCCAAGAGTCTCATCATGCAAGTATTTAGGCATTCATATAGATAGTAAATTAGGGTGGGAGAAGCATATAAATCAGGTAGTTAGGAAAACGTGGAAGTCTTTGCATTTTGTAATGCGAATTCTAAAGAAAAGCTCTGCAAACGCAAAAGAATTAGCATATTTTTCGCTGGTTCGCCCTCTTATGGAATACGGAGTGGCATGTTGGGATCCATACAGAAAGTCGCACCGGAAAAATCTAGATAGAATACAGAGAAAAGCGAATAAGTTTACCCATAGAACTAACGCGATAAAAAAGGCATGGGAACCTCTAGAAATGAGAAGAGCAAGGGCGAGGCTTTGCGCTCTTTATAAATCGTACGTAGGTCAAACAGCTTGGAAGGAAATTCAGGTTAGACTAGAAAAACCAAATTATTTCGGCCGAAGCGATCACACTCACAAAATTCGAACAAGGAAACAAAATTCAGATCTTGGGAAATTTTCCTTTTGTAATAGAACAATTAAAGATTGGAACAGTTTACCTGCAACAATTTTCAAAGCTTTTCCTTTAAGTGTTCGAAGTTTTAGAAATAAGTTAGAACAATATGATAGTAATAGACATTAAATGAGTAAGTGCTGTGAAGTGCGGTGAAGTGCTGTGAAGTGCGGTGAAGTGCTGTGAAGTGCTGTGAAGCGCGGTGAAGTGCTGGTCAGTGTAACTCAAAGCAATAACAGTGTAGTGTAGTGTAGTGTAGTGTAGTGTTGTGCAGTGCAGTGTCGTGCAGTTAATTGTAGTGAACGCGATCAATGAATTAAAAACAATAAATTTAGCCAATATTTATGTAGCTTGTATTAAATTTTAGCATCACCGATATATAATTATAATTATTATATATCATACGAGTTGAAATATTTGTTATAATACTTAATATTTGTGATAGTAGGATTATTGCATGCTCGGCTTGTATTGTACTCCTTTATTATTATTGTTATTATTATTAATATTGTTTTTATTAATATTGTTATTATTATTTATTCATATTGCTGTTATTATTAATGCTAAGTGTTATTATTATTGTAATTATTATGCCAATTAACTGCCACCGGGTCATACCCAATTGCAAAGGTTCAAATAAATGTATGTATGTATGTATGAATACAGGAGGGACTTAGAAACATTAAAATGGTGCAAGAATCTGAATCCGGGAAATACATGTCGGACATTAAGGACAAGATTGAACAGTTAGAAAACGAATTCATACGTTCGCAGGGAAATATAGCAATGAATGCATCGGCGCTTGTAATACCAAGCCACCTAAAATTTCATGGTGATATGAAAGAACAACCGTGGTCGTTTATTTCAAAATTAGAGAATTATTTTATGATAAATAATATCCCCGAAAGATTAAAATTGCATATAGTAGAATAAGCCATGTCGTCCAAGGCACATCATTGGTTGACCTCTTTAGTACCGGAACCGACTAATTATAAGGAATGGAAGGATAAATTCTTAAAAAGATATTGGAACGAAAGCCACAAGTTTGATCTAAAATACAAATTAATGAGTGAAAGGTATAAGAAGGGTGGAGCCGAGAATATGTGTGACTTCGCAACACGTAAAACAGCAGCATTCAAGGCATGCGAAGACAGAATGGATAGCAATGAATTAATTAGAATTATTATTCGTCAGTTGCCTGTAAATATCCAAAATTTATTGTGGAACTCCATGCCTATTGATTCTGAGGATCTGGTCGAACGTTTAAGTCGATTCGACCAGACATTGAATAGTGATTATGATCGTAGTAACGGGTATCAATATAATGAAAGCAGGAACGAGAATAACAATGGAACGGGAAAAACAATGAATAATTACAACCGCCAAGGAAATTATAGCTCAGAAAGAAAGGATGACAGGGGAAATAGTACTAAAATGGAAAATAAAAAGACAGGAAACGGGTATCCGCGGAGGTTCAAAGAGGACAATAAACGGGAACATGTGGAAATTAATGCGATTGAACAGGAAAACTCCCAGTGTTCGAAGTAAATGGGCGGGATACTTCGAACGATGATAATGAGGGCGTGATGGTTCTTAAGGAGTTGAATAGCATTGAAGTATCGGCGGAAGATTTATTAAGGGAAGATACGGACGAACGGGCGGAGAATAGCACGTGTTTAATTTTGAAGGGGATATTTCGGAATATACCTGTAGACATTTTAATTGACACAGGTGCTAATGTTTGTGCAGTGTCGGAAAAATTATATGAGCAGTTAAAGAAAAAGGGAAATAAAATTGAGGAGCTACCCACTAGGAGTTTGGATATTCGGACAGCTAATGGAAGGCGCATCGAAACGAGAAGTCGGCAAATTTGGGTGGAAGTGGAAGTCCAAGGGATGACAATTCAGTTTCCGGCAATTGTAGTGAAGAATTTGATTCGTCCAATTATTTTGGGGATTGATGGCCTAAAAATGTATGACGCCAAGGTCGACATAGGTAACAGGAGTATATTGTTACGAGGTGACAAAGGGCAACAACATTGTTTAGGATCAAAGACCAGGAGGGCGAAGATATGTGTATTTGCGATATTGCGGAACAAATTGAAGAGACCAGGGACCAGATCCACGCGGCAGCAGAGGGCGCGGTCGACGAAAACGGAATAGATGCTAGTGAAGCAATTGAAATGTTAGTCAATGAATATAAAGATATTTTTGGAAGTTCAAGGGAGCCGGTAAAGGGATATCAATTTAAAATTGAATTGATGGATGAGGAACCTTTTAATCTGAAACAATATCCAATCCCCCATGTATATAAAAGCGAAGTACGTAAACAAATAAACACGATGCTTGAGGATGGTATAATAAAAAAATCGATGACACCGTATGTAAGCCCAATAGTGATAGTTCGTAAGAAAGACAATAAGATCAGATTTTGTGTGGATGCTAGGAAACTCAATAGCAAGACCATCGCTCGTCATGAAAAACCGCCGAAATTAGATGAAATGATGTGGAAGGTAAAAGGAGCTCGGATATTCACGGGACTGGATTTTACTGCGTCGTACTGGCAAATTGGACTACACCCAGAATCGCAAAAATTTGTCAGTTTTTCATTTGAAGGCAATACGTATAGTTTTCAGAGGATGGCCTTTGGATTAAAGAATATTAGTGATCTGGGGACGCAATTTACTAGTGGAAAATGGGAAC
The DNA here is from genome assembly GCA_011170035.1 of Teleogryllus occipitalis. NCBI lineage: Eukaryota > Metazoa > Arthropoda > Insecta > Orthoptera > Gryllidae > Teleogryllus > Teleogryllus occipitalis. The sequence goes on along the minus strand of BLKR01001202.1, from coordinate 133,859 downwards.
AAGACATGGGAAGAATTGGTATCCAAATATGTTACACGACGGTACGAAATCCTCAAGCTAACCCCAGCGAAAGAATTATGAAGGAGATTTCGCGCTTATTTAGAGTCTACATTTCGGAAAGCCATAACCGATGGATGGAGGCCGTTCCAGTATTGAACTACGTTTTGAATAATGTTCCGCATGGGAGCACGCGAAGCACGCCTATAGAGGTCCACATGGGTAGGAAAGAAAAAAATGATCCGTTTCGAAGGATTAGGATACCACCAGAAATAAGTGGAATCCCAGATGATGTGAGAGATACGCGAATAATTTATGACAATTTGAGGGAGGCAGCAGCCAAAAGAAAGCTAAAACAGAAGCAATGCTTTCGAGGCGAGTATAAGGAGGGTGATGAAGTGTTAATTAGAGTACCTCAAGTGTCGTCAGCGGATAAGAAGCTATTTTATAAATCTTTCCCGTTGTATAAAGGTCCGTACCGAATTTGTAAAGTATTAAGCAAGAATGCTGCGATTTTGAATGATGAAAACGGACGACAAATGGGAACATATAACTACAGGAACATGAAGCCGTATATGAGGGACGACACGCATGATTAAATATTCTGGTCATGACAGAGATTTGTAACTAGTTGTAAATATTAGGAGTAATAGTTTTTCTTTTGTTATTGTTTTGTTGTTATGTGTATTTTGTCAGTTTGTGTAGGGAGTTTAATTTAATGTGTATGGGTATTCAATGAAGTTAATGGGGAGCAAATATTAGGCAGAAACGGTTATTAGAATACCTGGTGAAATGGTTATTGTTGGCACATTCCGAAAGGAAAATGTAAATAGTTTTAAGGCAGCAAGAAACAAGACCTAGTGCAGTGCAAAGTGTAAAGTGTTAATGTCGTTTAGTGTGAAGAAGCAAGAAGAAAGTGTTCAGGTTTAGTCTTGTCATTTAGTTAGGTTGTAGCAAACCAAATGACGCTTGGAGAGGGGAAGCTGTGACATACCGATATGTCACATGAATATAAACTAACATTTATTTGAAGACTATATGGTGGAATATGCATTAAGAAGTTTAGACGATCGAAAGGTCAGCTACACCAAAATATAACGAACGCATGGATTGGCTGGGTGAGAGAATGACGGTCAAATGTTATGAAAAAAAAGAAGGGAGTTGAATAGGAAGCTTCGCGGATGAATCAAGCAGGAAGATTTAATTCTGACCGGCATCGCGTGTCTGAACGGATCGTAGGTTGTGAGTGGGAGCGAGTGGAGTGCAGATAGTCAGAGTCGGGTTTTCAGATCGTGAAAGTTTAAGGACAGTAAATAATATTGCAGATATTGCATGTGGAAGTAGTATTGATGCATAAATTGGAACTTTGTCGGGAGTGGTGATCGAGTTATAGATTTCGGGACTATGTCATAGGACGTAATCGGGACTGATAATTTTGATAGTTTTACACCATCTTGGATAGGAGCAGAAGAGGATTTCTTGGAACTTTGGACTACGGCAAGCTCGCAAGATATTTCGACTGAGTAGTCTTCGAGGGACATCAACGAAGAATAGATAAGTTAACCGCGGTATAAAACTCTAAATTCAAAGATATCTTAATAAAAGGCCTAACATCAAAATCATTTATTAAATTCACTATATTGTTTGCAAAAAGGTAACAATAAACTTTGTTAAATTTTGTTCTTTAGAAAAAAAAGTGATCTTTCATTTAGTCAATCCAAACAGTAATGAACTAGGAATTAGAATCATTCTATTTCAGATTCCCAGCAGCGCTGTATAGTCTGCGGATCCTATAATCCCTTATAAAGGTAATAAGGATTATAATATATCGTGACCCATTGACCCAGCAAGCCGGACGCTAAGATCTTTGCAAGATATTAAAGTAGAGAGAAAATTTTGTATATCTCACATGTAAATGTCAACTCCAATCTAGCACTGGACTTTGAATCCCAGAAACAACAGCTGTGAACCGCATTAGGAGAGGAGGTAAATACGCAATGACTAGGTTTCTCTTCCCGGCCCAATTGGTGCTTACATCTAGGAATATGGAACACGAAATCCTAAATGATATTAATATTACTACGTTGTTTATCTGATATTGTAATATTGATTTGATATTATGTCGATGTACCAGGAGCGGTAGCTCAGTGCATTAACTGATGTCACTGCAATGCCTCTTACCGGGAGGTCCTAGGTTCGAGTCCTGACGGCGGCAGGATTTTCGACACTAGCTTGTCAGCTAGGTCGAATACAGTCGCTGTCTGGAGGAGAATTCTAGCGACCGGCTGCTCTGATCGGTAGTTTTCCGTGGTTTCTCCGATCAACACCAGGCGAATGCCGGAGCAGTACCCTAACAAACGGGCCACGGACGGCGCGCAATCTTTCCTTCCTCTTCCTTGTCCTATCCTCTCCCCTTACACACACACTTACACCAACATGCACTACACTACCACACATTGCGGGAGATCGGTCGGGAACTTAGAGCTTGTCCTGGCTGGGGCGGTGCCCCGCTGGTGGGAGAGTCCTGGTTAGGGGGAAACCCCGCTAGCCAACGGTATGTCGGCGCCGTATCTCACCATCCAGCGGGAGAAGATCACCGCCATCTACCGAGGAAAAAACATGCACAACACTTACGGGACTAATGGCCAAAACCTATTGATGCGCCCGGAATCACCAACCAACTATATCAATGTGATATTTCATGACATTCAGTCTCATTTCTTCCCTCGAGAGAGAAATGCGCGAAACCGAAGACTTGGTGATCATGAGATAATAATCCCAAAGCAATGTAAATAAGATTTAACCTCTCAAAGCAATTTAAATAAGTTTGGACCTGTTTAGTTGTATGTCGAAATGTAAAGTAGTTAGAAGAAAGGAGGTAGTTATTGACTGTCATTTTTGCAAATGGACGTGAATGGGAAGAATGATTGTTATCTAATAGTCTGTAAGACATCGCTAGTTACCAGGCTTTGCACATTTTCAAAAAATTATATTTTTTACAATTTTAATAATCATTCGAGAGTAAGGGTGTGCATGTGATAAATGATGTACAGTACAATGATACATACACACCTCAGTCGGGAATATACAACGTATTGATGTGAAGAATTTATTTTATTACTAGGTTATTATCTATTTCTTACTTCTGAATGTAAAACTGTTCATATAAAAATACAATCATCCAGCTATGTATCCATTCCCTCACAAAAATTGTCCGGCAAAATTCTATCAACCGGTATTAACTGGTCTATTGACAGTAATTCTGGATGGAAAAACGGTTAAGAAATATTTTTTTGTCGTGGCGTACGCGCAGGCAAAATCTCTCCTTCGGCAGGGAAATTTGACGATATTTCAGCCTCGTACGTAAACTAACCTCTCCCCCTGAAATAGCGTCCTTTCTACGCTTTGGGATGTTGCACCAATCAGAAATAATTGTGGTTCTACCTGCTAGCGATTGGTCAATGCGTCCCTCCCCTTGCCCTCCCTCTGCCCCGGCGTGTCCAAGTTCGTGCGCGCGGTTGGGAAGATAGAATTTTGCTGAACAATTTTTGTGACGGGAAGGGTACATATAACTAGACACGCATCCATGATTTTTCTCTTCAGGGGGGGAGACTACAGATAAGAGTCGAGTCGACTTAATGTTTTCTTATAAAGAATTTTTCATTTATGCCGAATATGAGGAATATTTTTATTTATTGGCATAGAGAGAATATTTATAACGTAAACAATATGACTTTCACCATTGTAGAAAATGAGTAAAAGCTATATTTTTTAATATGCATCATTGGCTTTGGGGGGGCGGGGAGCCTTAATCCCCATGAGCCCGTCCCCTTCTGTGCGCCATTGCATAAAGCAAATATCGAGTGATCCATCTTTCTATAATATTTTCTAAGTGGTTGATCAGTGATCGAATGTGAACACCTAATGGAAAACCAAGAATCAACTATAGGATATGTATTTAATTTTATTATAACACAAAATCGACATATTACAAGTATATCCACAAAAGGAAGAAATGTTTTAACAAGTAATTCTGTTAGTTATCATGTGCAATAAATCTTCATTTCAACAATGCAAATATTTGGGTCGCTAGAAGTTCACTACAAGCACAGCTGACCGAGCGTGCGGAGAGAAATGTTCTACGCAGCAGCGATTTGCTTGGCGGATGCCTTTTGAATGCGACATCCCACCACTCATCAAGAGTGAAGTGCGCCGGGAATTACCTCCGCGCCCTCTAGCGGCGACCTTGGCAAACGCCGCTCTTGTGTCGGTGACCTTGGCACGGCAACGAGGCGTGGGAGGAAGCGGCAGAAAGCGGAAGTAGCGCGGGAACGTAGCATCGCCGCTGGACGGGAGAAGAACTACGTACGTTAAGTGCCACGAGGCATTTGGAATATCTCTCATTTTCCGAAAATAAATAGGAAATACACGTAGTAATAAACAAAACAGCAAATTATTGATCTTGAGAAATAGATTATGAACTGCCGTGAAGATAACTCCTACATACAAATGTTACGGTAATTTATTTCACATTCCTCAGAACTTTGAAATATTTTCCTAATATAATATCAATGCAATTCAGGGAGCAGGGGAAGAAATGAGAAAGCAGTGGATGAAGTATAGTTTCTCAACAATGTTAATACAAATAAAACGGCAAAACAAGAGAAGATAATACTGTAGGGATCCTGTCATTCGGAAGGACTTGTTCTGCTGCTACTGATACTGCTGCTGATGGTGATGATCAGAGCCCGGAAGTTCAGGTATTTATTTTACTTAAAATAGGCAGGCAAAAAAGCATTAATTTTTACCAAAACTGGCATGCAAAATGCATTTATTCTAGTTAAAGTAGGGGTGCAAACTTGCATGTAGTGCCAGAGTACCGAACAGGCTGAATAGGCTGCAACCTGGGGCGCGCAATTTGTGGGGGCCGACGAATTTCAGCGGATGCAAAATTTCATTAAGCGAACTTTTGAATGTTTATTATAGAAATATTTCATTCCATAGTTATAACAAAAGAAAATGCTAATTAATGAAATATATATCAAATGAGATAAAATGAATGCAAAAGTATCGTATATTTATTAAATCAATTTCGTGGTGAGAATGTTTTATGCACATAATCAGAGCTTCATTTCTCGCGGAAAGCAATGGAACGGCATTCCGGTACTCCTGGAATAATTATTAAATTATAATATAAATATTCAACTATTTCTATTAATTAATCATTAATTTGAAGGCGCGTTCCGAAGCCTAAAATTTTATAAATCATATCCTGCGTATAATCAATTATTTATACGTACACAATATTTGCTCGGTTACAAATATCGTAAAACAATTTTTTATTCAAAATATTATAAATAGCTTTAATGTTTTAAAAAAGCAAATTAAATGGGCGCTATAACATTTGACAGCCTTGTGCGCACATAAGTCAAAGACAGGCACTGCTTACATGTAAACAATGTGCGATATACCAAAATGAAGAACCATTTTTATTATAGAAATGTCATTTTATATGATATAGAGTATGAAGATGTCAATAGACGATCGCGAGAGGGTCGCTATGTGATAAATAAACAACCGGATTTTTTTCGTTAGGTTGAAATGACAGAGCAGAGGCGGAATAAGCATTGTTTTGAATATATATATATATATATATATATATATATATATATATATATATATATATATATATATATATATATATAATTCGGATGCTTCCGAGTTTTTAGAAGAACATTCATTCGCCAGAGCAATGCGATGATGAGCGGGTAGGCTCGTGATATATTTTACTAGATCAAGGAAATACTGTAATTGACAGTTGTTTAAATTAACTATCGTTTTTTATATTAGGGTAGAGCGTTCTTGTAGGAAGTAAAATTCGTGTCTAGGCGTCCACCCGAAACGCAAATGAGGGAAGTCACGGATTATAATAGTATCGCCGGGAGAATTTTGAACCAGATCACGGACATTAGGCAAGGACTTTATCCAGAAGTAAGATTCTGCTGCGTCGACGGAGAAGGTTCTACGGGGCGCCATCGAACGAAGAAGTGGAGAGCGCGCGAAGACCTACGAATGAACAACAAGGTTTATTACTATTGTAATACAGAGAAACTGGTCATGACCAAAGAATGATTCATTTTTGATTATCACAAATTCTAATTTAAGTTGGAAGAAGGCTGATTATCATTGTTCGTTACGTGCAATCCAGCATTTTAATAACATTTTCAGATTCCTCGCCACTCCGTATGGATGGCAGATTGAATAATTGGTTGCAGAGTAAGTAGCAACAATTATGAACTTCGAACCCCAATTAACTGAGCTATCCCAACATAATTTTATAAGGAGAGATATTTAAATTACGTAGGAATCATTAGGTTTCAAGTGTAACCTTTTTCTGGCGCCCAAATTGCATTTATCAGTAATAATTGTTTAAAAATGTCCCACCAAGTGAGGCTTGTTTTTAAATAGAAAGACGGGGCTTGTTTCAAATTGGCACCACTCAACGTCGGGCATGTTTCAAGTGAAAAATTTATTTAAAAGGAATTATTGTAAAACAAATAATAATTAAAATGATTCACATTTTTATTGAAACTCGAAAATTTACATTAGCACTTAACATGTAAGGAAACGATATTTTCATTATAATCTTGCTTCGACAAGACCGCCCGTCATGATGTCTACGAATGTGTCTTACTCGCGATGCTGTCTCTTCAAAATGCTATTGTGTACTCCCTTTTGAACCTTGAAATGGCATCAGTGAAAACGGAATTATATTTTTCTTTCTTCGCACTTGTGTAATCGCCAGTACTGAGGAGGGTATATCATTCATATATATATATATATATATATATATATATATATATATATATATATATATATATATATATATATATATATATTGTAGCGGCACAGACCACCACGAGGTATTTCGGCCACAATCCCTTTCAGCCACAGGAAGTCGAACAAAGGGACGGAAATGCCCAACGGCTTGTCAAACCCACGCCAAGGAAAAACCCCTGACGTCATGGGAAGGGCGCGTCTCGTCTTGTGAAAGGGCGCGAAGGCCTACGTCACAGGGCGGTTAATAGAATAGACAGATGGCGCTACTTGACGGTTCGTACGCCAAGATGAGACAAGTCACGTGACGCACAACCCGATGCGTGATTGGCGGAGAGCCACCGCGTCATCGTGACGGGAGAGGGAATGGCGCGTGTCATAAATAGGTAGAGAGGAGCTTCCACAGTCTTCTTATTTGAAAATTCTTCGGTGAGCGAGCTTCTGCTATTCCTGAGTGAGTCGGAACTTTCTTGCTCCTGGCTCGGCTCCTCAGTATCGCGTCACCGTATGGCTGCCGAGTGCCGCGATCAGTGTCTCGCGCTGAGGCGTTAGCCGCCGAACGTGAACTGGTACAAGCGTGGACGTTACCGCGTGTACGCACGCAAGCGTGTCCGTCCCACATGTGCGGGCACCACCCGAAGCAACGGAAGACGGAAGGCGCCTTCCCTGAGGCATCGCTCTCACCACGCCGCCACTTCAGCGAGTTGCGAGGGAGACCCGGCGTCGACTGGAGCTGACAGGGGCCTCGCTGCCACCGGAGACAAACACCTACCACCGCCGGGCACGGAGCATTCGGGTGAGATCGCCAAATGGGGCAACCGCCCACGAACATTTAAATCAAAAGGTGGAGAGAAAGACGGTTAAGAGAGAGAGAGAGAGAGAGAGAGAGAGAGAGAGAGAGAGGAATAGATAGTCAGAGCGCAGTAGGCGTCAATTGTAATTTAGTACTGATATGATGTATGGGGCATAATTGTTTATCTTGGGTGGGTATTAGTATCATTAAAGCAATATTTGTTATATAATCAGCTCGTTCAATGATAGAAAACCAGAATCCAGTCATGCATGTCTCCCGAATCCTCTGCCAGATTCTATAAGTGGCTACGCAGGTGAGTTCTCACTACCACTGGCAGCCGGGCAAGCAGCCAGCCCACGTTGGACAGGGCCGAAGCTCACAGTATTGTCATTTATATTAGTGTTAGAGATTTAATCTTGACATTTGTGAATGTTCTAAGCAGATTCCTTTTACTGGTCTGGATATTCATTTGGCATACTCATCCATTCAGAGAGGAAAAGGAATGCATTCTGTCTTTAGGGAAGCCTATGCCTAGTCTGGCTTAGCGTGGCCTGCTCTGCCCTGCTCTGCTTCTCCCTATTCTGCCCTGTCGTACGCCGACCTGCCCATACCACCCCGCTCCTTGTCACCGTCCTCGCCCTGAGCTGCCTTGCCTGATCCCAATATTAAGGCTTCCACAGACCGATGCGAAAAATCCGCAGCCTACGCGGATTGGCCGGAGCGGAAGTTTCGCGTCACGTGTTGCCTTATGATCACTTACAGAACTGCGCGGCAGGCGAGCGTTGCGACAACGGATTGGCAGCGTTTAATCGGCGGCGAAATTTGTAACGCAACCAGTCGCGTTTCTTCCGCTGCAGCTGGAGTTTCGCGGAAGTCCACCCGTATTCGGGAGTCTTCCCTCCCATCTGGGTCGTGGGACCTTGTACACATTCACCAAACGCTGCCTCAAAATTGACGCTCCGGTGTGAACGGTCCCGCGAATTCCCTGGCCGCGTCTTGCTCGGAACTTTCCGTGCCGCACCCGCTGCGGAACTCCCGCGCCGGTCTGTGGGAGCCTTTACCCGCCTTACCGCGGGGATGTGCGACAAAACGCAGAGAAAAACGCATCGAAATAGAATTCGATGTTGAAGATTTTTTTAAAGTTCGCTTTTCAACATCTTTGGTCATACAGCTATCACTGTGAGTTTTAAACTGAAGAGGAAACCGTAGAGGGTAATGTAGGGAGAACTGTAGGGAGAACACGTAAAGGCAACACAAACACACACAAACATCCATGACCGAGGCAAGATTCTGACCCGCGACTTTTCGAGCCGATTCATCTCTTCAGCCGTAAAAACCTGGGATACCCAGACCGGCGTCGCAGAGATTAACTGGAATAAAAAGACAAATATTCTAAAAGAATTTAAATGGTTTTTGTATCGGCTAAGAAAACATTAGATTATTAAAAGACGGTCGTTTTTAAGTCACAGATACACAATCCAATATCATTGATGTTGATGTAATAAAGTTAAAATATAGATGTAAATAATGTCTCATTTGGTAGTTTTTCATTTTAATATTGAAAAACGTTAAGTAAAAGCGCTTAAAACTAACTACATGAAACTACAATCTTCTTGTCTAGAATTGTTTGTCACCTCAAGGAGACTCTATGATTATATTTTTAGTTAATAAGTTTATGAAATTAAGTATAACGGTCCGTGATATACAACTGACGAGCAATATTCCATTGCAGAGGTATCTTTATAACGCACAAAATTACTTCACGTGCATTAAATCATGTTTTATTACAAATTTGATGAGCTATTGTTTGTCTCTTAAATGATGAAAATCGGAAAATGCATCATAATAACAACTCTCATTTAGTCTTATGCTTTGATTCACTTAGGATATTGAGACAAAACTCCCCAAATACGAGCATATTTTCTGAGAATCGCATACATTGATTACGACTAAAATGATGTGACATACTTCGACCAATGTCCGTATAAAACGTGAGAGTCTTTGTGGTTCCTTCTGCGTGGCAGAGCGGCAGCCATACGCGAGCCAGAAATGAAGATGATGGCAAACGCGATGTGGGTGATGTCAACGATGCTGCTTGTGGTGTTCGCTCAGGCTCAACTGCAACCGATCACCAGATGGCGGAAGAGAAATTTTCCGAGATCGAAAAAATTTTGAAAATGCCCGGGGGGCTTCAAGTAAAGTACGCTAACATTTTAAAGTATGTTTTTCAAATTTCAAAGCTTCAACTAGATCCAGCTGGACAGGGATTTCTTCAATTTGGAAAAGATCATACGAATAGTTTGTGCGTTAGTAGTGTTAACAGACGAACGGAGGGACACATGGACGGACGGACGGATTAAAAAAAAAACAACACTTTTTCGGTATCAGAGAGCCCTAAAATGTTTTCTTCCTTTAAAATCTCGAAATCGATTTTCCGCTCCATTACATAACTTTCTCTATACTTCGTATATTACTCCCATATATACCTATGTATACGAGAAAGTAAAAATGTAAACATTCCGCTGAATACATTTATTTTAAAACAACCTAAAATAAATAAATCAAGGAAAAAATTCAATGTGAAGATCTTGTTGAGACTCCCAGAATATTATTTCCGATTAAGATCTGCAGCCAAACAACGGACCAAACGCCGACATAAGAGAGAAAAAACTGAGATTTTTTCTGTCGAGAATCAACATTTTGAGATTGTATCGTGAATCTGAATGTGTTTAACCGTTAGGCAGCGTTTATTTTTCTTGAAACTGGAAAGTTGGCGTATTTGTCTAAATTTTATTCGTCACTTCTTGTGAAACGTTAGTCCACGTATGGCTAAACTATGATTCAAAAATTTATATTTTCTTACAATAATTGTAAGTATTGTAAGTATGTTTCCTTAGTTTTTTTTCTACATAATGCATATTCTCATTTACCCCATGAACATTTTATAGTGAAACAACGTGTGTTAGATATTCTTTAGTGGATGTAGAATGATCTCAAGTTGCTTTTCATTGTCTATGATAGATAACTTGATCAGCAGTGCATCGACCATTAATCACCCGCAAGCGTCTATTCCATATTTTGTTAAAGAGAGAGAGAAAGAGAGAGAGAAGGAGAGAGAGAAAGAGAGAGCAAGAGAGAGAGAAAGAGAGATAGAGTGAAAAAGAAAGAGAGAGAGAAAGAGATAAAAGAGAAAGAGAGAGAATGAAAAAGAAAGAGAGAGAGAAAGAAAGAGAGAAAGAGAGAGAGAAAGAAAGAGAGAAAGAGAGAGAGAAAGAGAGAGTGAAAGAGAGAGAAAGAGAGAGAGAAAGAGAGAGAAGTCTTTAAACCTAAGACAATCGATTCTGAAAATGTTTGTACCACTGACAAGGATGTGGCGTCTTTCTGACAGCTTAATACACACACACACACACACACACACACACACACACACACACACACACACACACACGCATAGTAATAAACCATTTAAACTACCTACATGCAAACATTTTATTTTAAATTTTCTCTTTAGGTCAAAGTGACAAGCGTGGGTCGCTTAGACCCACAAACGGAGGACACGATGGAGGATCTTCTGTGCGCGTTGCACAGTCACCAACCTCAACTGCCCGTCCTCACTCAGCACATTGCGAGAAGTGCCTCGGCAACCCGAGGTCATCCCTTTCGAGCATCAGAAGGTCGTGGTATAAAGTAGCGAAGCATTGGCTGTCGAAAAAGACTCGCACTTAGAAAATACTCACGAAAATAATATCAGTGCAAGTTTCTCAATTTCTCATTTTGAGAGATGCGAGTGAGGGGGAGAAGGTTGAGTTATTTTCTCGGTAATAGGCTTTCAGATCAAATATCATATAAAAACTCTCAAATACGTATTTGTGATTTAAAATTTGATTTGATTTGTAATTTTTTGTCGTAATTGCTTTATGTACTATTTACAAAACATGGTTACGTATTTATTATTCACGTATAAAACATTTTGAAGTCCGTCCCAAGCACAATTCTGGTGTTAATTGTAAGGGGTGTCTCACGATGCAAATCTAAACCAATTATTCACAGAATTGAGAGAAAAGGTTCCCTATTGTGTCGTTCACAACTAAATTACAATTAATTCAAAATATAATCATAATATTGGAGTTTAGCGAAAACTTCAAAAACGTAGGTGTATAATTAATAAATATACTTGGTAAATTGTAGGAAGTTCAAGATCAATTCTTTAGATCCAATCCACTACTTCTCTTGAAATTAAATTTGGTGATTACACAATAAAATCGAAAGCAATATTAATTTTTTACTTCATGAGTGAATGATTATCTGGTATAACAACCAAAGGAAGCAAAGAAAACAACTAGCGAGATTGACACTTAATTGTACGGATAAATACATGATGCTTGAGAAAAATAACCACTGTCTGAGATATGGATTTGTGATTTATTTCGATATTTATCACTCCCTCAAATATCTGACGTCTGTGAGACAAGTCGGTTAGACTCCCGGGCGTATACAAACAGATTTCAAATTTAAGAGTGTATGAATTTGAACAGACAAATGTTCGGACTAATATTAATCATATACACCGTCTATTTTGCTTCAGTTGACAAATTGACTATTGTTTCACAATTCAAAAGTACAGTTCACTGGGAAGATAAAAATGATTTGCATGTTACGGAGAGCGTGCCATACGATGCTATTGTGGTGTTAGGACATAACGCGAACGTTACCACCTAACGGCCACCAGCGGCGCCCCGACCTTGCGGAAATGGGTTGAAGGGTACGTGTGGTTAGCACACAGCGACCCCTATGCCGTATCTCTGATGTTTTCAAACTGAAGGGTGAGTTTTCTCATCGACACACAGCAACATATACTGGGACATTGCAAGGAAAACGCGAATTATAATCTTGCCTGACCGGGAATCGAACCTGAAATCGTCCGGGAGCTAAACCGGGAGAATTTCAAAAACGGCAAAAAAGAGAGTAAAAGGGCAGGCAAAGGCTTCAGGAATAAGGCGCAGACTTCTACTTCTACTCATACGTCACATACAGTTTTTAGTGTTTATTAACGAAAAAAATCCAATCCAATCAAATTAATTCGAAGTGCTATTGAGTGTCAGCACTTTGCTTATTCGTACCTAACTACGACATATATGTGGTGCCACGAACAACAGTTTCGTGTATATTGAATAATGCAACAGCAAAGACAATAACAAGACGTAACAATTATTATCGTCATGAGGGTCCGAGACAGAAACAGCGACGGAAGCAGCATTACCTTTAGAAAATCGTGTGTGTGTGAGAAATTTATTTTTTTGGTCACCAATTGCTAAATTGCAGAAAATCACATCATATACACATCAATGGCATGTAAACACAATAACGTAACTACAAACCTTAAACTGCAGTGCTGCCGTTCTCTGCAATGAGGGTGTATTTGAATATAAGTAATTGGACTGGCTGATTTGGTGAGATCTTGGGTTAGTAAGAGGCAGACCTTTTACTTTGCAATCGTTTAGGAATGATTTTTGGAGAAGAAAATTTTATCAGTTGATCACCAACGAAATAATCGGGGGGATTTCCTATTTATAATCTAGAATGGAACCTACTGGTAATGTAAACAAATTAGAAAATAGAAAACTTAAAAAATTACATCTCTACGAAAAAGTGATGTGAATTTTGTAAATTTCGAAAACGCATTTGAATTTTTAATTTTTTACTCGTATTTTTCTCTTTAATTTAAGGCAGAAATCGAAAACAGAGAATGATATATTGCAAGAGAAAAGTTTTTAGTTTTAATCATCTGACACATTAAGCTTTTACGAATGTCTTAGTAAATCTTTCGAGCTGAAGCCAAAGGGTGCAAAACTTTAAAATGGTACCCAAAAATACTAAGCGTCAAGTATGATTTATATGTTCTCTTCATGCTTTATTTCACATATTTTGACTTATTTTCATTCATTTGTAACTAAAAACAGCATAAAATAACAATTATGGTACGAAGTGAAATTGAGTTAAATTATTCTCTTCCTAGTTTTACACATGGTTAATTGGTATATTAAGTTTCAACTAACCCCGAAGGATCCGGCGTTTTTTTTACTTTTCCATTCAGAATTAGGGAATAAATGTGATGACATATTTACACCAAGACAAATAATTGCGCTAAAAGCGTTGGTAATATTGTAGAATTATTTGTTAAAGCCCCAAAAATTTATTTCAGTAATTTATAGTGCCTCATGTCTTGATACATCTAGAATATTGAGACAAATGTTATTAAAAAACACGGATTTGCAGAACCGCCTACATTTTTTACCACGGAAAGAAATGAACTTCGATCCATTGCCTTACTAAACATAAGAGGTTTTGGAATTCCTTCTTCTTGACAGAGTGGGAGCCATACGCGGGCCAGAAAAGATGTTGATGGGAATGGTGATGGTGACGGTGATGGGGGTGGTGTCAGCGGTGCTGGTGGTGGTGGGGACTCGGGCACAATTGCAGCCGATCACCAGGTGGCGGAAGAGCGACAGTCACCTGGAGCCGTCTCTTCGAGAGGTGACGAGTTGGCTGTTTCACCAGCAACGACAAGTAAGGTGCTTCAGGTCTCTTTTTCTCACAAAACGAGTTACATCAATTCACTGCATTAAAAGTTGCTCAACGCCATGTTGATTGCATTTTTCTCAAACAGTTTTTTATTCTTAAAAGAATACACTTTTTCGTGCAGTCTTTTTCTAGAATTCCAATGAAAACGAATTTGTATACGTAATTACCTCATTAATTCGATAGGAAGCTTATTAGATATCAACCGTCTACCAGGCAATTTCTTAAATAATAAACATTTCATTTTCATACTCTCAATTGGTCCTCACAACCAAATTTTGGAGAAGATAATGGAGTAATGTTTCCACAAAAATATCTTTCTTTATCTTACATTTTTTATTATAGACAACCTAAAATCACTAGTTCCATTAAGATAACGCTAAGATATTTTATTTTCGTAATATAATGTGGACAGAAATAACTGAAGATATGTAAATAAAATGATATTCGAAATTTCTACACTATGGAGACGGTGTCTTCCGAGCAGTCAAATAGACATCAACTTCTGTTATGGTTTACTAGTTCATTGCTGTGTGTTTACGGACCTGAAAACACGTAACGGAATTATCAATACCTTTGCGGGCTTTTCTGATTCTTTATGCTCTCGAGCCTTTTGAGTACGTTATGGCCCGCTCTAATACCAACACAACACATAGATTTTTATAAATTCGATTTATTAAAGTAATGATGCAAGCGAATACAATAGTGAATAAATGGAATAATGCTCAAATAACTAAAATATTTCGTTAAAAAGCGTATATTGCTTAATTGATATGAAAATTGTAATTTTGGACTGT
This sequence comes from Teleogryllus occipitalis, assembly GCA_011170035.1. Taxonomy (NCBI): domain Eukaryota; kingdom Metazoa; phylum Arthropoda; class Insecta; order Orthoptera; family Gryllidae; genus Teleogryllus; species Teleogryllus occipitalis. Next base: position 118,856 of record BLKR01001202.1, on the reverse strand, counting down.
TCCGATGAATATATAATTGCCAACAGTCACTGACATTTCACTGTTAAGTGTCACCTTTTTTAGAGACCTAGTATGTGTATCTTGAGTAGCAGTGCTACTCGTAGTAACAAGGTGTATAAAGCACATCGGCTAATGTTCTCGAATGTTATTTTGTGATGAAATGACATACTATCAATAACTTTTGGCAGTAGAAGCAAATAACTCTAAATACACCATAAGCATTTTCATATATTTTATGAGATTTTACTGGTACTGGTTGTTCTGTTAAAATTTGCGAGAATTTCCGCAAGAACTTCACAGTATTCTTTCACTTTGTACAAACAAATCTGTCCAATAACGATTATGCAATAGTAATTAGATCAACACTGTTTTGTTAATCTGATTATCATATCGACAAATGACTATTACAGTGGATCTTTTCATTTTAGATGCCAGGAAAATTATAAAACGTTTCGAATTCTCGTTTAATTCAGCAACGAACTAGTAAACCATAAAGTTTTTTTATGCACCACGGACGTTACTAGATATTTTTGGCCCTCTGACGACTTCCAATCCCTCGGGAGAGAGGCCCTTGGGTTTTGAATTCGCCCGCGGGGCAAAAATATCTTCTTCACGCCCTTGATACATAAATAACTATTTCGCGATTCGTTCAATAACTTTGGTGTTGGTTTTCAGGTTACCGTGACAACCGTGGGTCGTTTGGATCCACAGACCGAGGATATGACGGAGGATCTTCTCCGGGCACTTCACAGTCACCCTCTGCTGCCCGTCCTCATACGGCACATCGCGAGCGTCCCTCGCCAACCCAAAGTGGTCCGCTTTGAGCACCTGAAGGCCCAGGAGAACACCGGCTTCCTTCGTGACAAACCCCCGCGACAGGCCCATATCTTCATCGCCCGGTCGCCTAATATTCTCGATCGATACTTTTTGAAACCGCGAATCCTTCCTCCAAGAAATATGTCAGACATGGGAGAAATCATGGACAAAATATTGTGGTCGAAGTTACAGCCTTTATCTTTTATTAATCCTATGTCTAAAACGCTTATCATTATCAGGGAAAAGCTGGAAAACAATCAGTGTACGATAGATGTCGAATTATTCATAAATATGTTTGATGCTCTGTGGAATCATTGTGGAGTATATCAGGCCCTGCTCTTATTTCAAAGACATCGTTGTTCAAATGCTATGCTATGCTACAATCCTTTTGCCTTTGACGGAAAATACTACGGTAAAGTAGAATTACTGAAGAACACAACTTATACTTATCTGTTTAAAACATTTAGAAAAAGGCTCCGTAATATGAATGGGTATGGCATTCGCATATCAAGTTATACTCAATACCCGCATTTGTTTTTAGGGAAGTTGAATGGACAAGAAATATGGGGAGCTAGCATGAAAATATTAGATATATTAATTGAATACATGAACTTCACTGATATACTAGTCGTGAGAAAATGGGATAAATATGATATATCGGATAATCCATGCAAATATACATATTTAAATATATTTTTTTACAGATGTGATTTTTCGATAAATTTTTGTCAATGGGGTTATTTGCTGGATCTAGGTTTGTCTCAATCTAAAGCCATGATACGTAATGATAATTACCTTATTCTGGTTCCTAAGGCCCCAGAAATTGAATCTTGGCGAGTTCTATACATGGCGTTTAGTCCAACCGTATGGTTGTGCACTATAATAACGTACATGTCATTTTCTTTCTGTTGGTGGTGTATTCGCCGACAAAAGAAGAGGGAAAATGATACTATGAAAATAGTATTTATAGATACATTAAAGTTATTTGTTTCTGCCTCCTGGAAGAAAATACACTACATTCGCGGTTTTGCCGATCGGTTAGTTGCAGCTATCTGCTTGCTCTGTGCAAGTATTGTTCTCATTAGCGCTCTGACAGGCAGCATGTATAAACTCTTGGTGAAACCGCCTCACTATTCCGAAATTAACACGTTTGACGAACTGGAAAAATCGGGTATTAAGATATACTCAATGGGCTTGCAGCATTGGGGAATGTTTACCATCGATGAAGATAGGAGAAAACTCCAAAACAGACTACGAGACACGGAAAGTATTGATAGAAAATTTCTCAAGAGTCTCTTGACAAATAGAGATGGAGCCATTATCAGAAGGGAGTTTTGGTACGAATTATCACTGTTAGTGAATCCTCGTCAATATCGACAATTACATAGGATGCGAGAGACTTTGTTCAGTGATCTGATGACGTTCCACGGCAGAGAAGAGTCACCTTACATGGATCGTTTTGATGAAATTATCGACAGGATTCGCGAGTCGGGATTGCAAACCTTCTGGCTCTCGCCGGTGATTTTTTACACTATGCATGTTAGGAAACGGGAGAGTATTTGGTTTACCGAAGAGGAATCTCTGAAGGTGTTTGGGTTAACACACTTGATTTTGCCATTTTTTATACTTATCTTGGGAATTACTTTGGGCATTGTTATTTGTGTTACTGAATTATGTGTATATAGTTACAGGAAGAGAGTGGGGAATATGTCCACTTAATTTCTATTAAGATAATTTCTCTTCTTTGTGCCCTTCATACAAAAAATGCAATGATTATTGTTTAAAAATATAATTATTAATATGTTCAATTTAATTTTTCATGGTAATGTAATGCACGACATTCATTAATTGTGTCAGTCATACCTTTATAAATATTTTACTTAAGTAAATATCAATGTTGTAGTTAAAATTCATAAATGCTGATAAATATGCTACTTGTGTATTCAACTTTTGAAAGTTAACTAGTTTTCTTTGTGTATGTTGATTTGAAAATATTTAAGAATCATTAAGAAAATTAATTATGAAAGAAGGAAGTGGTATTCTTGAACTATTTTTAATCCAAATTTTGTTTGTTTGTCTGTTTTCCTATATATATATATATATATATATATATATATATATATATATATATATATATTGTAACGATACCGAATATTATACCCAGGCTAATCGAAAACAAAGTGTTGGGTAATCACGCACTGGCGCTTTTGCGTCTTTCCTGAGCCGTCGGGCGGCTGATTCGTTACGCACAACTGCTGTCGCGACACCTCGGCGCCGAGCAAACGGGGAGACTGTGTTTGTTTTCGCCAACGCCGACGCGGGTCTATCCCTGGGGATCTAGCTGGGAGGGGGGCTGCGCAGTTTGGAAACTCCGGGAGAGACCACCTACGTTTATTTACCAAAAGTATGCGAGTGAGAGCGCATCATGGAAAATTCCGCTCGACACACCGACAAGACACAAGAGATTATTGGACCAAATTTAGTTAAGACGTAGGAACCTTTCGCCAATAGAAGCACGTTTTAGTAAAATTTCGGGAAACGTCTAGAACATTTGGGAAACTGGGGGAGGAGAAAAGGCTTGTGAGCGCTGGCATGCGCCGAGCAGGCACATCAGAATGGTGGGAGAGATCCCAGTAGGCGGATCAGAACGGTGGGAGAGATCCCAGTAGGCGGATCACAACGGTGGGAGAGATCACAGTAGGCGGATCAGAAGGGTAGGAGAGGTGAGCGCTGACGTGCGCTGAGCTCGCAGAACAATAGAGCGGGAGAAGGGCAGTGTCCCTCTACTTTAAATTGAGGACGATTAGTTCCTCCGGTTGCTCACTTGTCAAGTATATTTTTTCTTTGATTTCTGCCGATCGCGCCCGCGTCGCACGTCACCATTTACGAGACGATTATTATCGCGTTGTCGGACACCTGAATCTTGAGCTGTCGTCACGTTCATCGTCACCATTACTGCACCACCGCCGTCGCCGCTGCAGCCGTCACCGTGGTCACGCTGCGCCACCGCAACCGCCACCGCCGCCGACGCGGGACTCAAGGACTTCCCCTGCACCCACGGGACGCGCCGCCTGGTGTGAGGTTCGGCGACCTGTGGAGGTTGCCCACCCCAGCGGACCTGCCTGCAAACGGTGACTGTGTTTTGATTTGTCGAGCTGCGGCAAAATCTTCAGCACGCCGTTCAGCCGCAACGCTTGTTTATGAAAGAAACTTTTATCCAGGGGGTATTGTTAATCTCCAGGAAGTGCTCGCCGCGCATTGGCGACTTCCTTACAATATTAAGTTCCCTGTAATGTATTAGCTTTACAGCGTAAAAATAGAAGAAATAATTACTCAGACCTTGATTTTTGTATGCTAAAAATTTAAGTCTTTCATTAAAGTTCATTTGTGTTCTAAATATTTTTTTTAAATTCATCACGTAGCTAAATCCGTCCACCATCCATACTTCTTTAATCTACATGCTTCCTGAGCTAGCCGGCCACACGAGCCCAGGTAAGCACAGGTAGGTTTGGGAGACCGGGTTCGGTGCAATATATATATATATATATATATATATATATATATATATATATATATATATATGTGTGTGTGTGTGTGTGTGTGTGTGTGTGTGTGATAAAATTTGCACACGTTAACAATATGATTTGCTGGAATAGAAGGGCTTTCTGCGGACTGAAAATAAATTGGAGAATAAATAAAAGATGTAACAGGCCATTCATATGTTAAAGAAATTTGAAACGATGCAAAAAAGCAATTTAGTCAGTAGATCTTTTGAAATTAATCGAGACAGTCTAAGAATGAAATATACGTTAGAACCTAATGGACTCATCTTCAAGAGAATATTTGCACCCCGAAAAGAGGGACCGATTTTAAGGTCTCCAAGAACAAAAAATTATTACATTTTGATTTTCGTAGTAGCAACATTTATAACCAGAAAACCGAGAAACACTATTAGTGTATTTTAATATAATATGGAATTCCCATTTTCGCAGAAGCAATTTTAAAGATGTCGTAGCATGTAAAAGCAACGAGAGTTTTTTTTCAGAACATATTTGTTTTAGAAATTACATATATTTCCGACACACGTTACGCGAAATCTAGTAGTTTCTTCAAAAAATTGCACATTACCTTTTTGAAGAGCTGTAATTTTGGGACAGAAAGTATTTAAGGCAAAATTCGCTCCCTTCAATTTTGTAGGTTTGAAATAATAAACAATTTGCAATGTTCGCAAATCCGGACAGTTCACTGAAAATGGGGCTATTATCGTTACTTAATACATTCGAGAAGAAAATTTATAGAATAAAAATTGGAGCGGTTTTTGACAAAAAATGTTTTAAAATCTTACAATGGCCTATATTTCGCGCAAAATTACACGAAAAGTACTCGTGTTATCGAAAAATTGTACATTATTTCAAGCTAGGTGTGTAGAAAACCTATTTCATTAAGGAAAAAATATCTATCTTCAAAATTGCAGTTGTAGGAAGACGCACTTTGACAATTTGGCACAGGAATTTTAACGAATGAGACCTGCACTATTTTCTTGGTTGGTTGATTGTTAGTGATTCCGGGCGCGTGAATAGCGCAGGCGATTATTCCCGTAAGTGTAGTGCACACTTTTCCTCGGGAGATGGCGGTAAACTTCAGCCGCTGGATGGCGAGATCCAGCGCCGACCTGTCGTCGGCTAGCGGGATTTTTCTCAACCAGGTATCTCCCACCTGCGCTGCCCCGCCCCAGCCGAGGTAAGCTTTAAGCTCCCGACGGCATGCGTAGTAGTGTAGTGCATGTTAGTGTAAGTGTGTGTGTAAGGGATAGAACACGGAAGAGGTAGGAAAGATCGCTCGCGGTCCATGAGCCGTTTGTTAGAGTACTGATCCGGCATTCGCCTGGTGTTTTTAAAAAAGCACGGAAAACTAGCAGTCAGAGCAGCCGGTCGCTAGAATTCTCCTCCAGACAGCGACGAATTAGACCTCGCTGGCAAGTTAGTGTCGAAAATCCTGCCACTGTCCTGACCCGAACCTAGGACCTCCCGATCAGAGGGATTGCAGTGACATCACTTGATGCCCTGAGCCATCTCCTCCGGTGTCATTCTCTTAAGATACTTTTACGCTATCTGAGGACAAGGTTTAATAAAAATAAATGATCTTTTTGAGAAATTTTTGGAAATGTTTTTGTGGCTTCATGAAGAAGTACCCTCAAAATTTAAGTTTAATTGAGTTTTTACCGTTCTAAACTCCCAAGACCTTGAGTTCGTTTAGATCGATCTGGGAATATCAATTTTGGAAAAAATTTAGAATTGTTTGGGCGCTAACATTGACAACAGGCGAATAGCCAGACAGGTGGACAGAGAGACGTTTTGTTCTTAATCGATTTTTCAGAATCGAGGACCCAGAAAACACAAATTATGGCTACATCACGTGGTAGAGGAAATAATTTACTATTATAGGATCAGGATTTACCACTTTTTCGTTGCCTGGCACCGACAAGAGCTTTTTGGTCGAAAATTCGCTGTTTTGCGCCGCAAGATTACAATACTTTTTCTTCTTACATTCATAACGGCTAGAAAGTAAAAAGTAACAAATTTTGGAACACGTATGACAACATGCTAAGTATGTTCTATCGTAAGTTATTAAAGAAAACAATCTCAGGTTGAAGTTAAGTACCGCACAAACTGAATTCATGTGGAGTAGTAGACGTTAAAACCTCAAATTAACGTAAAAAAGAATTAATTAAAACAAAGTTTCACTCTATACTTTAGCCCTCAGACGTACGTATTTATAATTGTACTCTTTTGTAAATAAAATTTATTTACATTTTAATTTTGGGTGACGTTACGTTTCGGCTAAACGTTAAAGCCATCTTCAGACATCTTGTTTACAACGGCAAAATTAAAAAAAGGAACAGTTGTATGATTATTGACTACATTTGCATATAAATACTCGTATATAAGTTGACAAATGCATTTTTTGAATATAGGTTTTTTTATTCATGATATCATGGCCGCCACCTTTGTCAAACTCTACCACTGAAGTATTGGGATTGTCATTGACATTTTGATAGTTTTCAAAGTTACATTAAAATCATCAAATCATGTTCATTATATTTGATAGGTTTAGAAACAAGGAATGATACAACTGTAACGTTTTTAATGTGCATTTGAAATCCGCACAGGAAAAGCATCGAAATATATTTGGATGTTGCAGAGATGTTTTTAAGTTCGCCTTAAAACATCTTTGGTCGTTTACCGACCACTGTGAGTTTTAAACTGTAGGGTAAACAGTAGTGAAAACCGTAGAGAGAACTGTAGAGAGAACACATAAGGACAACACAAACACACAGAAACATCCATGCCCCAGGCGGGATTCGAACCCGCGACCCTTCGAGCCGAAGATGTAGCCCTTCCGCCCACAGGCCCTCAAGGACCTCGGTTACGCAGACCGGCGTTGCGGAGATTACCTCGAATAAACAGACAAAAATTCTAAAAGAATTTAAATGGCTTTTATATCGACTAAATAAACATATGAGCTTATTAAAAGAGGGCAATTTTTAAATCACAGAGAGAATATCCAATTTCATTTATGTAGATGTAATAATGTTAAAACATACATGTAAATAATGTCTCATTTGGAAGATTTCCATTTTAATATTGTCAAACGTTTAATGAGAGCGCTTAAAGTTAACTATATGATATCACAACCTCCTTGTGCAGACCTCTTTGTCACCTCATGGAGACTCTTGATCATATTTTCCGTAAATAAATTGATGTAATCAAGCATAACAGTCCGTGTTATACAAGTGACGAACAATATTCCATTGCAAAAGTATCTTTATAACGCTGAAATTTACAAAAATATTTCACGTACGTTAAATCAGGTTTTATTGGAAATTTGAATAGCTACGGTTTGTCTCTTTAATGATGAAAATCGGAAAATGCATCATAATAACGACTCCTATCGAATCTTACGATTTGATTCACTTAGGATATTGAGACAAAACTCCCCAAATACGAGCATATTTTCTGAGAATCGCATACATTGATTACGACTAAAATGATGTGACATACTTCGACCAATGTCCGTATAAAACGTGAGAGTCTTTGTGGTTCCTTCTGCGTGGCAGAGCGGCAGCCATACGCGAGCCAGAAATGAAGATGATGGCAAACGCGATGTGGGTGATGTCAACGATGCTGCTTGTGGTGTTCGCTCAGGCTCAAGTGCAACCGATCACCAGATGGCGGAAGAGGGACTGTCAACTGGCACCACCGCTTCCAGAGGTGGCGCGTTGGCTGTTTCATCAGCAACGACAGGTGAAAGGCTTCATTTGTTCATTTGCTAATGTTCTTTCTGTCTGTTACTGCAATCGTAAGTTTTTGTTTCTGTGATGATACTGTTACACCAATGATACGCGACTGTTACTTCAAATCAACTTACTCTCATGATGAAACCTAAACACACATTTATTTTATTTCACTCAAACAATATTTTACTCTGATATCGTAGCCTTCAATATTGCTTGCAATATTGAAGGCTTTAATTAAGGAATTAATGGGCTTGCAATATTTTACTCTTAAAACACAGAGAAGAAGATGCTGCGGTATTACTTTTTCACAATCTAATAAATAGAATCCATGGGCGTATTTTTGTTGCTAACAAACTAGGGAGATGAAATATATTCCGTTTATCGCTTACCTAATTATTTCTTACGTTTTTCTTTGTCTTCATACAAACTACATGTCCACAAAATAAAATTTTGAGAATAGAAATAATGGAATGGTTTCGCCGAAAAATATTTATACTTTATTATACTTATACTTATGATATATCATATATACTTATGATATATCATGAATACTTTATTACAAACCTAATCTGTATCCAACAAGTTATCATGAAAATGAAAATTCAGAAGAAAATAACATTAATTGTTCACAAATCATAATGATGTGTGAAACTGCCAGTGAATAACACATTATTTCATAATAGTAGTGTTTTCTTGGCAAAATTATCAAATAAATGGAATGATATTTGATGATGAATGATAATGAATGTTGCTCAATGATATGATGCTTAAGTTTAATTCATTTTACCCAAAAAATATTTATATCTGAAAGAAAAATATTGAAAGTGATGTTACTCTTGAAAACAACTGTTTGATTTTTGATTCTGGTATTCAAGAAAACGTACGCAGTTAACCTTCCTCATACGTCGTATACATATTTTACTTTCTTTTGATCAAATAAATCAAATCAAAATTGTTATCAAGGACATTATTAAAGTGTAGTTCTGTCTGGTATATTTCACATGTACCTGTGCATTTTGTTATATATTTGCATTATTTTTCTTCAGAGACTTTTAAGATGGTTCACACAGGAAATTTCTAATTTTTTGGAAAAGAAGAGTTAAACTGTGTATTCGAAGTAAATTTAAGCTGAAATTTCTTAACAAAACTGTTTAAGCTCTAATTTTCTTAAAGGGCTGGGTTGCACCCAATGTAGTACATAGTCTATGGTTGAACGAATATATCGACAGAAAATATTTTTAACTGCACTTATTACTTCTATTTTTAATATGATATATAAGTGAATATATCATACAAAAATGTAAACATTCTGCAAATTACATTTATAATTACATTAAAAAACTTAAAATAAATAAATTAATGAAAAAATTCAACATGAACTTGGTGAGACTCCTAGAATATTATTTCCGATTAAGATCTGCAGCCAAACAACGGAACAGACGCCGACATAAGAGAGGAAAAACATATTTTTTCTGAGACACAGAAAGAGAGACAGAGAGAGAGACAGAGAGAGAGACAGAGAGACAGAGAGAGAGACAGAGAGAGACAGAGAGAGAGAGACAGCGAGAGAGACAGAGAGAGACAGAGAGAGAGACAGAGAGAGAGACAGAGAGAGAGACAGAGAGAGAGAAAGAGAGTGAGACAGAGAGTGAGACGGAGAGAGAGACAGAGAGAGAGACAGAGAGAGAGACAGCGAGAGAGACAGAGAGAGAGACAGAGAGAGAGACAGAGAGAGAGACAGAGAGAGAGACAGAGAGAGAGACAGAGAGAGACAGAGAGAGACAGAGAGAGACAGAGAGAGAGAAAGAGAGTGAGATAGAGTGAGACAGAGAGAGAGACAGAGAGAGACAGAGAGAGAGAGACAGAGAGAGAGACAGAGAGAGAGAGACAGAGAGAGAGACAGAGAGAGACAGAGAGAGACAGAGAGAGACAGAGAGAGAGACAGAGAGAGAGAGAGAGAGACAGAGAGAGAGACAGAGAGAGACAGAGAGAGATAGAGATAGATAGATAGATAGAGAGATAGAGAGTGTGAGAGAGAGAGAGAGGGAGAGAGAGAGAGTGAGAGAAGGTTGTATTTATGAAGCTCTGCCAGCAGAGTTCTTAGGGGCCTGCCATCTCGGGGTTTGCTAGGAGGACAAGGGGCGACTGGAATTGGCTGGCAGCCGTTTATAAATCGCTAAACCGAACACTCGCAGCCAGCTAGACCTGGCAGGCCCCTGGCAGAGGTTTATAAATACGGCCCTTAAAACCTAAGTCTCTCCACTCGAAATGTTAGTACCACTGTCTGGGATGTGGTGCTTTCCTGACCGCTTAAAACACACACACACACAAACACACGCACACGCACTCACACACGCGTAGTAATAAACCATTTAAACTACCTACATGCAAAAATTTGATAATAAATTTTCTCTTTAGGTCAAAGTGACAAGCGTGGGTCGCTTAGACCCACAAACGCAGGACACGATGGAGGATCTTCTGTGCGCGTTGCACAGTCACCAACCTCAACTGCCCGTCCTCACTCAGCACATTGCGAGAGTGCCTCAGCAACCCGAGAGCATCCCCTTCGAGCATCTGAAGGCCCAAGAGGATACAGGCTACGTGAAACCTCCACGACAGGCCCATATCTACATCGCCCGGACGCCAAATATTCTCGATCGCTACTTTCTGAAACCTCGCATCCTTCTGCCACGAAACATGTCAAACATACAAGCAATCATGGAGAAAATATGGTGGAACAGATTGCAGCCTTTATCTATTATTAATCCTATGTCTAAAACGCTGATTATTATCAGGGAGAAGCTGGAAAACAATTTATGTATGATAGATGTCAATTTTTTCATGAATATGTTTGACGCTCTGTGGGATCACTGGGGAGTGTTTCACGTTGTACTCTTATATCAAAGGCAGCGTTGTTCCAATGCTATGCTTACCTACAATCCTTTTGCTTATGACGGAAAATACTACGGTAAAGCGGAATTACTGACAAACGACACTAATACCCATCTATTTCAAACTTTTGAAAAAAGACTCCATAACATGAATGGCTACGGTATTTACATATCAACTTATCTTCACTATCCGCATTTGTTTCATGCCACGTTTGAAGGTAAATCAGTTTGGGGACCTAACATAATGATATTAAAAATATTAACAGAAAATATGAATTTTCGTTATCGACTAGTCATGGATAAGTGGGATAAATACGCAGGAATATGCCCGAGAGCGTTCTTAAATATATTTTTTCACAGATGCGATTTCTCTCTAAATTCCTGTCAGTGGGGGCATACATTGGAACTAGGTCTGTCTCAATCTAGGGCTCTTGCACACATGGATCCGTACCTCATTCTTGTTCCAAAGGCATTAGAAAAGGAATCTTGGAGAGTACTGTATATGGCGTTTAGTCCGAAAGTATGGACATGCACTATAATCACGTACATGTTAACTTCATTCAGTTGGTGGATTATACGAAGGCAAAAGGAGAGGAAAAAACATTCTCTGAAGATAGTTTTCGTCGATACGTTAAAGATATTCGTTTCCGCTTCCTCTAAGGAAATGTTCCTCATTCAACGTGTTGCTGACCGTTTGGTTGCCGCCACATGCTTGCTCTGCGCAAGTATCGTTCTCGTCAGTGCACTAACAGGTAGCATGTATAAACTCTTGGTAGAGCCACCTCACTATCCGGAAATAAACACGTTCCTTGAATTGGAAAAATCTGGTCTAAAGATATATTCAATGGGTTTGGGTCATTGGGACTTGTTTTCACTCGATCCTCTGAGACGAAAGCTTCAAAATAGATTACGAGACACGGAAAACATTGACAATGAATTTCTGAAGAAACTCTTGATAAAGAGAGATGGATCTTTCATAAGAACTGAGTTTTGGTACAAGTTATCTTTGTTGTTGAGCCCTCGCCAATATAGAAAATTTCATAGGATGAAAGAGAGTTTGTTCAGTGACATGTACACTTTCCACGGCCGAGAAGAATCGCCTTACATTGATCGCATTGATGAAATTCTTAGCAGAATTCGCGAGTCTGGGGTACACTCCTTTTGGCTTTCTGGGGTGATTTTCTACGCTATTCATGTAAGCCAAAAAGAAAGTATTAGGTATTTCTACGTAGAACCAGTGAATGTTTTTGGGATTTTACATTTGATTTTACCATTTTGTCTCTTAATATTAGGGATTGTTTTGAGTATAGTTGTTAGCATCACTGAGTTATTGGTATTTCGTTGTAGAAAGAGACAGAAAAAACATACATAGTTGAGTTTCTAGAAAAAATTGACACCCTTGTTTTAAAATGGATAATTGAATGTTTTACAAGATATAACATTTGATATTTATTTCACACGGAAATGTTTACATATTAATCAATCCATTTCTCTCACTCATGCTGGAACCTTGATAATACTGCCTGCATGTTCATACAGCTACACTACTGAGGGCATGCTGCATAATGAGTTGTGTCTTTAAGATGAGTACCATTTGAAAGTCATTTTTGTTCTTGTTGTATTGTTTAATTCGTTGATAAGATTACTGTATTGAAATGACAGAATCCTGGCAATAATATTTTTCATTTGTTGAATTTAATTTATATTGAGGTAACTCATGACATACGCAAGTAATGCATGTTCGAAATTCTGAGTTTTCTGAAAAATTATAAACGCAGCTTGAAATTCTCTGCTCGCCTTTGACAATGAGATAAATTTGCTCTGTAGTAAAAGTTTATTGTGAGTGTTCAACCGGGATAGAATGGTTCAATTTATGTTGAAAAGGTTTTTCAAAAACAGAGGGTAAGAGATAGAGTAATTTCAAACCAAAAATGATAAAATTTGTTCAATTCGATGAAACAATAATATAAATAATATGTACAACGAAATTTGATAGAATGTGCCATAGTATTTGTACAAAGAATTGCATGACATACTCACGATCCTCTCTATAAACGTGGTAAAGGTTTAAACACATTCGAATGGAAGCGAAAGTTTATTCTTGGACATTTTCTTATGCACAGAGCACAGAATATGGCTTCGTTGTAAAATTTCAATTTTGATTAAAGATTTTTATTTGTATAAATACTTGTATTAATTTTATCCCGGTTCGTCTCGGGGGTTTTGTTAAGAGTTTTCAAGAGAAATATACAGGATGGATAGACGTAATATTATAATTTTACTTCCACAGCTACAATTATTAACAGAAAAGATGTACATTTGTAGGGAATCTAGTTTTGAAAATGGAACACAATAATAATTCAGAAAATGTAAATGTACAATTTTCCTTTCAGTGTCAAAACAAGAACAGTTCTAAATAATAGTGATAATTCCGAACGTGTAAGTGTTTCAGGCTTCGATATATTCACATGATTGCGCTATTATTTTTCTTTAACAGAGCACCTTAAAAGAATGGAAATGGTATTAAACAACGCTCTAGAATGGCATTGACTGTTTTCTCGTTTCTTTAGAAGCTTTCCTTTAAGCAGATTTACCCGATGAAAGAATGAAGACCCCATCAAAAAGAATTACTTGCATTTATAAAACTATTTCAAGAAATGTAGTACAAGCAGATAAAAATGTCCAGATTTCATAAGCTTGTGCTTACGCAATAGACATCAATTTATTAGCTGTTTTGAATTGAAAATTGGTGTTTTGAGCTAATGTGACGATGATACTTAGGCTGAATTGATTTCACAAAAACAATTATTGCACTGAAATCGGTAATCGTAGAATTTTTTTGCTGAGGCGTTTGAAATTAAAGTAAGAATAAAATATATATAGACAAACAAAATTAAATTGTATCCCATTTTAAATATCAAATTAGTTAAATATACAAGAAGATGTGAGGATTTGCTAAATCGTGAACATAGATATTAGTGTATCACTCGCCGAGACTTCGAATGGTTTCCTAGGCGGGGCAACTAATACTATAAACAATTTATACAGCAGAGATATTTATTTTGACGTAAAAGAAGCAACATTAACATGGAATTTACAAGATAGACTTAAAGGAAATATTCATTTAAAATAATTATTTTGATAAGGTAAAATTTTTAGACAACCTTACTTTCATTTTACTTTAATTAAAGTACACAAAACAATTAAGTGTGTACTGCGTTGCATTAAGATCCGTAATAGATGATCCGTTCAGAAGAAAGTATTTTATTTTCTTTGATGCTTTCACAGTTTTATCTGAATATTTGAGCATCATCTCACTTTTAGAATGCTGTGCACGCTGTAAAAGTAAACCCTTTTACTAGCGTCTGTCTAAAAACTAAATTTGGCATTTTATTTTTTAGCAGTGTCTTTTATTTATTATTTAACAGTGTCTAAATTTTGATGGACATAATCTATACTTTTTACATGTTATGAGAATTCCGTTAGGTGCAATATGGTACTTCATTAATCGAGCGGTAAAATACCTTTGAAAGATATGGCATCGCCACAGATTGTTTACAGTGTCGACTTTCACAAATTCATTATTTCACCTACTTAAGAATTATACATCATCTCTCGACTAACAAAGAGCTTTATACTGCAATTCACTTACAGAAAATTCATTCGACATAGAGCAACTTTTCAGACAATCGAGACAATTGTTTACTGTGAAAATAATGGAACAAACTTCAACAGATGTTCATGAGAGTCTTTGGGATTCCATCTGCGTATTAGAGTGACAGCCATGTGCGAGCCAGAAATGAAGGTGATGGCGATGATTTTGGGGGACACTTCGCACAGTGTCTTCTGGACGGCGCGCCACTTCGAGAAGTGGCTACGTGGCTCTTTGGCTAGCAAAGTCAGGTAAGATACTTCAGGTCACCTGATTCCAACAAGATCGACTGAACACGTATTTATTTTATTTCAATCCAACAATATGTTACTTTCAAAGTACGTACTACATACACCCAAGTGGTATAGGTAGTACACCGTCTTTTTTCATGATAATCATATTCCAATGAAAGTTTATATCGTGTAGGTTCTATTTCTGAGAAGATTGTAGAAAAATGCGAGATATGAATCATCTTGGCCCTTATCCGTTAGATACTCCGCACGTTGCTAAGAGCTCCGAGGACAAGTGAATTGCAGTTGTATGTGTTAAGTTGCTCACACATTGTGTATACAGTTGCATGACGTTACTTTATATTGAACAATAACATATGATACTTGATATGGGAGGCGGCGCTTTATGAATAGTGGTACCAATATTTCCAACGACTCATAACTGCCACGCATTCGAGTATATAACTTTGCTTCTGAGGAAAAGCATCTAAATTCCAACAAGAGCTTAAGACACTGAGAAATTACGTTTTATTAATCAAATTCTCATACATAATATTTCATTCATTAATTACATTTAAGTGTTACATGCACTTTGTAAGTTTGTGTTTTTTATCAAGTTTAATTGACCCGAAATTCTTTCTTTATTTAGTTTGTTATTAAAACAACTCCAACTACTATATAGCGTGACATATTTTTAAACTCATATTACTACCAAAAATTACAATCATAATACGATAATTACCAAGACTTTTGAATTTATTAGGATATCTAATTTTAGTGATTTACTAAAAATCATTATTTAGACACACACACAACCGAGAAATTGCCATTTGAAAATAAAATGAAGTGGAAAGATATAGACGTATGAAAAGTAAAGAAAAGAAACCAAAAGGTCATGTGTTAAAAGATGATTATAATTCATAAAAAGGAGGAATCTGTACTTCGACATTTACACATAACCGTTAAACAGACGAAACAAATTGCAATCAAAAGAATTTTTAAAAAGTATATTTGATATTTGATACGAGTACATACAAACTCGTTGAAATTACTACCACACTTTCCCAGAAAATTATATTTCCCAGAAAACATTACCACACTTTTGAAATCCGCACAGACAGGTAAACGAGTCCACCCACCTGCTTGTGGTGGCTAAATAATACAGAAACATATGCTTAAACCACCCAGAAAACATTCCCTCCCTTTTGCAATCCACCCAGACAGGTAAAGGAGTCCACCCACCTGCTTGTGGCGGCTACGAAATACAGAATGTCACAGAAACATTTCCTTAAACTACCCAGACAAATATCCCCTCCCTTTTGCAATCCACCCAGACAGGTAAAGGAGTCCACCCACCTGCTTGTGGCGGCTACGAAATACAGAATGTCACAGAAACATTTCCTTAAACTACCCACACAAATATCCCCTCCCTTTTGCAATCCACCCAGACAGGTCAAGGAGTCCACCCACCTGCTTGTGGCGGCTACGAAATACAGAATGTCACAGAAACATTTCCTTAAACTACCCAGACAAATATCCCCTCCCTTTTGCAATCCACCCAGACAGGTAAAGGAGTCCACCCACCTGCTTGTGGCGGCTACGAAATACAGAATGTCACAGAAACATTTCCTTAAACTACCCACACAAATATCCCCTCCCTTTTGCAATCCACCCAGACAGGTAAAGGAGTCCACCCACCTGCTTGTGGCGGCTACGAAATACAGAATATCACAGAAACATTTCCTTAAACTACCCAGACAAATATCCCCTCCCTTTTGCAATCCACCCAGACAGGTCAAGGAGTCCACCCACCTGCTTGTGGCGGCGAGGGAACACGGAGTTCTCCATGTGCAGCGTGGCGTTGACCTCCTTGCCGGCGGCGCAGGTGCACGCCTTGAGGAAGCTCTTCTTGAAGTTGTCGGAGAGGAAGGCGTACAGCACCGGGTTCATGGCCGAGTTGGAGTAGGAGAGGCAGCCCGCCAGCAGGAAGACGGTGACGGCCACGCGCGACTGGCACTGCTTGGGCGGTGTGAAGATGAGCGCCATCTGTGTCACCCAGTACGGCAGCCAGCACAGCACGTACACCGCGATCACCGTCAGCACCAACTTCGTCACCTGCGAGCGCCAACAAGGGACGTCACTACCAGTGTGTGGTATGTGGTGGACGTTACTACGAGTGTGAAGGGACGTTACCACGAGTGTGAAGGGACATTACTGCAGCACCTTCACAACACCTCAGGCGTTGAGATTCTCTGATGAATGGAAGGGCTTGGAGGCAGTGATAAGGTAAACCACATTATTTATGAGAAGTCCCGGGGCTATCAGGAAATGTTAACATTTATATTGTTGTGGAATTGTGTCTTGTATTGTTACTAAGTAAGTGTGGTTCATGTATATTTTGAAAACAAAGAATTTTTTCGAACTCCGAAAATTAAACAAAAATCGTTCAGAAAATTAATGAATTACAAACGACAAACACTGTTTAAGTTGACATTTGCAATAGAATCATGTAACAATTACAATTATTTTTTCTGTAAATAATAAAAAAGATTACATACAAAAACATGTTAATTTTTTACCAAAAAATCTGTTGATTATTGTCATGATATGCAAGATGCTGACGCTCTAGTGTGAGTAATGTGGTGGGCATTCATTTCATTTTGGTTCAAACTGTGTATTTTTATGTATATGTTTTCTTACAGAGTGAATACTGATTATCGAAAAAAAATTACAGACGCTATGGAAAATAGAACTGTAGACATTTATTAAACATTTTTAAGAACTTCACACATGTCTACTTATATTTTGATTTTCTTTGTATAATAATACTGACCGCCAATTGGATACTTCGTCAATTAATTTGAGAGATTATGTATAGACAATGTACAATTTTGGGAATGGAAATAAATATCTTTATTTCTTAGTATATGAAGGACTTGGGGCAGTAACAAGTTATGCTTTGATATCTTTATCAAAATTAAAATATCAACATGTACAATTAACAAAATCCCTATGGATGATATCGCTTATTTTGTTCCTGCTTCAAACTTTTTAATTGAAGGCGTAGTGGCTATAGTTAGATTATACCCACTTCTGTAATGTTTCATAAGTAGCAGTGAAAACATTTCTTTTAAAACCCAGTCATCTTTAAGTGTGTGAATACATATTTTGCTGCTAATAGAAACTATTTCATTGCTTTTGGATATTCTACCGACATTCTGGGTATCTAAGAAAACCATATTCATGTCTTCTATGGTCGGAGGGCGCATAATTTACTTGCAATTTTAGTGCGAATTGAAAATTAATAAAAACAGATATTTATGTATTTTTTCCTATGTTCTTTGGTAACTAACGTAACTATTGATATCCTTCACATGGTCGGAGGCTTAAATAGGTTTATTTCAATTTCTATGCGCATTGGAAATTAATAATATGGATGCCCGAATGACATTTTCGAAACACATGGTTGCTATGGCATTGGCGTAGCTTAAATTGGCGTCACCCTGAGCGAAACTAATAGTGTCACCCTTCTAAATTAAATATAAAATTATGTATATCTGAATAGTTTATACATTATTGGAAACAAATACAAGTATATTTGCACGATATTAAAGATAATTTGTAAATTATTTTATCAAGATTAACAATAAGATAAAGTAATCGCCGAAATCGAGACCCTTGGACCACTGAAGAATACTGGACCACTGCTTATAGTTACGCGTTTTACTTTACATAATTTTTCTTTGCTTTCTTAGTACATACGATTTAATTGTATAACTATTAATTTATTTATATGTATATATATATAATTTTTTTAAATAAATCATTAAAATACATAATTCGAACTATAAAGTCTTAATTAATTGGTGTCACCCCTAAAATGGTGTCACCCGGACTGCTATGGTTTAATGAAACCGTGAAAGTATTCAGGTTGTTACGCCTAGATTTAAGACTCAACCGGGAGAGGGACAACTGTAGACTCCGAAAGGTGAAAAAGACGGACATGGTAATAATATACTTGTCATGGGCTCCCCGACATTCGAGGAATGGGGCCCAGAGAGAGGAAATTGGAGAATGACGTCACGATGTGACGTAGAAGCCACATGTAACATGGAGAGTGAGTAAGGTATAAGCGGCACACTCAGAAAGCAGTGCTCTCAAATCTTATTTGCGTTCCGAGATGGTGTATGCTAGTCTTGTTTACTCTTTCTTTCGAGCATTATCTCTTCTGTATGAACTATGACCTATTGCATCGACTGTGAACTTTATTACTGGGCCACTGAATAGCGGTTGGTTTCGATATTCTTGACGACTTTGTTTTCGTGCAATCAAATCAGACTCTGTCAAAAAATTGTTTCCCCAATTCTGTTTTTACAATATCAGAATAAAGTACTAATGAAGAAAATAGTAGAACGAGATAAAAATAGTAAGGTGCAAATAACGTAAGATAATTGACAATCGAGTGTGGAGGGGGTATGCGTTGCCGGCCACTAGCGTTATATCACATTGCGATGTAACTACGTCACGTTACACGACACTAACAAAACTAATAGCACATGCTACTCTCAATGCTGTCCGCCGCAAGTCATTTTATCACAATTTACCTCACCTTCTACACTTGTAATGTCGCTCAGCTGTTTAACTACGACAGTCGACCCATGCGATTCATTTGTTCTATAATACGGGATGACAGCACTATGCAAATGTCGAAGCTTCTGGTTGGTTGTTGCTACGGCACTGCTCTTTCCACGTGACGATGAACTGTCTAATTTTAGGTTGGGTCCGTACCATAGACGTTTTGGCAGCAGATGCTGGGGGGGTTCACGGGTTCGAATCCCCTTTTGGACATCGATGGTTGCTTTAGATTTGTGGCGTGGTGGCTTCTATTTAAAACATCATGTTCTGTGAATGTGATATGAATTTAACGGCCTGCGAGCTTGGGGGATTAAGTTCATAAATACTTCTACGGACCACTACGTGACCGCCATCTGGCCACTACGAAACCTCTGTATCAGAAATAGGGTGCAAGTGAGCCACGGACTTACGAATCACTAGCGGAAGAGGAGTTATTACGTTCTTGTGAGGGGGCGTACGAACCAAAGCGGAATGACAAATTGGAGGTCTAGAGGTTAAGGAGGAGTTCGGACGAGATATCTGTGATGTATGGACGACCGTTAAAATGCAAGCGTGGGTTTGCAGTTTAACTGTCGCTGAGCACACATATCTCATGCGAACTTTACCCTACAATAGAGTGATGAGAAGACAGTGGCGTTAATTGGGATAGAGAGCGCCAGCTGATAACAGAAAGGTTCAGTGACGTAAAAACCTCAGCGATGAAGCACCTCTAAGTTTATTTGCAGAGCAATTGCAGTGTTCGATTTCGCAGGCGTACCTCACGAGTCGTTGAGCGAACCGGAAGAGCTGGCTCAGGGCATCACTGTAGTGCCTCTGACCGGGAGGTCCAAGGGTTTCGACGATGTTAGAATTTTCGACACGAGCACTATATAACTAGGTCGAATTCAGCCGCTGTCTGGAGGAGAATTGTAGCCCGGTAGAATTGTAGGCCGGTTGCTCTGATCGGAATTTTTCTGTTGCTTCTCCAACCAACATCAAGGAAATGCCGGAGAATTTCCCTAACAAACAGGCCACGGTTCGCGCGCGATCTTTCCTTGCTCTTCCTTGTCCTATCTTCACCCTTTACTTACCCACACGTACAATTACATTCACTACACTACTACACATGTCGCGAGACCAGTCAGGGGCTTGTCCCGGATGGAGCATTATCTCGCTAGCTGGGGGGAAGATACCTGGTTGAGGAAAACCACGGAAACAGACAAATAGGACGGTGCTAGACCTCACCATCCGTGAAAGATGACCGCTACCTCCCGCGATGAAACCATGCTTTACACTCACAGGACACTTACATGCCCATGGTAGAACATGTGCCCGGAAACACTAATCCGTCAAGATACCTGTTGGGGGGAACCAGAAGCTGACGTTTAGGTCGACGCAGCATCTCGGTAGCCGTGGCAGATGGCCGCTACTTCCCACATTAAACCATGCGTCACAGTTATGTGACTCATGCCCTTAGTAGTAGACGCGCCCGGAAATAATCAATCAAACGGAGAGTGATACCTGTACATGTATGACGGCGCCGGATATCGCCATCCGTGAACAATGACCGCCACCACACGCGATACAACCATGCATTACACTCACGGGACTAATGCCCTTAGTAGTAGACGCACCCGGAAACACTAATCCAGATACCTGGTTTGGAAAAACCAGCAAGCTGACGTATAGGTAGGCGCCGGATCTTGGCAGCCATAGAAGATGGACGCTACTTTCCGCGATAAAACCACGCATTACACTCACGGGACTAATGCCCTTAGTAGTAGACGCGCTCGGAAACACTAATGAATCAGTTTGCGACGGCGATGGTGTAACGGCTGTTATACCCAAGTTCGCGGGTTCAAAGCCGATCGAAGCCGTGGATTTTTAAGGCCCGATTTTTAAGGGTGAAAAAATCCTTCGTACGTCTTCCTTCGGAGGAGAAGTAAAGCCGCCTGTCCCATGTTAGTAGATTTACTGCCTGTAAAAGATCCTCAAGTCTAAATGAAGCCTCTGAAGTAAATTCAAATTTGGCTGTTTCGTCGCCCAAGTAATACCTTCTTTGTCCCCTAGTAGGTGAAAGGAGCGTAACGAAATTTGCGTGGTCAGGCGGAAGAGCAGGCCTCATGGCCTGAGTCTCGCCACGTAAAATAAGGCATTCATTCATTCCGTCAGTCAGTCAATGAAAGGGATTGATTGATTTTTTCGTGTTTCCGGGCGCGTCAACGGCTTCGGTCATTAGTCCCGTTAGTGTAGTGCATGTTTTTTTCTCGGGAGATGGCTGTGATCTTCCCCCGCTGGATGGCGAGATCCGGCGCCGACCTACCGTCGGCCTTTGGGTTTTCCCCCTAACCAAAACTCTCCCACCAGCGGGGCACCGCCCCAGTCGGGACAAGCTCTAAGCTCCCAACCAGTCTCCCGGAATATGTGGTAGTGTAGTGAATGTTAGTGTAAGTGTGTGTGTAAGAGGAGAGGATAGGACAAGGAAGAGGAAGGACAGATCGCGCGCGGTCCGTTTGATAGGGTACTGCTCCGGCATTCGCCTGGTGTTGATCGGAGAAACAACGGAAAACTACCGATCAGAGCAGCCGGCCGCTAGAATTCTCCTCCAGACAGCGAGTGAAGTGAATGAAAGCGCGCTAACGGTACCTTGCGGTGCGACTTCTTCTTCTCCTTGCTGCGGTGCTTTGGCCCCACGGTGCGCAACTTGCGGATGACGAGGCAGTAGAAGACGAAGATGAGCAGCAGCGGGATGGCGAAGCCCAGCACGAAGGAGTAGAGCGTGAAGGCGGTCTGGCCCGACACGTGCGCGCTCTCGGGCCACAGGATGTTGCAGCTGCTCATGTCCTCGCGCTCCACCGTGCTGGCGTACATGAACACCGGCACCATCAGCAGCGCCGACGCCGTCCACGCCGTCAGCGACACCACCTGCGCCAGCGCCCACGCCGCTCGTCACCCAGGTAAGGTAAACCACATTATTCATGAGAAGTCCCGGGGATATCCGGAAATGTTAATATTTCTATGGTTGTGGAATGGTGTCTTATATTGTTACTAAGTAAGTGTGGTTCATGTATATTTTGAAAACAAAGAATTTTACGAACACCGAAAATTAAACAAAAATTATTCAGAAAATTAATGAATAACATACGACAAAAACTGTTTAAGTTGACATTTGCAATCAAATCACGTGACAATTACAATGATGTTTTCTCTAAATAATAAAAAAGTTCACACCCAAAGCATGTTACTTTTTTACCAAAAAAACTGATGGTGATATGCAAGATGCTGACGCTCTAGTGTGTGCAGTGTGGTGGGTATTCATTTTATTTTGGTTCAAACTGTGTACTTTTATGTATATGTTTTGTTACAGAGTGCACCCGCAAGCGTAGGAGACAATCGATCAACTCTCATCTAATATCGAAACTTATTAATAATTTTCAGATGTTTGATAGTTTTCCCACTGGCATTAAACTGCGTGTTATTGGTGAAAAATTACAACCATTTTTCTCAATTAGCTAAACACATGTTTAAATAGCGCTTTAATGCGAAACGATTCGTCACTTCGTTATAGAAGTTACTTGACGATTGTTCTTCTTCTAGGACGTCCAGAAGGTTGTTATTAATATGAATCGAAGATCTGTGAATATTTATACGTTTCGTCGAAGAAAATATCTACTTTCTCGAATGCAAGAAAAAAAAGAATAAAAACAAACGAAAATTGAGAACTGACATATTACGACAGCTCCATTACGAAGAACGAACGTGGACGCCTAGTGAGATATTTACGATATTTCTGTGTAACTTGAAGGGAGAAATATGGGAGAAATGTGGACCATGTCGTTCAAATAATGGCTACATCAACGAAAGGAATGTGAATTTTAAAAAAATCATGCAGTAAAACTAGCCTAGAAAGAATTTTTAGTGTAAAAACGTTTAATATGGCAATTGTTCAATCTACAGATAGACATTATGCATGACAGGCGTGAATGAGATTATTGGTTGTTTGTTTTATATAATGTATGAATGGCTTTATGGTAAGTTTATTTTTATTTCCATTGTTATGATTATATGAATACGTTATTTGTAGACATCGGATGTTTAGGCACTAAAAAATCGTCTTTTAGGCGCCTAAAAAGGCACTGAAAAAGTCAAGAATAAGGAGGAAATAGGCACTGTCATAAGTTACATACACAATAAAATGGAAAATTGTAATTTTTGTATATATTATTTTGTAAACTTAAATGCACAAAACCAGTTCGTATATTTATATGTAAAACTACATTTACGTATTTACAACACTTCTGCATTTTATTCTTAATAGTTTCCATTTACCAGAAATATTTACATATTACCAGAAACTTTTCAAGGATCACAATTTCAAATTTGCGACGACTGGGAGACAAAATCAGTTTGAATGCGGAGAAGGATATCTGAACGATGTGACTGCCATATATTTTAGCAGTCCAACAATAGCAACACTGAAACTGATTTTTACTTATTTCCCCTTAAAATTTCGGTTCCCTCGGTGTATCGTCAATGTTCTCAGATCATGGCTGGTATTTATGAAATAGGCAAATGAAGAAAAATCAGTTGGTATACTTTCATGAATTCACTCGTAATTTTAAATTTCAAGACGTGAATTGAAGGTTTCGTAATGAATGGTCACGTTGGACCATCGCCGATTTTCCGATATCTTAGCATTGTATATAAATATACAAAATAAAAGGCAAAAAAAGTCCTAAAAAAGGTATTTATGCAAAAAATAGGCATTTATGCTAAAATAAGCAAAAATAAGCATTATAAAATTCTGTCAAATGTCATCATTTGTCATGATTCGTGGACATATATTATCAGCCTTTAAATAAGTTCTCTAGAAAAAAATAGGCATTTCCCTAAACATCCGATGTCTAGTTATTTGTATTATTTCCAGTCGATCATTAAAAGATTGTCTAATGGATATAAAATGCTTTTGGTGAAACATTCGTTTCAGACATAAATGCCATGTGTTGTTATTGCTACATTCAATATTTCCCACCGAATCTGTAAATTTCTTAATAATCGAAGTTCTGCGCAGGCGAGATCATTGACTCACATAAATAATACATATTTTTTACGAACAGCAAAAACAAAGCACTAACAACGGCAAGAAATCACTTATATGCTAGAAATGACAATATTGAGTATATTAAAAAGTAAAGGGAGAAATAGATAGTGATTTGCAACGTATGGTTGCGTAGGAAGTTCTGACGACTTATACATGTAGTTATGCCTATGCCATAAATTAATAATTATCTGCGAGGCGCACCCAGAAAGTAACTTACCCTAGGTCGCCAACAAAAAACCATAACACAATTTCATAAAATAAATTGTAGCAGATACAGCACATGTTGCACAATTTTTTTACATAATCACCACCAGAATCGGGACATTAATAATAGCGTGGGATCAACATTTACATTCCTGTGGTGTAGACGTCTGCTGCCTGGGATACGTACAAATATTTTACAGTGCGGATCTCGCCTCCAAAGATTTCCATCTTATCACACCCCTCAAGAGAGTCCTGTCCGGTCAGAATTATGCTTAACACAAGGACGCAGATTTGCTGTGACTGACGAACACTGGTACTGACTACCCCAGGTGGCAGATTTCTACTATACAGAGGTACAAATGTTGAACCCAAGGAATGACAAAAGTCTCAATTCTGTTGGTGATTATGTGGAAAAATAGGACAACATGGCCGGTCTACCACTACAACAAATTCTCCCTTTGAAATTCAGTTTTCCTTTTGTCGATGACGTAGGGAACCTTAGTTTCCGGATGCGCTTCGTCCTTTGTTACCTTGGATACTAAGGGCGTGCGGATCCTGGGCGAAGCGATGGGGTGACAGACAGCCACGTAGCGGTCGGCCGACATGATGGTGAGGAAGATGGAGGAAGTGAACTGGTTGATGGAGGTGGACGTCATGTAGGCCTTGCACATGAGGTTGCCGAAGGGCCACAGCTGCATGGACATGGTGGCCAGCAGGAACGGAATGCCCACCAGGAAGCACTCGTCCGCCACGGCCAGGTTCACGATGTACATGTTGGTGACGGTCTGCATCTTGGAGAAGCGCAGCACCACGTAGATGACCAGCGAGTTGCCCAGAAGCCCCACCACGCACACGGTGGCGTACAGCAGCTGCGGAGCACGTATGGGCGTTGGCACACCACGCACACCACGCCACAGCACAGCAAGCGAAAAAATAGTTATTTCTGCACCAAGGATTCTAATGATCGAGCGGTGACAAGCTGCCCAAGGGACAGAGGAAATGTTTTCGCACGAGATCATTAGAACTAGTTAATGCCCGTGGAAAATACATAATTTTATTTTTTACCTAATTTTATTGTTTCAGATTTACTTATTTACTAGTTAACTAGATGTTAACTTGATTTGGTTTGTCTTTTAATATTTCCCTCCCATAATTCCCTTTCATGATTCCCTCTCACAATTCCCTCAATAAGAGAACATGTAGCATCATTCAACTGTTTTCATATTTCCCACAATCCTTTCGATCCAGATAATTTACGCAGGAGATATCAAGCTCCGTATTGAAGGCAATAACAAGCAATAACGTATCCGTAAAAAATAAAAAAAATATTTTGACAAAAAAAGTTCCAATATTTTTCTTAGGCGTAAGTATGTAACTACTAGTTTGTGAGCTAGAGAATTCCTTGAACATACATAATACGTTTACAAACAAGCTTGGTATACAGCTAATGAGACATTGGATGCTCCAAACTAACACACATTAAGGGGAAAATCAATTATTTTGACAAAAGAAAGTTCCAACTCTGTGGTTACCGCAGAAATGGGTACGGATTGGTAAAAAGAAGTAATCTTTGCACAATATGTCGCCTGCTAGAGCGCAAATTTAAAAGCCATGCATTGCTCACGTTTCTTAGGGGAACTGATGAAGAGGTAAACGTCTCGAAACATCTATATGTAGGAATACAAGGTTTGTATTCAGTGTAAATACATTTTTGCTGTGGAAGATAACTTCTTTTTACCTATCCAAAAGTTTCAATATTTTTATATGGATTTAAGTGTGTAACTGTTTGGACTGAAGCTTGAAAAATGACTGATCTTACTAAATATCTTTAAAAAGAAGTCTGGTTTAGAGGTGCGCTTTTAAGCAATAGCCCACAGACTATGCGTAAACACATTTTTGAAAATAATGTTGGTTACTATAATAGATTCAATTTTTCCTTATTCAGAATATCAGCTTGCCTCTGCGAAAATGCGAAGAACATTTCCAGAGAATTCCCGCAGTTTGAATCAGAATAATTATTTTGATATACAGATGGGAAATTTGAAAGAACGATGAGAAAATAATACGCAAATGAAAGAAAACAAGTGCAGGAAGTACTAGAACTCTATGTGGCATGAAAATTACAATCATATTAGAACACAAGAAAACATGAATTCACAAGAAGCATTAATATTATCCCTTTTTATCTCCTTCCCTACCTTTTACCCCTCCGTATTTCCAATATAATACTAAAACCACAAGATATTCAGTCCAATAATGATTTTAACGGCTAATGAATGTGCGAAGTCTATGCGACAAGTAGCCGTAATAATGTTATGAATATACAATAATCATTTATAATACAATGACGTCATAATAATAATAATAATAATAATAATAATAATAATAATAATAATAATAATAATAATAATAATAATGACAAAAACAATGTCTTCTGTTAGTTTGCCTCGATCATTGACAGTCAAAGGCTTGCACAGCAGGTAGAAACACAACGTATAAGAGTGACCAAGCCAAGATGTAACAAGAAATAAAGATTCTTTTGCCAGGTCTGTGGTAGCGCCCAGAACAAAAACCGCTAGAGACTGAGATATTTTATCATTAAGTCGGTAATTATGATCAAACAGAAAAAAGTATTAGATACGAAATCTTTATAAACATTTAAAAATACCGTAACAATACCCGTCAATGAGACACAGCTCACATATACGTCAATAAGAAAGACCAATCTCTCATTACTTTTGAAAATGAATCCATAGCTTTGACAGAAAAACGCCACAATATAAACATGCTTGATATTGAAAATAAAATATGATCTAAATCCTAATGCTCAGCAAACCAATCCAAAACGTACTACATACACTATTTGAAGTTCATTTTAAAAAGTTTTGAAGGAAACACGTCGTCAGAGACTGAACATGTAATGGCGTGAGGAAATGTATAAAAATAACAAGTAAAATCAGCAATTCAGAAATTCCCCTTCAATGAACGAGTAAGAGTTGATATCATGTATTTGATTACGTGAGTAATGTACATTTTTGTTAGGTGTTCAAAAGATAGGGAGTAATGAAAGGAAACGGTGGAGTGTTTTCATTATCTGAGACTTCATAAACAGCACCCTTTATCACAAACTAAATGAGCAGGTGTCGTTTTTACTTTCAACCTGTTACGTCCTTTCATACTATTTTAGAATGAATGGTTGAAACACTCAAAATTCAATAATAGAACGAGAACAACTCCAATTTACTTCACATATAGGAAAATATAATTTAAAAATGTTTGGAGAACTACGCAGACTCTAGCCCATATTGACTGTATGCAGATAAGCAGACAAAACTTAATGAGAAATAACGCTATGAAAATGATAAAATGATAAATTCATGCAATGAATTTTTGAATATTACTAATGTTTATTTCTGAAAAGAAGTAAATCATTCATAATTTTCATTACTAATTCAAGTAACAAAAGTTTTCCTGTCGAAAAGTCGCCGACACACGGTTACAATACTTTTCCTCCATACGTACTAAGGCGAGAAAATAAAAGGTGTGTTGCCATACTACGAAACACCTCATGAAATTGCAATTAAATATAATGCAACAGATATTGCGTTCCTCTTTATTAGTCTATTCATTCTCATTTTATCTTTTGTCGGATAGGTAAATTGCAACGTAACTCACGGCAGACATCTTAAGCAGCCTCTCGGAGCAAGACGTTCGATATCACACTGCTCTCAACAAGGGCAACAGAGCTGCAAAGGTCAGGCACGCATGGCTGTTCGCAGACCGACGTTATAATTCCATCATGAGCCATCGAGTCTGGGGACGGGGAAGTGAATTGTATAGTGCAATGCGGAATCTATCAACCACGAATCAGATGCATGCAAGATGCAGGGCGTGGGAAAAGCACCGCTGCCCAAGAGGTGGTGGGACGCGAATGCAGTGGCTGGGGCGGGGCGGGGCGGGGCGGGGCGGGGCGGGGCGGGGCGGGGCGGGGCGGGGCGGGGCGGGGCGGGGCGGGGCGGGGCGGAGCAGGGTGGGGCGGAGTAGGGAGGATAGAGAGTGAGTGGGACATCCCATAGTGGACGATGTGCACGGAGAGAGACGTAAGCAGTAGAACGAACAGAAACTTGCGAAACGAGGAGAATGTTATGGAGAACTACAGTAGAAAAACGAAAGAAAGAGTATATCCAAACAATACGACAAAACGGGAATAGCAATAGAATGACTGACGGGATGAACATGTTTCATTTGGCCAAGGTGTAAATCAAAATATGTAAGGCAGGAGTAAGGCGGGAAGAAGGCAGGAGAACGAAGAACTCGAAAGTTGCACGTGTGAAAGCGAGGGACCGCGTCGAGAAAATATTGCTAGTACGTGCCTAGAAGTAGTAACGGATGCATGCAAGGGCGCCAGACGACAATAACAAGAAGGAGAATAAAATATGGCATGAACTCTCTTGACAAATAGGCAATGTCAAGATGAGGAAGTGGCGAGGAAAGCATACCATTCATAAACTGTTCGACGCGCCTTTCATTTCTTGATAAATTGCAACACCGAGCGGTTATTTTGTAAGTCACCGGGCGCCTCACTAACCTCCCTCGACCAACGGACCTTCACTGCCGACAGAAGCGGATCCAGCCGATTATTGTTTCTTTTTTGGGGGGGAGGGATCACAGATCTTTCTTAAATAATCAACATATGTTATTATTAGGGGGCGGATTTTGATAAATAATCAACATGTGTTATTATTAGGGACCGGATTTAAATGTCCTAAAACATAGCGAGAAATGTTCAGTAAAGTGCTCTTAAAATGCTTTAAAATGCACTGAAACCCAATAAAAATGAGGTTTCTTCCATTCGTTCCAGTGAACTCGCTTGAAAACTTTTGGTTTGGATTGTTCTTTACCTGGAAATCTCAGTCTTTAGAGTTATTCCGAAATCGGCCGGACTGGCAATGGCGCAAAAATTACATCACAAGGGCTGCCAAACAATTTCTGAGCAAATAAATCGAAGAGGCTACTGATTAATTCTCTGAAGAACATTTGTTGCATATCGTAAATATTATTTGAAGTAAGTACCATTAAAAATGACGTTAAAATCGATGAAATCAGCAAAAAATGCATTAAAAATGACGTAAAAGGTAAAAAATGAATTATTAGTCGAAGCAGATAAAAAATACAAAATAATGACCTATAAAATGGGTCAATTCCTTTTGTCACAACATAAAATGAATTTCTACACAAAAAGGGCATTGTTCTCAAAATTGAAAAAGGAAAAAAATAACATTTCATTAAAATCCGCCCCTAGTTATTATATTGTATATTTTTTGGTGAATATGTGATACTATACAATATTATTTTTAAATAATTATGTAATTCTAACATAAATAAATATTTAAATAAATTTTAACAAATAAAAAAGGTAACAAACGCTTTTGCGGGGGGGGGACGTTTGCGGGGGGCGAGGCATGGCTCCCCCTGGATCCGTCACTGACTGCGGCGCGGCTCCACTGATACGATGCTTTGCTGTCGTTTGCCACCTTAGAAATGGTGCTGCAATTAACGCGAGACGCTGACAATAGGAAAGGTACCACTGAGCAAGTTGTACAGGAGAGGTCACGAAAAAAATTGACCGAGTGGTCTAGTGTGAAGGCTGCCACTTAAAGCAGTGTTCTGCAGGCGGAGGCGCGTCTGCGCTGCTGGTGGCGAGAGTTCGCCACTAAGCGCCACTGCAGCGCTTCTATGCCGCTCGTGGGACTACCTCCATTTAAACCAACGCTTTGCCAGTAGAAGCGCTACTGAGAAGCGCTACTGAGTGGCTTCATGTGAAGGACCTCAGGGCTCTTTCATACTATCACACACAGCAGCGCTTCCAAGTCTGCTGAAAGAATTGTTTCAAATGAAGGTATTCACACAAGTGGCGGTTTCGCACCGATGTTGCGCTTGATGACAGACTCCCTCCAGTTTGATGCCATATCTAGAAGAACACAGATCTAAATAACAGCGTTCACACGAGACGCGTCACAGAAAAGCCACTGAAGCGGTCTTCGGCTGCTGCCTGCCTTTGGCGCCGCCACTGGTGTTTGTCGGCCGCCTGAGCCCACATCATTGTGAGCCATGCAACCTTTCCCTCTCGCAGATGGTGGCGGCCGGCAGTCGCTAGATGGGAAGGGCTCTGCCGCTTCTCGGTGGCGCCACCGAGTGGCTCCGTGTGAAGGCTTCCTAACACCTCGAACTTCCTTGTCTTATCCTCTCCCCTTGCACACTCACTTACACTAACATGCCCTTCACTACCACATATTTCGGGAAACCGGTCGGGAGCTTAGAGCTTGTCCCGACTGGGCCGATGCCCCGCTGGTGGGAGAGTCCTGGTTAGGGGGAAACCCCACTAGCCGACGGTAGGTCGTCGCTGGATCTCGCCATCCAGCGGGGGAAGATCACCGCCATCTCCCGAGAAAAACATGCACTACACTAACGGGACTAATGGCCAAAGCAGTTGACGCGCCCGGAATCACGAAAAAATCAATCAATCAATGGAAAGGGACACGCCCCCAAGCAAAGCCGCGAGACTGACCTGCGTGATGAGGTAGAGCGTGGGCTGCTCCACGTCGCAGGTGAGCATGCCGTGGTCGTCCGGCGAGCAGGTGGCGTTGTCGGCGGCGTCGCAGCCGCTGGCGTTGTCGGCGCCGCCGCCGGCGACGGTCGACGACGCGTTGGGCCACGCGCTGCTGGTCCACGGGTAGTCGACCACGGGCGCCGCGTCCGTCGTGCCGTTGCCCGCCCAGCCCAGCAGCGCCAACGCGGAGTCCTCCATGGCGGAGCGGAGCGGAGCGCCTCTAGCTACCCGCCGCTGCTCCCGGCGCCGCCCCCGCCGCCGCCGCCGCCGCCGCCGCCGCCGCGCGCATGCGGCCCGGCCCGCCGGCCGCGCCGCCCCCCGCCGGCGCCCGCGCCCGCCGCCGCGCCGCCGCCGCCGCGCGCCGCTTCAACCTGCGCACACCACAAGCACACAGCGATCAGCGCGTGCGGCAATCCGATGTGGCACTTGCACGGGTGGCTCTGAAATAAATTGCTCAAGAACAGCACCACTTTTATTTATTCTCTGCAATTCTTTTTGACATAAGATGCAAATTATTTATTCTATTGAGAAGAAAAAAAATAGTGGTGTCAAAAAGCACATATCTTATCTTGTTATTTGTAATTGTTACGTAATACTATAATACTACAGTAACCTCTCGTTAGAACAAACTCGCTTAACACGAATTTTGTCATAACACTAACAAAACTTTGATTCCGGCAAGGGATTGTGGTAATAATTACATTTATTATACTCGAGTAACACGAATTTTTATAACACAAACTCCGATAATTTCGGTCCCTTGGAATACGTGTTAATGAGGGTTTGATGTAGTTGAACCTGCCAAGATATATGTGACAGTGAGAACAAGAAGCTAGTCACCTATCTTCCGTAAAAGGAATCCTCACCAATTGAACTATGGAACCCTCCCTGAAGCCATAGACGAAGTGGAATGTTATGTTAAAAAATGGCACTTTTCGGTGCAGCATTACCCTTACCACATAGTAGTATATAAGAAAGTACAAAATACTTCAAATACATCACAATGTGCCAGTTTCTTTACGTCTCTTTAACAATCTCATTATACGAATTAAAGATGTTTTCCGTTTAAGCAACGACAGACAATATTAGGATAGGGACGAAGACTTTCCCTTGAAAATGCGAATAAAAAGTCGTACGGTGCTGAAAGTCACTTGAGGGTATGAACTGAAAACTAAGAAGTGGCTCCTGTAGGTTATATAAGCTGGCACATTCTAAAGAAAGGACAACTCTTGTATGATACACTTGTGATAACACAAAATTTCCAAAGAACATATTGACAGCATAGAGATGAAGGTATCGCCTTAAAATTGATAAATAGCCACATATTTCCATCATGGAAATTGCCTCAAATCTTAAATTTCACCCTCTAAAGCTCATATTTTACCTCATGTATATTCGAAATGGTATCCCGCTTGCATGTTGACTAGTTTTGATCCAAGCACTTTAAACATGAATCACAACTACCTATTAGTGTATTTGTCGACATTTAAGATATAAGATCGTCAAAACCTTCTCTCCTTTTAAGAATAATGCTGACATTGAGCATAAGTTGACAGTTTCGTTCATTACATTGAAGTGTTACCTAGTGTTGAAATTAAACTTAATTTGCAATGGTGATATGCCAAAATATTTCATCATACATCAACAAACACAGAAAGGAAACACATCATACATCATACTTAAGCGTTATAACAGGTACCGTTTGTTGGACTTCGCTGACTTATTATTCAATAAACGAAGTGACACTGTTATGTCGTGCTTGTTGCAGAATGTGTGTCACATGTCTGCGGTTGCGTAGTAAGTGTCTCGCATTCTAAGAAGAACATCAAAACAAACTTACACTGTCTGAGAAGAAAGACTGAATTCTTATATTGCGTTACTGCTAGAAGTTCATTTTTTCCTCCATTTACATATTACATCACCGTACAATGAAATTAAACAAAAAACAACCAATTTCAACACTCAAATATTAGTAAACTTGTCAAAATCAATTATTCAATATCAAATATTAATAAGTTTTAAATAATATAATATTATTTATAAATTGTATTTTCTGTATTTGCTGAAAGTTAATGATGGACAGAATATCTCGTTTGAATATTTTGAGCAAAAGCGACAATCTGGTTTTGTTTTACAGAGCATAAATGTATCAATACAAGCTGAGGTTGAGAGATTGGAGAAGAAGCATTTAGTTATTCATTTAATCTAACAGACAAGGAATTCGATTTGTAACTCTCTGTAATTTTGTGTTTTCTGAATAAACGATTGAGCTTTTAAAATTTGGTACGTATGAATTTATTGCTTGTCAATTCCATCACTGTTAGATTCAATGTAATAGGAAAGTGTAACCTTTATAAACAATAATAACATTTATTAAAAATAATCACATGAGTAAAGACTACAAGCCTTACAAACTGTGGGAATTGTCTCAAAATATTATTGTGTCATGAAATTTGGATTTTAAAACCCCTGAAAAATATTTATGTACAACAAGAAGTACAAATATTTAAAAAAAATGTGTTTTGAACCTTCTAGTCTACATTGAAGACGTAAAGGTTTTCAAAGAATTCGATTTATCTCTTTATATTTGTATTCAGCTCATTAACATTCGTTTTGTTTGTTACAAGCACTAATAAGAACGTAATGCACGTTTTTATTATAAGCATCCATTCTTTTATTAAGAATCTAAAACCATTTTATGAAATATTCTTAACATTAATCAATATTTACTTAAAATAGACTGTAAGCCTGAAGTCTATAATCCACCAACAAAACACGTTACCTAGAGCTGAGTAAGTACAAAGCTGTCGCATTTCTATGAACGCAACACGCACGAACATTACAGTGAAAGCACATTAGCATTGTCTATTCAAGTAGTGCCCGTCCACATGTCCTGCAGAAACTAATTTTCCCATCCGCCTGGACCGCCCTCCCGCGAATGTGACGCGGTCAGCAGTCACGCAACACGAGCTAGGCGACAAGGCACATAACAAGCACCGACCGACCACCGTCCATTCGACCTCCTTCAGCGCACGGCACGGCACCGGCATGCATCGCGCAAACCATTTTAGCATCAGCGACACTTGCAATGGCCAGAAAATGTCGCTCAGTACTGCATTAGGGTATGATTGTTTTTACCGGCACATTTTATTGACCTACCTAATTTATCATTACAAGCCAAGTTTCTTCTGAGGAATGGGTCTGTGACTTCAAGTACATTCGTACGCAAAATAAAATTAGTTTAAGAAGATGAAATAGTTACTGCCTATAATAGTACAAATTGAAGTTATTATCGGGGTGACGTAAGATTGTATATGTCATTGTATATTGTAGAAGAGAATGACGTATTTTATAAACATATCGACAACTGTGTCATTAGTGACCTTAATTATATTTTTACAGTTCTGTAAAGGTTGTAATTTCATTTCAGATTTGCTATTTCATGATGATATATTTCATACCAGTTTAACCATATTTTTCCTCTTCTTAAATTAAGGACTCAAATGCTTTTTTTTAAAAACGGAACTACGAAAACCTTTATTACGTCACCCTACAATTCTTTATGTTGGCAGATAATCCTGTTATCACATATTTATTGCTTTCTTATTGATAAGTGGGAAACAGAACTTATTTTGTACAACCAAAATGCTGTGAATTCTAGATGAATTAATTCACAAATTATACTACAAACTTAATGAATATAATATTACCTATCCACTTACGTTTTACCTACAAATCTCTGAATAAAACACGATACTCACAAGGCCATCGGACACTATTTCGTCCTAGAACACCCGTGCTGTTGTTGAGGATCACCATTCTCGGGGGACTATTGGGAGTAATGGATCAGATTTTTCCGCGAAACTTTATTACGATGTATTCAAATTTCGACAATTCGTAAACGTCTCCTTTCGAACTTCATTTATATTAACCGATCGGAGTCAAGAGATTTACTTACGTTCAAAAACGGCAAGAAATCCGAACATATACCGATACTTTGTTTTAGATACTTGTGGCATCCCAGCACCAGTCTCCACCGAAAGTGCTGGTGTGATGCTCTGCCGTTCCTGACGGAGGGCGACATTCCAAGGAATATTACCCCGCCAAACCGACCCACCGTAAAAAAAAATCATCTTGACCCGAAAGCCCTCAGAAGCGGAGTACGGTATATTATAAGCGGAGTACACTGAATATTTTGACATGATTTTCGAAACTTGATTGAGACATGGATAAATAAGAACATGGATACATTAAGTAAATTCATTAAATAAATTTTTTATGAATTAAACCTACATATTTTGGTAGATCGGATACATGCACAAAGTTCAGACAAGAATGTAGAAAACGGATGTCGGGAAGTATTCATTCGCGAATCGAACTATTAAAGACTGGAACGGTTTGTCTGTGACAATCTTTGATCCCTTTCCTCAAAGCCTGAGCAAACTTAAAAATAAATTAGATTCCTAGATGTTGATATATGCATTATATATTTAACATTATTAAATAAATAGTCTTCTGTATTAAGTATGTTGTATTATCACTATTATTATTATTATTATTATTATTATTATTATTATTATTATTATTATTACTATTAATTGTGTGCAGTGGCGTGTAGTGCAGTGTTATGAAGTTGAGAGAAACGAGTGTGTACGAAACACATTAAAACACAGTGATTAGCAGTGAAGTGAAGTGAAGTGTGGTGAGGTGGAGTGCTATGAAAGCTTGTGCGGTGAAATATTCTTGTTAACTTGTAAAGTTTATACATTTTGTAAAATTTTGTACAGTTGTTAATTTCTGTAATGTTTAGTTGGTGTATTCTGCCACAAAGTTCTCAAATTTATTAGCAGCATTAGTAATAAATCTAAATGTCTGAAGCAATATGAGGTAGACGATGGCCTTGGAAGGTGGAAACATCTCTTCTGAGCGGTATAAAAAGGTTGGTAGCAAAATGCCAGACAAGTTCCTGTTGGCCAGTATGGCACGCCCTCGCGTACTGTCGCTCGCTACCAGGAGCACCACCGGTGCCACTTGAAATTAGTCTCGTCTATAGCAACTTGTTACAATTCCATTCTCCAATTTAAATAGAGTGAATTCTGACGTCCGATCAGCTGAGACGCGGCTACCCAATCGGGAACTTCAATACCAAAAATGAGGTCGTAACGAAACTTCTCGATTGGCCCTGTCTCCTGCAGATGCAATACTAAATTACGAACAGGACAAACCGATAGTGAAAGGTGAAAAAGTCGTATTATTGCCCAATCATACGTTTGGGATTTTAAAAACATCACTGTTCAGATTGTGACCCTGAAAAAATTGCGACAAAACTAAATATTATTCGGCACAATGCAACTCGGAAATTACGCGGTACATCGTTGAAATACGGTACGTTTTGCTGACGCTCAATTCCAAATTCTTATTGTATTTTGGTTCCTTTCTTCGAGAGATAAACCATTTGTGCGAGTTGAACGTCCAGTACCGACATTCAAAGTGTACGTTCAGTCAGAGTAAACAAAGGCCATCGCACGACGTTCATTACCATGCTCCTGATCTGAATACTACGCGTAGCAGTATTAAATTACACGATGTTGTATTCAATGGTATGGGAAAGCCAGGGTTGTAAAATACGTTTGAAAGGATTAATATCCATTACATTGTCTCTCAGTGAGTGATTTTTCTACGACTAATTATAACTTTCAGAAGTTGAATCTTATTATTATTATTATTATTATTATTATTATTATTATTATTATTATTATTATTATTATTACTACTATTATTATTCCCTCCCGTACAACATTCTAGAATTTCGATCTATCGGTGCGCGTTACCGTCACTTAACTCAGGGATAATCCCATTAAAATGAACTATTTACTATAACGAACACCATTGATCACACACTATTTTGGTTTGTAAACTTATCTGTGATTGGTAAACACTTGTACAATAATGAAATCTATTATGACTATTACGCTCCAAGCTGAAGCCATCCTAATAAGATAATTATACAATCCGAACAGAAAAATAATATACAGAGTTTTAAATCGGACATCGCACATTCCCTTTCCTTTGTACCATTGATGTCATTTAGGCCCCTGCCGCTCCGTGGACAATGGTGCGTAGGCGGAGACACACGGACAAGGGAACGGCGGCGCGGCGCGGCGCGACAGCCTGTGTTAAGTGAAGTGTTTGTCAAACGGGCGGGATTGTCAAATGTCGCGCAGTGGCACACGTTATTATGTCGCCACAGTGGCGGCTAATTGGAGTCCGCGCGGTAAACAGGGGAAGGGCAACGCTCGGCGAGAAGGGGGCGTGGCGACTAAAGAGAAGAGTCGTGTAGATGTTTACTTGTTTTGGACCCATTCGTACTATTAGGTAAGGAAATAGATGTGCACAACCTACAGCAATGAAGTGGGTCAAACACATTTCTGGGTCCCCTTTTACCTTGAAGTTTTTAAAAAAAATTATATATTGTGGTAACTAAAGATAAAAGAATCGTGTAGATGTTTACTTGTTTTGAACCCATTCGTACTATTAGGTAAGGACATAGATGTGCACAACCTAAAACAATAAAATGGGCCATTCACGTTTCTGAGACCCTTTTACGTTGACCTTTCTTAAAAATTTTAAATTATGACATAATATACAAGAAAATAATGTATATTACAAAGAGAATTATAATACAGTAAAACTTGCCCAAAGAGGAACCTCAAGGAACCACAATTTTTTTCCGTATTAGACAAGACTCCACTTTATGCAATGTAATACTGTAGAATTTGTGATTGCAGGTCCGCGATTTATGTTCACATTAGACAGATTTTTCGCATTACACACGTTCCGCATTGAGCAAATTTTACTGTACTACATTAATGATTACTATTAATAAACACAAATGGTTTTATGTTGAACCATATGAAGAGAGTTGCCAGACATGAAGAACCTCTTCCCAAATGGCGTATAACATATTCCCTGGTTTACTGGCTGCGACAAATTGATTTCTTGTGAAAAATTCTTGTAATTAATTACTCTATGTTTATTATAATATTAAAATATTGTTATTAGGCATAAAATAATAACGATCGCTAATAACCTCAGTTGTTTCCAAAGCGACCTAATTGAAATAAAATTTTAAAAAATCACTAATTGTCAGTTTAATAAGGGAAAGCAAGGGATTGAAAATATTTACCCCTTCTGGGCCCCTTTGAAAATGTTCAGAGGGACCACGGACCCTCTGCCCCCTCTGCGCACGCATACGACGCATACGAATAAGGGTCATTGAGGTCAAGTTCAAATCTCAAATTGATCGATGTAGAATTACACCTGCAATAATACACTTTGTTTCGAAATCTGAAAAACCTCAAGACGAAGACAAAGTTGGAAAAATCTTATTTGTCGCTATCTCTCTTGGGAATTTATAGAAATGCTAACTAACATCCAAACATTGATGTCCTCGCAAAACAATTCTAAAAAAAATCATAAAAACTATTTTTTACAAACATTTCGTGAATGGGATTAACTGTTGTTTTTAGTAAGCCAAATAACACAATACATTTTGATTTTTCTTCCGTGTATTAATTACGTTTCCTTTCTGCATTGCATTGTCGCTTTTATGTATATTTTTTGTTTGTTTCTATATTTATCTAACAAGAACAATGTTCTTCGTTGAAAACAATGGAAAATGGAGAAAATGGAGATTTCAGATGATTATATCGCGATGAATGTCATATGTTCCTATAAACCTTTACAACAGCCCGCGAATTTCTGTATACTATATCTGAAAAATTCCACATGACCTTTAAAGTTCACCACCAACAACATCAATAATGAACCTAATAAATTTATGGTTCGTGCAAAGCATCCTCATTTAATGAATGCAAATTCTTAGAATTATCAAGTAGTTTTATACAAATTTTGACAATATTGCGTACCCTCGAACACAAAACAATAGTTTTCATATAATTGGGGCAGGAATGCAATATACCTTGTGATTCCCTTTCAGAGAGAAAGGGAACTTTCCGCGATTTTCATTTTCTGTCAAAAACAATGCTAATTTTATCGTCGACGAGTGTATTTCGATTGCCAGCCAGTCCTTGTACTATCTTTGCAAGTACTTGCGTTTCTTTTGTTCTTTACGTGATATGTAGTTCTTATGTACCACATAGTTTATTTCTTCGTATATTAAAAGACATTCAAGGAAGTCATTTTAGTCAAATACTAAGGTGCAATAAACTGTTGGACAGATAAAATGCTCCTACTATGAAACAAAGCAGAAATTTTGCGGTCATGATACCACACTTCGCGGTAGAAAAAAGACGCGTCATAATAACTGCACCAGTCACTAAATTTGATTTTTTAGATTCCCGGAATTGGGTACAAGAGTTAAATTTCAAGTCAGATTGTGTTGAAGTGGTTTAAATGGAAATTTTTTGAAGATGCGGAGTGAATGAAGGGTACATATAGGTCTGAAGTAATGTGGAAGATCTTGTTACTTCACGATACTAAAACATTTGCACACTAGCGCTCGTTACGAAAAATTTTCTGACAAGACCGTGGGGTAGTGATGTGAGATGCTACAATCCAGTCTATGGTGGTCGTTCTTTAGGTGTCGGAATTTTTATCTAACTTCTTTTGATATTTGTTGTCCACAACATGAGAAGAAGCCTACACATTTTAGAAAAACAAAATACACCCGTGACTCAAACTTTTTAGAGACTTTCAGAGACTAAATCAATAGAAATTTTACATCTCGTATGTTCCTTTCAAAATGAAATTCTGATTGAAAGGATAGCGTTTTCTCTGAACTTTACAAAAGGATCCAAACGCAAAATCACTAATTCCAACAATAAATTCCGCGCAGAGACCTTTCAGCAATGTTTTCAACAATGTCTTTATTGGAAATAAGATATCCATTTATTTTCGCTAAATAATTTTGTGCGAGTATTGTGCAAGTATTTTTTAGCGAGGTTACGATACAGATATGAACTTATCTGATTGTGTTCATCTTGTTTCTCACCTATTGACCTAAGAGAAATATTAATACAATTGTCTTTCTACGAATACCTTAGTAATAGAAATATTATATATATATATATATATATATATATATATATATATATATATATATATTACAAAACTGAAAACACTGTATATTTATTCGTTATACTTTTTTAAAGTAAAAGAAACAGTTTATATCGTTATATCCATCATAAAATACTAGTCACTATTGACTAGCATTTGAATAGGAACGATTTTCGAACAATCCTTAACATATACAAGTATGTGGCGTGGTATTTATAATTATTTCAAGCACTATTCTAAAATTCGATTTCTAAAATTGTAGGTCCCAGAACCCGTCCCAAATTAATGAGATTGTTCATGAGATAGATATTTATAAATCTATTAGTATTTCTATTTTAATCTAATAGAATTATGAATTTAATAATTATTTCCGGAACCGCCGTTCCGTCGCATTCCGCCAGATATCAGATAGGTGTGTGTATATATATTGTGACATACCGATATGTCACATGAATATAAACTAACATTTATTTGAAGACAATATGGTGGAATATGCATTAAGAAGGGGACATCAACGAAGAGGGATTAAGAGGGACATCAACGAAGAATAGATAAGTTAACCGCGGTTAACTTATCTATTCTTCGTTAATGTCCCTCGAAGACTTCTCA
Source organism: Teleogryllus occipitalis (assembly GCA_011170035.1). Taxonomy (NCBI): domain Eukaryota; kingdom Metazoa; phylum Arthropoda; class Insecta; order Orthoptera; family Gryllidae; genus Teleogryllus; species Teleogryllus occipitalis. The sequence goes on along the minus strand of BLKR01001202.1, from coordinate 77,754 downwards.
GTCGAAATATCTTGCGAGCTTGCCGTAGTCCAAAGTTCCAAGAAATCCTCTTCTGCTCCTATCCAAGATGGTGTAAAACTATCAAAATTATCAGTCCCGATTACGTCCTCTGACATAGTCCCGAAATCTATAACTCGATCACCACTCCCGACAAAGTTCCAATTTATGCATCAATATTACTTCCACATGCAATATCTGCAATATTATTTGCTGTCCTTCAAATTTCACAATCTGATAACCCGACTCTGACTATCTGCACTACCTCGCTCCCTCTCACGACCCACGATCCGTTCAGACACGCGATGCCGGTCAGAATGAATTCTTCTTGCATGATTCACCCCTCGAAGCTTCCTATTAAACCCCCTTCTTTTTTTTCATAACATTTGACCGTCCTTCTCTCACCCAGCCAATCCATGCGTTCGTTATATTTTGATGTAGCTAACCTTTCGATCGTCTAAACTTCTTAATGCATATTCCACCATATTGTCTTCAAATAAATGTTAGTTTATATTCATGTGACATATCGGTATGTCACAGCTTCCTCTCTCCAAGCGTCATTTGGTTTGCTACAACCTAACTAAATGACAAGACTAAAACTGAACACTTTCTTCTTGCTTCTTCACACTAAACGACATTAACACTTTACACTTTGCACTGCACTAGGTCTTGTTTCTTGCTGCCTTAAAACTATTTACATTTTCCTTTCGGAATGTGCCAACAATAACCATTTCACCAGGTATTCTAATAACCGTTTCTGCCTAATATTTGCTCCTCATTAACTTCATTGAATACACATACACATTAAATTAAACTCCCTACACAAACTGACAAAATACACATAACAACAAAACAATAACAAAAGAAAAACTATTACTCCTAATATTTACAACTATTTACAAATCTCTGTCATGACCAGAATATTTAATCATGCGTGTCGTCCCTCATATACGGCTTCATGTTCCTGTAGTTATATATTCCCATTTGTCGTCCGTTTTCATCATCCAAAATCGCAGCATTCTTGCTTAATACTTTACAAATTCGGTACGGACCTTTATACAACGGGAAAAATTTATAAAATAGCTTCTTATCCGCTGACGACACTTGAGGTACTCTAATTAACACTTCATCACCCTCCTTATACGCGCCTCGAAAGCATTGCTTCTGTTTTAGCTTTCTTTTGGCTGCTGCCTCCCTCAAATTGTCATAAATTATTCGCGTATCTCTCACATCATCTGGGATCCCACTTATTTCTGGTGGTATCCTAATCCTTCGAAACGGATCATTTTTTTCTTTCCTACCCATGTGGACCTCTATAGGCGTGCTTCGCGTGCTCCGCGCGGAACATTATTCAAAACGTAGTTCAATACTGGAACGGCCTCCATCCATCGGTTATGGCTTTCCGAAATGTAGACTCTAAATAAACGCGAAATCTCCTTCATAATTCTTTCGCTGGGGTTAGCTTGAGTATTCCGTACCGTCGTGTAACATATTTGGATACCAATTCTTCCCATGTCTTGTTCCCATTTTCCACTAGTAAATTGCGTCCCCAGATCACTAATAATTTTTTTAGGTATACCGAATTCTTCAAAAATTTGTGGCATTGCGTAATGCAACTCTGTGCATTCGCCTTTCTAATGGGGTATAATTTTGTGATTTTAGAAAAAACATCCATTATTACTAACAAATATTGATTCTCAAATTTGGATTTCGGCATTGGTCCATAAAGATCCACAGCGTATATTTCCCTAGTTGACGTAGGTATTATCGCTTTGCTGCTCCCCTCATACCTTTTATTGGGCTGTTTAGTTTTCTGACAGACGTCACACTTACTGATTTGCTTACGAATTTGTCGCCCCATGCCTTTCCAATAGCATTTTGATCTTAGTATTACTTCGATTTTGTTACATCCAAAGTGGCCGAAATGTTGATGCGTAGATAGAATCAGTTCTCGCCTATGCGCTTCTGGTATCCAAATTTGATACTGCGTCCCTCGTTTCTTAATCCGATGTAATAATACCCCCTCGTACATCTTCCACATTGAAAATTTCGGATCATCCTGCCGTCGGTCGTTATCTTCCGCCGAAAAATGCTCAATTATTTGCCTCCCCACAGGATCCTCTCTTCGAATTTTCGCTAATTCCTCCTTCGTCCATTTCGGTCGTATTTCCATTAACTGGATAGCATTAATATCGGGTTCCACACTACCTTCCTTTTCCTTTATCCTGATTCTCGATAAATAATCGGGCAAAACGTTATCACGGCCTTCACAATATTGGATGTTAAAATCAAATTGTTGAAGCCATAGTGACCATCTCAACAATCTATCGTTATTCAAATGACTTCTCATTAAGAAAATTAGGGCCTTGTGGTCCGTAATAACGGTAAATGGTCGTCCAATTAATATAGCCCGTAATTTCTGCGTAGCCCACACAATTCCTAAAGCTTCCCGTTCACTGGTAGTAAAAAGTCGTTCGCCAAGGGTCAAAACACGACTTTCTAGGGCGATTATTCTCTGCTTATTCTTTTCGTCGTATTGGAACAACACAGCTCCCATGGCAAATCCACTACTATCCACTTGTAGATACATTCTTTTGTCGAAATCTGGATAACTGATCAAAAATGTCTTCTCAAATAGTTCTTTTAATTTTTTAAACGCCTCTTGACATTTTGCATCCCACGCCCATTTCCTCCCTTTCTTTAGCAATTCTATTATTGGGTGTATTATTTCTGAATAACCTTTGCAGAACCGGGAATAATAATTGCACACCCCAATCAATCTTCTAACTTCCCTTACATTCCGAGGTCGTGGAAAATTCTTAATCAATTCTTTCTTTTTATCTTGCATCGACATTCCTTGATCCGATATGACGTGCCCCATAAATTTTATATTCCTCCTCCCGAATTGGCATTTTCCAATATTTAATTTTAAATTATACTTCCGAAAGATTTCGAATAGTTTTTTCAACTTCTTTAAATGTTCAAACATATTGGTAGAGAATAACACAATATCGTCGACGTACATGAGAGTAGTTTCCTTTAGCTCATCCGGTATTACATCGTCCAAATAACTGATTAAAGCTGCGCCACTATTCTTTAATCCAAAGGCCATCCTCTGAAAACTATACGTATTGCCTTCAAATGAAAAACTGACAAATTTTTGCGATTCTGGGTGTAGTCCAATTTGCCAGTACGACGCAGTAAAATCCAGTCCCGTGAATATCCGAGCTCCTTTTACCTTCCACATCATTTCATCTAATTTCGGCGGTTTTTCATGACGAGCGATGGTCTTGCTATTGAGTTTCCTAGCATCCACACAAAATCTGATCTTATTGTCTTTCTTACGAACTATCACTATTGGGCTTACATACGGTGTCATCGATTTTTTTATTATACCATCCTCAAGCATCGTGTTTATTTGTTTACGTACTTCGCTTTTATATACATGGGGGATTGGATATTGTTTCAGATTAAAAGGTTCCTCATCCATCAATTCAATTTTAAATTGATATCCCTTTACCGGCTCCCTTGAACTTCCAAAAATATCTTTATATTCATTGACTAACATTTCAATTGCTTCACTAGCATCTATTCCGTTTTCGTCGACCGCGCCCTCTGCTGCCGCGTGGATCTGGTCCCTGGTCTCTTCAATTTGTTCCGCAATATCGCAAATACACATATCTTCGCCCTCCTGGTCTTTGATCCCTAAACAATGTTGTTGCCCTTTGTCACCTCGTAACAATATACTCCTGTTACCTATGTCGACCTTGGCGTCATACATTTTTAGGCCATCAATCCCCAAAATAATTGGACGAATCAAATTCTTCACTACAATTGCCGGAAACTGAATTGTCATCCCTTGGACTTCCACTTCCACCCAAATTTGCCGACTTCTCGTTTCGATGCGCCTTCCATTAGCTGTCCGAATATCCAAACTCCTAGTGGGTAGCTCCTCAATTTTATTTCCCTTTTTCTTTAACTGCTCATATAATTTTTCCGACACTGCACAAACATTAGCACCTGTGTCAATTAAAATGTCTACAGGTATATTCCGAAATATCCCCTTCAAAATTAAACACGTGCTATTCTCCGCCCGTTCGTCCGTATCTTCCCTTAATAAATCTTCCGCCGATACTTCAATGCTATTCAACTCCTTAAGAACCATCACGCCCTCATTATCATCGTTCGAAGTATCCCGCCCATTTACTTCGAACACTGGGAGTTTTCCTGTTCAATCGCATTAATTTCCACATGTTCCCGTTTATTGTCCTCTTTGAACCTCCGCGGATACCCGTTTCCTGTCTTTTTATTTTCCATTTTAGTACTATTTCCCCTGTCATCCTTTCTTTCTGAGCTATAATTTCCTTGGCGGTTGTAATTATTCATTGTTTTTCCCGTTCCATTGTTATTCTCGTTCCTGCTTTCATTATATTGATACCCGTTACTACGATCATAATCACTATTCAATGTCTGGTCGAATCGACTTAAACGTTCGACCAGATCCTCAGAATCAATAGGCATGGAGTTCCACAATAAATTTTGGATATTTACAGGCAACTGACGAATAATAATTCTAATTAATTCATTGCTATCCATTCTGTCTTCGCATGCCTTGAATGCTGCTATTTTACGTGTTGCGAAGTCACACATATTCTCGGCTCCACCCTTCTTATACCTTTCACTCATTAATTTGTATTTTAGATCAAACTTGTGGCTTTCGTTCCAATATCTTTTTAAGAATTTATCCTTCCATTCCTTATAATTAGTCGGTTCCGGTACTAAAGAGGTCAACCAATGATGTGCCTTGGACGACATGGCTTGTTCTACTATATGCAATTTTAATCTTTCGGGGATATTATTTATCATAAAATAATTCTCTAATTTTGAAATAAACGACCACGGTTGTTCTTTCATATCACCATGAAATTTTAGGTGGCTTGGTATTACAAGCGCCGATGCATTCATTGCTATATTTCCCTGCGAACGTATGAATTCGTTTTCTAACTGTTCAATCTTGTCCTTAATGTCCGACATGTATTTCCCAGATTCAGATTCTTGCACCATTTTAATGTTTCTAAGTCCCTCCTGTATTCGTTTTTCTAATTTACTATCCGAATTAACTAATTTAGATTCTATGTTTTCAATTTTTTCGCCATGTTGAAGCGACATTGCGTTTAAGTTATCTACACGCGATTCGACGATTGTCAACTTTTCGCATTGTTGGTCATGTAAATGTCCCAATGTCACAACGCTCTCCTGTAAATTATTAACTTTGGAATTAATTTTGTCGCCAGATTCTTTTAATTCCCTCTGCATTTGGTCGACTTGATTATTAAAAGACTCAATTTTACAATGAATAATATTGAATTCAGCCGATGTATCCACCCGTAATTGCACTATTTCCTCGTGTATTTCCTGACGAAAATTCTTCAATTCTAATGACATTTTCGATGTCATTCCTTCCAATTTAGCGTTATTTTTTTTCTGAAGTAATTCCCTCTAATTTAGTATTCATATCTGAAGTAATTCCCTCTAATTTAGTATTATTATGCTCAAGTTTTGCGTTCATTTCTGCTAACATTTTAAGAATTAAATTATTAGGGTCCATATTTCCTAACGGTGCAGCCATTATTTCCTTTTCTTGTGGTTCAATCTCAATAATTTCACGCGAGATTTCTCCCTCGGGATTAGTATTAGCAGACGCCATATCATCTACATTAACATTCTCCATACGCAATTTTTTGCTCCTAGTATCCATTTTGAATTCTAATACAAATTAAAATCTCTCTGTTAAATTATTTTAAAATCACACCAATGAAATGGTCTTGGCTCTTTCTTATAATTAACAATTAATTTCAAATGTCAATCCATAAATTTCAGATTCCCTTTGGATCACTTTATTATAATTTATAAGACTAATTTTATCCGTGTCACCAATTGTTATAAATTATAACAAATTATGCATCACGTTGGCGCGCCATTTTGAGATATACAAATTTTCTCTCTACTTTAATATCTTGCAAAGATCTTAGCGTCCGGCTTGCTGGGTCAATGGGTCACGATATATTATAATCCTTATTACCTTTATAAGGGATTATAGGATCCGCAGACTATACAGCGCTGCTGGGAATCTGAAATAGAATGATTCTAATTCCTAGTTCATTACTGTTTGGATTGACTAAATGAAAGATCACTTTCTTTTCTAAAGAACAAAATTTAACAAAGTTTATTGTTACCTTTTTGCAAACAATATAGTGAATTTAATAAATGATTTTGATGTTAGGCCTTTTATTAAGATATCTTTGAATTTAGAGTTTTATACCGCGGTTAACTTATCTATTCTTCGTTGATGTCCCTCGAAGACTTCTCAGTCGAAATATCTTGCGAGCTTGCCGTAGTCCAAAGTTCCAAGAAATCCTCTTCTGCTCCTATCCAAGATGGTGTAAAACTATCAAAATTATCAGTCCCGATTACGTCCTATGACATAGTCCCGAAATCTATAACTCGATCACCACTCCCGACAAAGTTCCAATTTATGCATCAATATTACTTCCACATGCAATATCTGCAATATTATTTACTGTCCTTAAACTTTCACGATCTGAAAACCCGACTCTGACTATCTGCACTCCACTCGCTCCCACTCACAACCTACGATCCGTTCAGACACGCGATGCCGGTCAGAATGAAATCTTCCTGCTTGATTCATCCGCGAAGCTTCCTATTAAACTCCCTTCTTTTTTTTCATAACATTTGACCGTCATTCTCTCACCCAGCCAATCCATGCGTTCGTTATATTTTGATGTAGCTGACCTTTCGATCGTCTAAACTTCTTAATGCATATTCCACCATATTGTCTTCAAATAAATGTTAGTTTATATTCATGTGACATATCGGTATGTCACATATATATATATATATATATATATATATATATATATATATATATATATAGAGAGAGAGAGAGAGAGAGAGATGACATCCACTATTATACAACAAAAATATTGCAATGGCCTTGTAGCTCATAAACACACGAAGGCGAATACGCCGAAACGCAGCTCACTCGCCGCCCCGCGCGCTTTTGTGGCCCCTGTGGGGCGCCCCGAGTGCGTCAGCGCCGGTCGCAGGCGCTCTCACGGCGGAGGAGCCCTCAATGGGCGAATCACGAAAACACGGGGCGGCGCGGGACAATGCGCGCCCGTCCATTGTGATGGACAGACGAGCGCGCGCGCGCGTGGCTCTCGCTGCCCGCGCAATCACAAAAGCCGCTCCGCCAACGGCGCTCCCAGCGATCGGGAATGTTGCGCGCCCAACGCGACAGATTTAATGGAAGAGATGTTTCCGTGAGAACAAGGAGCTGTTTTGGGGAAGTCGCCGAAACAAAGATGGATGACTCTTGTAAAAACGGTTTTGCGTTTTGAAATGCACGCGCTATAGATGTTGAAAATATGTTACTTCTGAACGTTATGACTGAGTCTGGGATAAACGTTCAGTTTGGGTCCTAAGGGAAAATATCAACAGGAATTATTCTAGGTTCCAGAAACAAAGACTGGTTGAAGAAGCAAGTCGTTAGGGCGAACTTTAAAACGAATTTGAACGATTCAGTTTTTTCTAAAAACTGAAATTTTATAGGAATACATTTTTAGGGGATGTTTTCAAAGAAACGCTCATCACCACAGCGTTGAATGTGGCGGGAAAATGATATTACATTGTGCATTTTGGCACTATTATGTGATGTTAGTACCTTGTGCCTGCAATCAGAGTGAATGCAGTTAGAGAGACAAGAAGAAGGGAAGTGGAACCTATAAAAACCTGTGTCGAAGAAAGAAATATGTTAGCTTTTAATTCGTGAAATTAAAAAAAAATTAACAGTTACATATTATTTTCCGTTTCGTCGTATTTTCATTTTTGTATGTAGGTAGGGACTAGTGATCTTAAATGGCATACCAAAATCATTCCGGTACCCGGAAAACCCTAATGGGCGTCTACAGAGACCCCCAAAAAATTTGTACTACAATTGAAGGATTTTTTAATACGTAAGAACTAATTAAAATATGTTTATAAATATATGACAGTTTATGATTGTATTAAATAATTTAGTTTTTGAGGAATGGCGAATGTAATTTGATATTTTCTGTACGTTCTGTCCTTTCCACAGGGGCACAGATTACATCTTTTTTTCAAGAACTAGTTCAATATTCTGTTGCTCCAACTACACAACTGTTATCTACATCAACTGATGCTAAAATAAGATTGCAACGTGTTTATGGGCAGGCCTGGCAGTAAAACAATACTGGAATTTCCACGAAGCGATTATGCAGGGCGACGGTTTGGAATTTCTTTTGTAAACACTCTATAAGCTTTGAAAAAACTAAGGGTCCTAAGGGCTTAGAAGGGTTCTCATAACAAATGTTCTAAAACATGAAACAGTAACTCCTTTCCTAAAAAAGTTATGAAACAAAAACTACGTTGGGGTCCGCAGTATTGGTAAGTGATTGTTAAAGACAATGCCTCGCGTTCGAACTAGTATTGTACTCGAACTGCTAGGTTCAGTGCCAAAAGTTAGGGTGATTCTAAACTCTCCGCTGATAACTGGACCTGGAATTGGTTATTACTTCTTTAACTGTATTTACTTGCAAATAACTATTAAGGATTGTATTAGAAATATACCAAGAATCATTAGCAGCAGTGCACAGTAATTTCGAATGAAAAGTTTGCAAGATTTCTATTGGAATGACTTGCAGTACCCATAGTAGGATACCGAAGGTCCAGATTGACATTGGCTACACTTTGTATGGGAAAACTTGTTCTTGAGGGACATAGTTGATTTGCACCAGAGTAACAAGTACATTTGTTAAGATTGAGTTCCAGTTCTTTTTGTTTCGTAGTTATTTGTTTTTTACACGTCAATCGTGTATAGAGATACATCCCTAGATACTTAACAGCATCCGCCTGCGGTAGTACTTTATTATTCAACTTAATTTTTATTGGTAGACGTCACGTGGGTAGACTTTGATTTATTTACTTGAAATCTATACCTTTTAAATTTCATTTATAATTTATTTAAATGTTACTAGAGCAATTGTGAAGCTTTTTGTTGGTCTTCATGACAAATTAAAACCATCGTGATGTCTGCATATGTAGTAGGTGACATTTTCAGTCGTTGGCAAATTAGATCAATTTTAGAGTTATATGGTTAAATCCACATTATTATAGTATCGTGCATACTAAACTGCGTACTAACCACTTCAATATGAACGCTACCTCTTCATTGTTTTACTTTTAATGTTTCGTCAAAGCCTAGAGGGTAAAATGCCAATGTGATTTTAATTTGAGAGTCAGCAAGCTCATTTATGTGATCGTATTCATGTTTCTGGGATGCGTCCTGTTATGATTAAAATCCGCTAATTGAGAAAGTTTTTAATATCCGATTCAGTAAAAAAATGTTTCCTTTTTTGACAGGTGACATTCCCAATGCGAGGTGGTCGTTTCAAAATTGATTGAATAGAGAGCGTTATATATTAATTTTTTAATGAAAGACTCGCTTGAGGCAACATCAGCTTTATTGACACGTTCCTCTGGATCTGAACATTGGCATGTCTATCATATTATCTGTTAATCCCTTTTGTTTCCTCGAAATATTTTCTGTTTGCACTGCTGTCGAAGTAGAGACACTCACTAAAATTTTCTTTTTCTTATTTGCTAAATGGTATTAAAATCTATTCGTTCCATATTCTTTTCATTTTTTTGACTTTTCATAAAAGATATTTCGTTTGCCTACCGCTTTAACGTTATTTTGATTATTCCGTTATATATAACGTTATTACAAATTCATGGATACTTTATGTAGAATGAGAAATTGCGTTTTTCATAGATTAAAAGTAGAAGTTTTAAAACGAACATCCTTTTATTTGAAATAATGAGATATGTAATAAGACAACAGTTGTATGAAAAACAAGGATGTTGAGATCCGGCACCGACCTACAGGTTGGCAAATGGAGTTATTTCCATCCAGATGTCTCTCATCAGCGGGGCCCCGCCCCAGCCGCGACAAGCTCGCAGCTCGTCTCCTACCCGCGTAGAATTGTAGTGCATGTAAGTGTCTGTAATTCAGAGTGAGGATAGGATAAAGAAGAGGAAGGAAAGATTGCGTGCGGCCCGTTGTCCGTTTCGTTTCGGTACTGCCCTGGCATTTACCTTTTGGTGTTGATCGAAGAAATCACAGAAAACTACAGATCAAAAATGCCGGCCGCTAGTATTCTCCTTCAGACTGCGACCGAAATCGACCTAGCTATCTAGTTAGTGTCTGCCAACTGTCACCTGCCACGGTCGGGACTCGCCCTACAGGTCCTTCCGGAAAGAGGTACTGCAGTGACAGCAGGTTATGCCCTAAGCATCCCATTCGGTCTCTCCATGGATACGTTTCACTGTGTAAGTACATTTTGCCGCGAGTCAAGAACTCTCAGACAAATATCTTAGTGGAGAGCCACCACACGGAGGTCGGCAGCTGAGAGGAAGACCTCACGGCCATCATCCTTAGATGGAAGACTTCTCTACTTCCTTCTGAAGCTTAGCAACGCACTCAGATACGGACATTCAATATTCTCTTTCTTCATTTCAATTGCATCATGCATTACTATACCTAGGGCAACCGTGTGACGTAGTGGCTTACGGATTTTAGGCCTTTGGAGAGAGAACGTACAGACACCAGAGATTTAAGGCTGGTTTTACATTTGAAGAAACTTCACCCGCACTCGAAAGTTGATTATGACCTCTCATTAAGGCTTAAATTATGATTATATAAATTTAATTGTGTTCATATTCTAATACTAGTGAATTGCAGCGCACGCAAAAAATTAGTTGAACTGTGTCCTTGAAAAAAGGAATTCGGGAGTAGCAAAAAGTACCTCTTTTGAAACGGCACAAGTGAAGAATGAAGCTTCTTTCTTCCTCGTCATATGACGGAAGCTCTGTAGGAAGTCATGACCATTGAGTATAAGAATACTGTCGTAATCGCAGATATGACAAATTACGGATTAACATAATTAAATACTTTCATGTCTAAGTCAAAATCGAAACCCTTTCGTTATTTTTGTATTCTTTCCCGAGTTCCTGGGTATCTAACGACAGCATTGACTCTTCTTACAAGGCCGAAAACTGCATAGTTTTTTTTATTTCTGCGGTCATTAGGAAATTAGTAATATAGATATATTTTTAAGTCTCTGAGGGTCTAACTAAATTATAGACACCCCTCATACGGTCGGACACTGACTAGTTTTCTTTCAATTTCTACGCAAATCGGCCAATCAGTGATATAGTGGTGCAAGAACAGACAATATCTTTAGCGATGACGATGTTTTTAGCGATTTTCTATTTATATGGCCAGTGTGGATTTTTTGCCTATATATTCCCAAATATATGGCCCAAATTTCTGGGTATCTGAGAAAGGACAGACATATCCCACACGGCCAGAGGCAGAAGTTGTCTTTCAATTTCTGTGTGCATTAGAAATTAGTATTATTCATTCATAAGTGGTGTAAAATATTACTGGTAAAAATGAACTTACGACATCTCTTTATTTACACAATTGAGGACTAAGTCCTTCATGCGTAAATGTATCTATTTTGCGAAATTAATGCACTTTTCTCGGGTGCATCTTCTAGTATCTACAGAGGAGGATGTGATGCATCCAGAATTACAAGAAGCTTTTTCTTTCCACAAATTGACTTTCTATTTCAATGACTTAATTATTCTGATGGTAATTGCACAACAATTATTTCAAACACTATCAAAATGAATATCTCTTAAGGATTTATGTAATTAAGAATAAGGATGAGGAGGAGTACAAGGAGGGGAATAATGAAATTAAAAACGAAGAGGGAAAAAAGGAAGAAGGCGAAGCAGTAGGACGAAATTACGGGGAAAGAGTGGAGGGGAAGGAGACGAGTCGAAGCCTTCCGTACAGAGAAAAGGATTCGCCTTCAAGGAGGTGCAGTCCGACGAAATTCGTCGCACGGAGGTATCTTTGGTGAGCTGGGGGCGGGGGGTATCTTTGACACGTCCGGTCGAGAGCCGTCGGCCAGGGGCGAGCGCACACGAGAGGGGCGGCAGCTCGCCGTGGCGCCGCAAAGCGAGCCAGCGGGCGAGCGAGGGGGCGAGCCGGAGCGAGCCGGCGCGGGCGGGCGGTTTGGGAGCGGCGAGCGCCGGCTTACGACGGCTTAGGGCGGCGGTGCGCCCCGCCCCGCCCCGCCCCCGCCACCGCCCCCGCCGCCGTTCTCGCTCTCGCCGACCTTCCTCGCCGGGAAGGGAATTACCGGCCGCGGGCAGCCCGATGTTCCGCCAGCAAGGCGCGCCCGACGCACAGTGCTCCCAACACTTTGGAGAGGAATTTCCCTCAAACTGGGAGGGTGAGAGTCATATGAGCATGGTGATTGATTGATTGTTAGTGATTCCGGCCGGTCGTGTCGAAAATCCTGTTACCGCCGGAACTAGAACCTAGTTCCGGTCAGAGGGACTGTAGTGACATTAGTTGATGCCCTGAGCCATCTCTCCCGGTGTACGCTATGATCAGATTAGACAGTAGCTGTCTGGAGGGGAATTCTAGCAGCCGGCTGCTCTGATCGGTTTCTCAGATCAACACCAGGCGAATGCCGGAGCAGTACCCTAACAAAAGGGCCACGGACCTCTTCCTTGTCCTATCCTCTTCCCTTACACACACACTTACACTAACATGCACAACACTGCCACATATTCCGGGAGACCGGTCTGGAGCTTAGAGCTTTTCCCGACTGGGGGCGGTGCCTCGCTGGTGGGGGAGTCCTGGTTAGGGGGAAATCTCACTAGCCGACGGTAGGTCGACGCCGGATCTCGCTATCCAGCTGGGGAATATCACCGCCAACACCGGAGAAAAAACATGCACTACACTAACGGGAATAATGACCAAAGCAGTTGACGTGCCCGTAAACACGAATCAATCAATCAGATTAGTCAGTTCTTTCGTATTCCACTTTATATAGGTTTACAGAAAAGCGCCTACAAATAAAGGCATAGTTATATGATACATATAAAGCGCGAATTGTTTTCAAACCTTGAACTTCGAATCTGACTTTTTGTCACTATTGATCTCAGGACCGCTCTCCCTAAATGTGCCGTGAAATACTACCAAAAAAAGATTTTGTGAAGTAAACTTTTGCCCAAAATGAATTTTAAGAAGTAAATTTATCAAAGACGTTTTTCGCTAACACTACATTGCTTTTCAAATAAAATGGTTAATAATATCCTAATTATAAGTCATCATAAGAAAAAAGGTCTTACGCAAAATACTTTTGATGTGGATCAACTAATTCTATTACGAAAGTGAACCAAGAAAAATATGAAATTACACTTTTGATTGACTTTTTATATTTTGCAGAAGAATTGCTAATGTAAGTTTCATTATTTCATTTATTACCCTATTTTCTCCCCATAAAAATATTATTTTCTCATTTGGAAGAAAACGTTCCCGTTAGCAAACCTGACTTCCAATTTGAACTGAACGCAGAAGCTCGGAAATACACAAATGTGAGGTTGTGGTGGAGACCCAGGATGTTACCATGAGTACTTAATGATAAGTTAGATCATAACAATATGACCTACCAAGGAGGCTAACGAGTAAGTCATAACTACATAAGGCATTTGAGCCCGTATCTGACCATCATGAGTTCTGAATAGGAAAACACAGAAACAGAAAAGTTATGGCCTGCCACTCACCTCCTCTGCTAGGTCGACAAAATATGGCTGTGCCGACTGGTAGCAAAGATACGCGGTTGCCACATTAACTCAACAAGTGTAGGTGCTCCCAGACATGGGTTTCGTGATAAAAATATGATAATGTATTATAGACGTGAATGCTCTGTCTTGATGTTCAATTGTGGCCACGATGGTAAATTGTGTCGCAGACACAACCTTAAAGAGCTACGAGACTTGGAAGTTAACGTTCAGCCCTAATGTTAGATTGCGGAATGAATGAAGTTTGCAAAGTTCGAACGATTGTTTACCGAGAACAGTACGCTATAATTTTATAGAGTATGTGGATGTTTCTGAAATTCGGTAGAGCAGGATCCGAACTCGCGAAGGCGAAGTCTGCGATTCGAGAACTGAGTAAGACATGCGTTGTCATACATTTTCATCTTTTCTCATACCTCAAGAAATTCCTGTTCAAGTATTACAATGACGCAGATTTTCAGAATCGTAGGGTTGCGTACTATCTCAAGAGGCAGACTTCTAGGACCAAGAATTCAAATGTTGATCTCACGGTAGGAAAAATATCTGTTCTGATGGGAATTATGCGAAAAAACAGTCAAATATGTGCTGCATCTACTTTTTTTACTACTAATTTTCCCCCATGTAATTGTGTTTTTTTCACGGGCAAGGTAAGGGCATGGTTACTTTCTAGATACCTCTAGTTTTTTCAATTTCGACTTAGGCAAGAATGATCTAGCGCAAACGAAGTGATTAAATAAAAAAATTGATATATGCTTCATAAAAGCACTCACGAGACAAAGGTAAATCACGCCGTAATGTATGTTATTCTGTATGTAAACTGTAAGTATTGGAGCAAGTAACGAACATCTCTCAACGTGAAAAAAAAAAAAGAAAGTAGGAATCTTGGTTCACAGTGAAGCTCGAGTCTTAAATACATCGTTTTTCTGTTAGTATGTTTCGTAGACAATTGTTTACAAGGACTATTCAATCTCATGATTCTATCTCGATAGGCGCAGAAATGAGATTTTACAAAGCCTGTCCTATAAATTTCTAATCTACCGTCATTTGATATATATTCCTAAGGGTTTGTTAATCGTTTCAAAGCCATGGAAAGATACCACTTGATGCCAACAGGGAAAAAATTTATAAAGACGTGCACAAACGTCACGCGATTCCTACTTGGTTTTTTGTTTATATTTTTAATTACACATGAAATGAATTCAAAATGTTTTGTTGGGTTGCAGTCTTGCCTCAGTTCTGGAAAGTTACAAGTGAATTCATTTATCTATTGATAAGTAATTTCGCTAGTGTAATGTACTAAAGAAATAATGCAACGTAACTAATGTAATAGTGTTTCGTAAGTAATTTACTATCTATTCGAAAGTAATTTCACGAGTAATTTCACCCAAATATGTCCACCCGTTGCTACGCGCTTATCGATAAGTTTCAAATCACGAGTGGAATCCGGTTAGACTACTTCAAAAATAAAAGTCATAATTCGATTAAATAGTATGAACATAATGTTAAAAATGACGAAAAATATTTCTTGATGGGTTGCGGGTTGCTTTAGATGCTTCATTAATTTAATTACCGCAGATTCCGTTATTGAAGGAATATTTATTTATTTTCAAAACAGTTGTATATCACCTGCGGTAAGATGATAGTGAAAAATTCGTACGATTTTGCTAGGTACCCATGAATTCGCGGAAAAAAAATCAGAAAAAAAGTTTCGATTCTCATTGAAAATGCAAATATTTGATTACGTCATTCCTCCTTTTCTTACTTTGCAAGTACAGACTGAATTCTTGAAGTCAGTGCGACACTGGTCACGACACAGCTGACGTTATGCGTCAGCAATGCTCTAAGGAAGAGGCCGCCAACCATTAATTATTTGATATTTACGTGTTGTGTATAGCAATAGGTTTTTTGATATTCTTGGCATATAAAGGACTGTTGTAAAATATATAGAAACACGTATACTATATTCGTATATTAGCGCAGTTTCTTTGAAGATTGTTACAATAATTAATTTATTGCAGTATTAAGACCCTTTTACATAGCACAGTTTTCGTGCAGTCTGGACTGCACGATTTCTACATTAAAACGTTTGAACACGTTCTATTTCTTTCATACGGAAAATGTACTTTGACTCTAAAGCCTCTAGCGGCAGGTCGCTCACTAACGCATTTTTTACAGCGGAAATCATCCATTCTTTTCAACCATCATCAATTTTGTGGCGATATTAAGTTAGGTGCGATTCGTGAGTGTTTTTGTATTGGTGCAGTTGACTCGAGTTCTCGGATTTTCTGCTGAGTTTATTTTACTTTACTACTCTTGAAAATGTGAGATTACGGACTCTCACTTCTGTAACCAAGGCTCCCTCCATTCGGAGCGTTTTTTCTGCTCACCCACTAAAGCCTTTGCAGCCGCAACCATGCCTTTAAATAGAAAAAATAAAGTATCTTAGAACGCACGTACAAAAATGTCGCAAATGAATGTAGCCGAACGGCTACATTCGGCAATTCCTGTGCCGGCAGAGCCCCTGGCGGCGTCTTGAGGCGACTCGTACAGAACACGTGTAGACCGTCTAAACACGACTTTTGGCTTTTGTATCTCTACTTTGGGATCTCGAAGTTTCTGTACAGTTTCAGTATGATAATCTTCATGAAAACTGTACCGAGAAAATGGGCCTTTATCCGAGAGTATTTTAGTTTTTGTTCTTGAGCAGTGTGTGTGCACTCTCCGGTAAACCATTTTTTATGGTTTTGTTCAACTGCATTTTTGTGGCTGCGGGTCCCTAGTTTCCTACTAAATAGTTTTTGAGTTATTCCAATAAGGCTTAGAGTAATTGAAGGTCAGAATTTATATTGGAAATTTCCAGGAAAAAAACACAACAACAATGCATCTTTTTGGAGCTGCCTAGAGCAACAATGATGGTAACAACGATCGAAGCAAACAACAAAACGATAATGACTGATCGGGGAAGAACAAGGCGTGCTGGTTGAGGCTGGTTGAACCATAGCAGGGCAAGAGTAGGAGGAAGAATACATATTAATTCTTTTTCATGTCTAATAGATGATTGTGATTAATAAATACACTGGCAACGAAGGAAACTTTATTTAGTTTAAAGTTCATTAGGTAATAATATTTAAAAATGTCACGAAAGGTACGCAATCCAAGATCTTTTGTCTCAACCCTTGGATAACATTTCCCTGCCTCTCATTATTTTGCGACAACTAATATTTTGTGGGATTTTCAATTGAATTATTATGAAGTTTTACATCGAACACTTACAATTTAAAATACTTCAATTTCTCTGGTGATTTTCTGAATTTTTTAGGTGCAATACAATTAAAAATGATGAACAACTTGTGCATATTACTTTTCAAAGTTTTAAATAAACTATTTTTGAGACTAAACATCAATGTTAAAAAAATGCCTTTTTAGAGTGTGGCGGAGGGGATTGGAGCGAGGTTTGACGGAGTGGAGCGGTTGTGGTGTGGAATGATGGTGGTGTTGGTGGTGAAAGAAAACGTTCTTACATTTTACGTTTAATATAGGATTCATTACTTTTTTTTATAGAACATAATCATCTATTATCTACACAAACATTTCTCAGAAGAGAGAGTTATTAATTATGTTCTGAGCACAACTACGTTATTCATTCTTTCGCGATTTTTTGTGAACCACTATTTCCTTCTGTGCATGCATGTGATGAAAGAATATAGAATGTGGTCACTTCGATGTAAAGACAGTATCGCTTTCATCTGCATAGATAACCTAAATACGAACAAGGGATTTTATAAGTGTTTAGTCTGATCATGGCAAATACACAGACCATCTGGAAAGTGCAAAGCATTGTTAATACTATATATTTTTAATGTTATGTCCAGCATTTTCACCGACGCAACGCGAGTCATTTAGAACGATTTGGGCCCACTGAGCGCCACCGATCCGCGAGGATCTGGCGCTAGTCGCTCGCGTGACCCCGCCCTCAGCCCTCGAGGAAGAAGACAATGTGCCTGCTTCTTCCCCTCTCCGCTGGGAGCGCGCAGGTTTCTACGCCGCGCCGCTTTCGTTTCGTCCGAGCACCGGCTGCGGTCTCGGTGTAATCGCGCAGGCCAGTTCTCCCTTCAATGTTTCTCCCTTAATGCTTGTCCCACATACAAAGTGAGGAAGTGAAAATATCACTGATACTACCACACAAATATTACTTTATCAAAGTGAGGAACACATTCATATGCGTGTAATATTTACATTTACAATGACTTGAAAGTTGATTTGTTTTAATTAATCTATATATATAAAAGAAAGTCGTGTTAGTTACACTATTTATAACTCAAGAACGGCTGTACCGATTTGGCTGAAAATTGGTGAGCAGGAAGCTTAGAGCCAGGAGACGGACATAGGATACTGTTTATCCCGTTCGACCACGTTCCTGTGTGAGAACGCACGTTTTCGCACGTTTTCGCGTGATTTCGCATGTTAGCGGTCATTGTTGCCTGTTGTAACTCATTGTTGTAACGCAGCACTGATAAAAGAAGGCGATAATGATAGCCGCCTTTCGTTCGCCGTTATCTATCTATATATATAAAAGAAAGTCGTGTTAGTTACACTATTTATAACTCAAGAACGGCTGTACTGATTTGGCTGAAAATTGGTGAGCAGGAAGCTTAGAGCCAGGAGACGGACATAGGATACTGTTTATCCCGTTCGACAGCGTTCCTGTGTGAGAACGCACCTTTACGCACGTTTTCGCACGTTTTCGCGTGATTTCGCATGTTAGCGGTCATTGTTGCCTGTTGACTGCGTCACGAATGAAGATGAAGCCACCAACTATCCAATTGAATTTTTAAACTCCTTGGATGTGCCTGGCTTACCACCGCACAATTTACGCCTAAAAGTTGGCTCCGTAGTAATCATGCTTCGAAACATGAACCAACCAAAACTGTGCCACGGTACGCGTTTGGTGGTTAGAAAATTGATGAACAATGTAATTTACGCGACGATACTCAAAGAAAACTTTGAAGGTGCGAATGTTCTCATTCCGAGGATTCCGATGATCCCAACCGATATGAGGTTTCAATTTAAAAGACTTCAATTTCCGATTGCATTTCCGTCTTGCATTCGCCATGACCATCAACAAATCACAAGGCCAACCCTTGAAAGTTTGTGGTTTGAATCTAGAATATCCATGTTTTCCCATGGTCAATTATATGTGGCATGTTCACGGGTCGGAAGATCATCTGCGTTGTTTGTTTTTGCGCCTGATAATAAAACAAAAAATGTCGTGTATCACAACTGAAGAGTGCAACCTATGCATCAAAATACAGGAACAATAATGAGTGATTAATCTACTTAATTTTTTTTATTTTTTATTTATTTTCTAATAAACAATTGAACTTAATAAATTCCAAAATCTGCTTATTTATTGCCTTTAACTGCCAGTCCCTATGATTACAGCTTTGTATTTCTCTCTTAAACAAAAATCAATTCCAAAAAAACGCTCTGCTGTGTAATAGATTTTTAAATTATCTATTTAATATCAGAGCGTTTTTTTGAAATTCTTCTTTATTTGAGAGAAAAACACAAATCTGCAATTGCTTTATTATCACGAGTGCAACAAGGATAGTAGTTTCTCACAGTGAGTGCGATGCGAGAAAAAGATGGGACCGGCTGTTAAGGCGGAACAGAGTTCGCCGGGTCAGCTAGTAATCTATATATATAAAAGAAAGTCGTGTTAGTTACACTATTTATAACTCAAGAACGGCTGTACCGAATTGGCTGAAAATTGGTGAGCAGGAAGCTTAGAGCCAGGAGACGGACATAGGATACTGTTTATCCCGTTCGACAGCGTTCGTGTGTGAGAACGCACGTTTTTGCACGTACGCAGTGCAACAAGGATAGTACAGTTTCTCACTGTGAGTGCGACGCGAGAAAAAGATGGGACCGGCTGTTAAGGCGGAACAGAGTTCGCCGGGTCAGCTAGTATCTATATATATAAAAGAAAGTCGTGTTAGTTACACTATTTATAACTCAAGAACGGCTGTACCGATTTGGTTGAAAATTGGTGAGCAGGAAGCTTAGAGCCAGGAGACGGACATAGGATACTGTTTATCCCGTTCGACAGCGTTCCTGTGTGAGAACGCACGTTTTCGCGTGATTTCGCATGTTTTCGCGTGAAGGTACTTAACTGAAGAGTGCAACCTATGAACCAAAATACAGGAAAAATACTGAATGATTAATCTATTTAATTTTTTTATTTGTATTTTCTAATAAACAATTTAACTTAATAAATTCCAAAATCTGTTTATTTATTGCCTTTAACAGCCGGTCCCTATGATTACAGCTTTGTATTTCTCTCTTAAACAAAAATCAATTCCAAAAAAACGCTCTGCTGCCTAATAGATTTTTTAATTATCTATTTAATATCAGAGCGTTTTTTTAAAAATCTTCTTTGTTTGAGAGAAAAACACAAATCTGCAATGGCTTTATTATCAAGAGTGCAACAAGGATAGTACAGTTTCTCACAGTGAGTGCGACGCGAGAAAAAGATGGGACCGGTTGTTAAGGCGGAACAGAGTTCGCCGGGTCAGCTAGTACTTTATATTTTCTCACTGATGCTCTTTGAAGTGATTCTTGATGAGGTAACTTTTATACGAATAATTCCTCTAATTTATTCAGTTAAAATCAACATGTCAAGGACTTGGTGTAATTCGGTACATCTAATCACAAGACAATATTTTCAAACGGATAATAGATAATATTTATAACTTTTGGAGATTTCCAAATTTCAGATAATTCAACAAAAAGAAGACTTGCGCCGCGCCATTTTTAAGCGCCCTTCACTCTTTCTGAGGAAAACATATAAAGAAAAAAATTGAAGCCGTAGTTAAGGAAACAATTCTTTAAAAAATGCTTATATTTGACGCAAAATTACACGAAAACTACACGTATTTTCAAAAAGTTGTACATGACGTCATTTAAAGATCCATCTTTAAGCAGATTTTATTAAGTAGAAAAATCCTTTCTTTCAATATTGTATGTAGTTGTAGGAAGACGCTGACAAAAGTTTGAATTTTCGCAATTTTCGAATCTCTATGCTACTCGAGGGTAATGATTAATCCAACAATTTGGAGCAATTTTGGAGAAAATTTAGGAAATGTTGAGGCTTCTTGTAAAGTACCCCCAAAACTCATAAACATACGTTTCAAACTTCCCGAGCATCGGAGGAGTTCAGAGCTATTGGGTCAAATCACTTTTAGAGAATATCGTGTGAACGGTTTAGGCGATAGTGTTGACCAGAAAACAGACAGACAGACGTTTTACATTAAATCGATTTTTTGATATCAAACACCCACAAAACGTGGATTCCGACTACACAACGTGTTACAAGAAGAAATTTACTACATAAAGGAAGGAGATTAATCCAATTATTTCATACGAGCGTCTCACAGAACGAGTTTTTCTGTCAAAATATCGTCGATTTTTGCCGCAGCATTACCGATTTTCTCTTTATAACGTATGAACTAAGGCGAGAATGCAGTAAAATATGTTTCCTCATAGTTACATTCAATGAATTAATCCAGCAGACTAATTTGTGCGACATGACTAATTTGTGCGGTACGTTCCTTTGACGTTATCGTGACAAGAATATTTACATTTACTCCCATTCCCAGAACAACACTCCAGGAAAAAAACAAACAAACAACAGCGTAACCAAAGCTGTGTCGCCCCATCCTTTCAAAGCAGAAACAATCGTACCGAACACTCGAGCCAGCGCAGGGGATGAGTCGAAAATCCTCTGCGAGTGAGCTTTAATTGCTGGCGAGATCCCCGAGAGGGCGTGTGCTTGTGCGAGTGGAGGGGCTTCGTGGAAGCTGCAATCTGAGGCGGCCGCGCGGCGGGTGTTGGCAGGGGGCCTTGGTTGTCGGGGCGTGCCTGGGGCCGCGGGCGCGCGCTCGCCGCTCCCGCCCCGGCGGGCGCTCCGTGGCCAGTGGCGAGGCTAAGGCGGGGCGGTGAGTGGCTCACATTGTGACTCCCGCCCTGGATATTGTTTCGGGTACCAAAAAAAAAAAAAAAAGTGCATCAAAAGAGCCCTCCTGATGGCGGCAGGATTTTTGACACTAGCTTTCCTACTAGGTCGAATTCAGTCACTGTCTGGAGGAGAATTCTAGCAGCCGGCTCTGCTCGGTAGTTTTCCGTGGTTTCTCCGATCAACACCAGGCCGATGCCGGAGCGGTACCCTAACAAACGGGCCACGGACCATGCGCGATTTTTCCTTCCTCTTCCTTGTTCTATCCTCTCCCCTTACACACACACACACACACTTACACGAACATGCACTACACTACCACATTTTCCGGGAGACCGGTCGGGAACTTAGAGCTTGTCCCGGTTGGGGCGCGCCCCAACCGGGACAAGCTCTAACCGCCCGGGCGGTGCCTCGCTGGTGGGCGAGTTCTGGTTAGGGGGAAACCCCGTTAGCCGACGGTAGGTCGGCGCCGGATCTCGCCATCCAGCGGGGGAAGATCACCGCCATATCCCGAGGAAAAAAAACATTACTCTTACGGGAATAATGACCTAGGCAGTTGGTGAGTCTGGAAACACTAACCAACCAACCCTTTTCAACTTGTTCGCCTCCAGCTTGTGTTGCTTTTTTTCGATTCTTTAAAGGGTGACGAAAGGTCATGAGAGGGATACTACTGTGTCGAATTCTATTATCTCAATGTTGATATGCCGCAATATGTGCGATATATTTTTATTTTAAGTTTGTCGAGATACCTCTGGTTGTTAAGCTTATATTTTGATACAACAAAATGAATAGTAAAAAACATATGCTCATTAAACATTCATATTATACCAGAAATAGGGTTTAGGCCATTTTGTGATTAAAGGAGAAAGGTACACTATTGCGCAACTCTCAACTGAGTAAAGGGGATTCGATTATATTGTCTGAGAATAATACTAAAGCATATACATTTGGGTGAATTATTGTAAATAATTGTTAAATTGTTTCACTCATAAAATTATAACTCGCCAGAACCTGAACATTCGAATCAAACCTCCATTTTTGTCTAGTGACTCATTGGGTGTTTGTGCGTGTGAGCTACAGATGAAGATTCGCACAGCGTTTTAAAATACTCTCGAATCTTCTTATCATACCAAACCAGCAGCGCATTGTAACGGGAAAAAAAAAAAAAAAAAAAAAAAAAAAAAAAAGGCGTCCTAGAACTTCATTACCCCTCAGCTTGTCCGTCAATTTTCCTCTTCCTTCAAGCACGTAAAAGACCGGAGGCCATGATGTGTTTCTAATGGAAACCCTATTTTAGAGAGCATGATTAAAAGGAGAAGCATTATTTAAATATAATGTGCGCCGTATTACGCGTTTGAATCTACAATACATAATTCAAACTTTCGTTTAAGTTCTATAATGTTCCCTTAAATTTGTACTTCCGTTAGTGATACTCTATAACAATGGTATTTGTTGCCTTGTGGGTCTTGAGATAGGGAATTTTAAAAATTGTGTTGGATTATGCACAAATTATAGCATCGAGTAAAGAGTTTTTGGGAGGGCTTAGGCTCTCCTTGCATAGCGGTCAAACCGTTCACTTTTCACAGCCGGGAGCTGGATTGATTGATTGATTGATTGATTGATTTTTTCGTGTTTCCGGGCGCGTCAACTGCTTCGGTCATTAGTCCCGTTAGTGTAGTGCATGTTTTTTATCGGGAGGTGGCGGTGATCTTCCCCCGTTGGATTGCGAGATCCGGCGCCGACCTACCGTCGGCTAGCGGGATTTCCCCCTAACCAGGACTCTCCCACCAGCGGGGGAACCGCGCCAGCCGGACAAGCTCTAAGCTCCGGGAGCTGGAGTCAATACTCGGTTGACCTGTGGTGTTTGGTGGTTTGCGGTGAAGAGCGTGTTCGCGACAAGTTTTCTAGGAGTTCTCCGGTTTTTCCTGCCTATCATTCCTCCAATGCTCTAGTCCATTTACCATCATTTCACTAAGCCTACTCAATCAGGGCAGGAGAGAACATACACGATTATGGTACACGCATATTGAAATGGAATTTGAGAGATATTTATGACCGACAATATTGTCACAAGCGAATGGGTGATATGAATAAAGTGTAGAGTACACTTTTTTAACCTTATTTTCAATATTGATTTCTACGAATGTTAAAAAATGGTTTCCCTAAATTGCTACGTTCGTATCATGCTGCCATATTAGTCACGAGATTGATTGCGTATTTGGTTGAGCGTGGATCAAGCGAAAATTCATCCATGTATTTCAGTTCCTCCTAATTTTTACATCACGCCATTCTTTCAGCACATTGTTAGGAGCGGAAAAAACCGCACTCCAAAAAAAGGACCCTCAACATGCTCAGTCCCCAGCCCCCGCCAGGTTTTGTCCCTTAAGAGCATCCGGGAGATGAGAGCTCCGGGGTCCGCTTCTATTGTATCAACGCCTTTATTCCGCAGTGTCCGTGGCACTTCGTAGGGCAGGCTGGTATGGGCTTTTTCACTGAAGAAATACCCACTTTCTAATAACAAAATTAATGTTCAAAATAATTTCGTAACAGTGAAAAAGATTACGTATACATTAAAAAACAGACTGGATAATAAAGTAAAAAAATAAAAATTGATTAAATAATGCCCAATTATAGCAAGTAGGCCCTATAAGAAGTATTACAATTATTATAGTAAGTAATGCTGCCGCATATTAAGTTATTTCGGTTTAAACATATTTTTGTCACTCTTTGCTGATTTCTCATTTCGTGTGGTTGATTACGCCTTGTTGACGCGCAACTGATGGTGATATCAACACACAAATACTGCGAGTTGCACATGACACCGCAACACCACTTGTGACGAGTGCGCCAACAATGCACATGGAAATGTACACTTACGCCGTCTGAATCAGCAGATTCCGTCTGACCGGGACACGCCGCGTCCTAGGCACAATTGCCAACATTTCGATGGTCGTGATTTCACATAATGTTGTATTTCACCTTTAGAACGGTCGCCGTTTGACGACTATGCCAAATAATTGCCACATTGACAACTATGTCTACAATCCTGCCTTTCACGGAGTGGCAACAGATAACTGTTCACGCTCTCCAGTGTTCATTTACACTGCAACTGATTTAAAAACCTTAAAAACTGCAGATCCTATTCGTACTAATATCTTACGAGAGGAATAAACAGCACAATGGTTTGATTGTGATTACATAACTATTTACGCTACATGTGGTAAAAGTGACATTTCATTTTACGCTTAGGAGAGGTTGTGACCTGCAACCGACAGGCCGAGTGGCGCAATCCTAGAGCAAAATAAAGTAAATTTTACTATTGTGTATCATACACTATTTAGACAGCTTTACTGACTAATTTTATTTTAATTTAAATATATGCATTACTTAATGATATATTAAGGTCAGCTATACTGACCTTAATATAAAAGGTATTTTGATAGACAAAAGTATTTTGTTCACTTTATTGCATTGACACATTTATCTGAACACTTGAGGATCGCCTCAGATTTAGCACTAGTGCTAAAAATTGAACCTTTAGCACGCTACTCATACCCTGAAATAACCGCTTTTACTAGTGAGTATCTAAAAATTATTTTATATAATGAAATATGTAATCATGAGTTTTAAGAAAGTTCAGACCACGACTGTTTTAGCCCTCTATTGGTAATATTCGGAAAACTCAAAACAAAAGGAAGATATTGGAGTTTCTGAGTACAACCAGAACTACAACAGAGAAATATGTCTATGTAGAGTGCATAAATGTTTTTTTTTTTTTTTTAATTTATTTATTGCTTGTTGGGTTGTACATAGTTCAGTATTACACTCTTTCATATGTAATGATGACTTATTACTAACTTAATACTATACTTAACCTAATTCTACTACTGCTACTACATTGGGGTAGATTACTCATGAGAGTATCTACTGTTCACAAATGTTTGAGAATATTTTGAGGAATGAATCGAATGGGTATCTATTGTTTATTCTGGTCTGTGTGTTGTTCGTTGAGGCTAGATTGTATTGTTTTAGTTGGTCTATTGCGTTTATGTTGGAGTAGAAATTATTGGATATGCGTGCTATTTGATAGGTGATTGAGTTCATGTTTAATTCTCTGTGAAGTTGTTGATTTGAAATGAACCATGGGGCGTTGGTGATTGTTCTGAGGAATCTGTTCTGTATTATTTGTATTTTTTTAACGTTGGATGGTGCGGCATTTGTCCATATGGGACATGCGTATAGAATTATGGGTCTTATGATGGTTTTGTATAGTGTTATTGCATTTGTTAATGAAAGTTTGGAGTTTTTATTTAGTAATGGTTTGAGTTGGATTAATCTCACTTTGGCCTGTTGTATTTTAATGTTGATGTGGTTTTTCCAGTTGAGTTTTGTATCGAGGTTTAGTCCTAAGTATTTGATAGGTTGATTCATTGGTGTCCAGTTTATTATGCTATTGTTTAATAGTAATGGTTGGGGAGTAGAGAATGGTCTTAATGAAAAAATTTTTGATTTTGATTTGTTCGGGTTTAGTTTGATTTTCCATTTTGTTGCCCATTCATCTATTTTGTTTAAATGTTGTTGAATTTTTGTACTGCTATATGACAACGTGCGACTTGATATGAATATTGCCGTATCGTCGGCGAACTGTGCAAGTTGCGTGTAACGTGTGATGGGGATATCTGCTGTGTAAAGATTAAATAGCGTTGGGGATAGTGGTGAGCCTTGTGGAAGTCCTGCTTCTATTGTGCGTGGGTTGGAGCTATGATTGTTTATGGTTACTGTGAAAGATCTGTCTGATATAAATTGTGTGATAATGTTTAGTAGGTATTTAGGTGTTCCTATAGTTTTGAGTTTGTAGATTAATCCGGGGTGCCAGACTCTGTCAAAAGCTTGAGATACGTCTAAGAGTATTGCTATTGTGTGTTTCTTTTCTTGAAAGCTAGTGTGAATATATTCAGTTATCCTGAGTAATTGGTGTGCAGTTGAGATATGGTTTCTGAAACCAAATTGATGATTTGGGATAGCTTCTGACTTTGTTAGGTGATTATTGAGTCTTTTTAAAATTAGTTTTTCAAATATTTTTGAAATAGTTGGCAGGAGACTTATTGGTCTATAATTCGCTGCAAGACTATGATTAGTGTTTGGTTTAGGGATCGGGATGATATTTGATATTTTCCAAGAACGTGGGAAATAGCCTAATCTGAGTGATGAATTATAGATGTTATTTATATGTGCAATTGTGGATGTGGGCAAGTTTTTTACTATTTGGTTGCTAATTAGGTCGTGTCCAGGAGCTTTTCTTTTGGGCAAATTTTTTATGAGGTTTTTAACTTCGGAGGGTGAAATGAATTTTATTCTCTGAGGGACGTCATAGTTTGGTGCTCTATTTGAATCAATTATTGCCTGGTGGTTTGAGTGTACGGATGTATTGTTAGGTTTGAATGTTTGAGCGAAGTGTTCTGCTAGTGCTTCTGCCTTGTCTTGTGGAGCATATTTTATACCTTGTGCCGTGTTGAGGGGTGGCATGGTTATTTTTTTGTTTAGAAGACATTTTGAGAAGTGCCAAAGTGATTTATTTGAGGTACTTAGTGATTCTATTTTGGTGTTGAAGGATTGTTGGGTGTGTAGATTAATTGCTTTTTTTTGTTATATGATTTAGGAGATTTAGCTCTTTTTTCAGTTGTGGAATTCTATTGTTGCTCCATAGCCTTCTAGTTTTATTGCGTGTGTTGATTATTTCTATTATTTCTTTGGGTAGTTTCGGTTTTGTCTTAAAGAGAGAATATGTGGGTCTGTTGTCTTGCAAGTGCTTTATTGTGTTTGTTATTATTTCGTTTATCTGCATGACAGATTTGTCTATTTCTAGGGGAGAGTTTAATATTTTGAATTGTGGTGTCTTGGCCTTCACTATTTTCCTGAATGATTCCCAATTTATGTTTTGGGTGTTTAGTTTCTGAGTTGGAGCATGTGGGGGAGGTATTATTTTAGTGGTTATTAACACTGGAAGATGGTCTGAATCCATCTCAAATACTGGGGTTGAATGATAAGCTGTATTTGTGTTAGTAATTGCTATATCTAATATGTCTGGGTGTTTGCTGCTGTCGTGTGGGAAATGGGTTGGTTCGTATGGCGTGAGTGTAGTTAGGTTTAAGTCTGTTATTATTTTAAGTAGTTGAGAGCCTGCATTGTTGGAAACTCTGCAACCCCAGTTAGTATGTTTTGCATTTAAGTCACCTAGTAGAATCATCGGGGTATTCTGTTGAAGAAGGGAAATTATGTTGGTGTTTTTCATTTTAATATGGGGTGGTTTATATGCTGATATTATGGTTGTGATTCTATTATTTATAGGGATTTTAATAGCAACGGTTTCTAACCCTGGAGTGTGAGGTGTGTCAAATTGTATATACGGGATTGATTTTTCGATAAGTATGAGAACTCCTCCCCCTTTTTGATCTACTCTGTCTTTTCTTATTACATTGTATCCTGATAGGTTAAATGTCTTGTCTGGGCTGAGGTGCGTTTCGGTGATGCATGCGATTTGTATTCCTTTATCTTCTAAGAAATATTTTAGTTCATTTTTTTTGTTTGAGATGTTATTAGCATTCCAGTTTAGTATGATTAAATCTTTATTACACTGTTCTGGCATTATTGTTATTAAAGTAAGATGTGATTGAATTTTGAATACTGCTTATTATGGTTGGAATGATACTATTGATTATGCCCATTAAGTAATTTGTAATGTTGTTGACTATAGTGTGTATTATTGAGTTTGTGTTATTATTGTTGTTATGATTATTTACATTTTGGTGTGTGTTTTTAGTGCTATGCTGGTTTGTGTTTGGGTTTTCTTGATACGTAAAGCCAGGTATGGTTCGATTATAACGAAGATTAGGAAAATTGTGATTTGTAAGTATAGGGGCAGAAGTATTGTTGTTTGAATTTTCTTGGGGGGCAGTAGTTTTAGAATTGCTTTTGTTGGTCTCTGAAATTTTTTTAAAATAATTACATTCTGCGGACCGAATGTCCGCACGGTGCGGGCCCTTGCAGTTGTGACATGTTGGTGTTAAGTTTTTTTGTGGGCATTTTGCCGTGTAATGGTCTTTAGCACAGAATGCACATACAATTTCATTATTACAGTTGTTTCTTGTGTGGCCGAAGTCCAGACATCTTAAACATTGTATTGGCACATTTGTTTTACGTCTTTTTTCAGTTTTGACACACAGATTACATATTGCATTAATTTTTAACACTTCCTCAATACTTTGATGCCCGTCGAACTCTGCTGCAATAACCGGAATGGGGATATTGTCTTTGTATAGTCTTGTGACACTAATCAGTGAAGGATATTTTGGGTACAAATCTTCGTATACCTCTTTCTGAGTTACTGATTGGTGAATGTTTTTAAAAACTACTGAGAATTTCTTGTTTAAGGGATCCTTATAGGTATGGAATTGTCTGGCTGTGCTTAAGAGATATTTGATGGCCTTTCTAAAGTCCGCTATGTACTTGAAAGATAGCTTAATTTTGTTGTTTGCCATGTCAGAGGTGAATTGAGTGGTAATTTGCTTTTTAATCTCTTTGTTGAAGTGATTAATGTTCGGAATGTCTTTCACAAATATGGGGGGAATTTTTATGTTCTCGACTTCGTGTGTTTCGTCGTCGTCCAGGTAGTTGAATCTTTTGTCACGGTCACTATTTTCTTCAAGAGGAGCATATCTATTACTAATAGGCACATTATATTCACTGCTGCTGGGTTGTTTTTTTGATGGGCCGCCTAGGGGGGTACTGTCACCGTGACCTCTTTTTACACTGTTACTGGTCTTATCACTGCCGTGGATGTTGGCGGGGTCGTGGCTTCCTTGGCCGCGGGGCAGGCCGCTGGCCGCGTTGGTTTGACTGACCTTACTGGAGCCTTGTGGTGGGTCGGCGGCTGGAGTACCGTTTCCATGTTCGAGGTTTGTTGCCTGCAGGTTCTGGGTGGTTCCATTGATATGATTGAAGGAGCTGCCTGGTGAATTTGCGAGGATGTGTTGATCCCCGAGTTGCTCGTAGGTGATGTCCATATCGGCTGTGTTGTACAGGAGCTCCATGGCTCCCGCTATGCTCTGACCTAGGTCAGGGCTTGGTGGTTGAAAACTGCTATTAATATTGAAAAATTAATAGCACGACTTTAGCTCGGTTCGCTGCACTTGTAAGTTTAATTATCTATACGATACACAATGTTAAAGTCACTGATACTTGGTCAACTGCACTGAGTCAAATTGAGACGTTCTGAGCTGTGCGGAGCACGATGTGAACTGGTCGCTGGCTCAGCGCGGAATGTTAGAACCCGTTAACACAGTATTTTATTGAATACTGCTTTAATAAAAATAGCTTTTATTTTCTATTTATTGAAACAATCCTTCGATACCAATGTACTCGTATTAGTTTATTTAAAGAAAAGAGCAGGTATTGCGAGAAACGTGATAAATGGTTGCGGAAGCTTGGCAGTCTTTTTAATGGTGCAACAGGTCTCGTCACATAGTAAGTAGGCTTCCGTTCCCACGCCGTCGAATGACTCGCGACTGTCAATTCGTTGCGGCGGTTCAGAAGGAGTTTCGCGCCGGAGGCGACCGAAGGGAAGGGAGGTCGGATTGCCCCTCGCGCTACCCACCTTCCGAGAAGAGATGGAATATTATCTCGTACATTTAATTGCGAGACTGCGAGCCTCTCCCGACGACTTGAGCATACAAACTCTCTACTTAATATAAGATTCATCCTCAAATTTATGGCTAGACTTTAAAACAGCGGTCACAAATTGTAGGGACGGATATTAAATGTGCCTTCTCCCGTCTCTTGGCAGCCAGCCACTAAAACTTGCGGAATTTCTGCGCCGCGCGGCTCCCAGAAAGACGGCGAAGGGAGCAAAGAAGGCCGCGAGGGTGCGCCGCGCAGGCGGGACGGGGCGGTGGCGGTGTTGCTGGGGCCGCGGGGCGGCAGGAGCGGGCACGGCGGGGCGCTAGAGAAGGGGCGGAGAGCGGCAGGGGGTTAGGGACACAGGGTGGCAAGGGGGAGGGGGCGGGGGCGGCGGGTGGGCAGCGGGTGGGCGGCGGGTGGGCGGCGGGGGGGGCGGCTGGGCGGTGAAGGCGGCGGGAGCGGTGGGGCCGAGGGTGGCGGGGCCGGGGCGGCAGAGGCGGCGGGGGAGGCAGTGGGAGGTGAGCGGCGAGGCGGCGTGGGAGACGGGCAGGCACGGGCAGCAGGGTAGTGGGCGGGGCAGTGAGGTCGGCGGGGCGGCGAGGGCGGCGGGGCGGCACGGGGCGGCGGCGGCGGCGGGGGCGGCGGGGCGGCGGGGCGGCGGCGGGCGGCGGGGCGGCGGGGCGGCGGGGCGGCGGGGCGGCGGGGCGGCGGGGCGGCGGGGCAGCGGGGCGGCGGGGCGGCGGGGCGGCGGGGGCAGCGGGTGGCGACGGGGGGGGTGGCGGCGTGGGTGGCGGGGCGGCGTGGGTGGCGTGGGCGGCGGGGCGGCGTGGGCGGCGGGGCGGCGTGGGCGGCGGGGCGGCGTAGGCGGCGTGGGCGGCGGGGTCGACGAGGGCAGATCGCACAGCGGTTCACAGCGACCGGAATCGACAAAGCGCGAAGCATTCTGGGACCTGGGGCGAGGACGGTGGGGGCTATGCAAATATCGAAAAACTCTCCCCCAAGCTGTATTTCAAAGCCGCGACGTATTTTTTGGCCTTCGGGTCACTTTACCATCCGAGTAATTCCGTTTCCGGGGAAGCAATTCAGACGGCTGTCCCGGAGTCTGCTTCCGGGGCTCTCGCTCGCGGGCGGGCGGGAGGGAGCGAGGAAGGAGGAGAGGGTCGAAGAGGGTCGGGGAAGGCCCGCGGCTCCGGCGAAGCTCTTACTCGCGGATGTAAATTCTGGATTTACGGAATAAGTATGGTCCCCGTACGCTAATCTTCGATTTGTAAATTAATTAATTAGGTATATGGGTGCTCTAAGTTAATACTAAATATCTCGGAGTCAAGTGGGCAATCAACTTTGTAAAAAATCATTTGATATAAATCTCCTTTATTCTGAAATAAATGTCTTTAACTTGCTATTGGAGCTGTACGCAGACGATCTGAATCGACGAGTGGCGAAGAGACTGACCGCCTCAGTGCTTCGGTCTGAAGGGTCGAGTGTTCCAGTCCCACCTTGGACTTGGATTTTTGACCCTTGATTCTCATATCTATATATTTAAAAAAATAAGGTATTCTGCCATGGCTTCGTTTAGAGCTCCTACTAAACCAATTGTAGTATTTTTTCCTTTAAATGAAAGAATGTGATCCATAGATGTGTTATCATATATTGTTTGTGTTAATTCAGCAACATTTATGGTGTAAATTAATTAATTAAATCATTCTTTAATAGTATGTTTAGCAATAGTCGATTTTTTTTCCAAAGAGTGATTGCTTCATGGTGGCGCTGCTTGATGGTTTATTTTGATTGTTGAGATTTGTTTACAATTCGCCAAGGTTTTGTTTCAGTGTAATAATTGCATTGTGGTGTTGACAGTTTGCATGTATTTGCTTTTGTTAAGTACTTTGTACAGAACATTCGAACAGTGAGTTTTGCTCGGTTGTACTGAAGTAGTAAAGTTGTTCACAGGTTATGTCGAATTCCGAATCCTTGCCCACGCGCCCCAAAAGACGCAAACGTACATTAACTGGACGCAGGGAAAGAGAAAGTTAGCGTCGGTGTCGTGATAGTGAGGTAATTTCGTTTTCTGTTGGGTCGTTGTCTATTAAATGTCAGTTTTGTTCTGATTTGTACTTCCCATGTGCGAGTAATTCTGTAAACAAGTTTATTCTGTGTTGCTTGAATGGGAAAATAAGTTTACCTTCCAGCAATATGCCAGAAGAAATTAAACAGTTGCTTATAAGAGATGACACATCAAAAAACTTCAGAAATAATATCCGTCAGTGTAATAGTGCTCTTTCTTTTGTGTCATTTGTTGCCGATATTACATTGCCACCTGGTCATGGGCCATACGTGTTCAAAATTTTGGGAACTCCATATCACATAATATCTTCCTTGTACCCTGAAGATCCAAACAATGCAACGTATTGTGAATATTAGTCTGGGCACAGTATTTTACATTTATCTCCGATCTCCGTCAAATTTTGACGGGTTCTCACTAGTATGTGATGAAAATATTTTCAAATAAAAGTACGTGGACGGAAAGAATTTTATGCACATGAAAGAAAATTCATTAAAATAAATATATACACGCATACACTTTACCAGTTATAATTCTTTTTGACGAAATTACGTCATGAGATAAATTAACACAAATTTTAGGGCAATTAGTTTCCCAAGCACATTTTAATTTCAATATTACTGTTCATACACAATCCATAAACTTTATAAAAATCCTGTTTATTATTGATTTTATGACAAAGAAACTATTATAATTGTGGCTTTGAAATTATTAGTATGTTTATAAAAGGTTTAAAATTGCAAAATCGTGCATTTCTCGAATTCCTAGACCGGGAACGGTAGCTCAGTGCATCAGTTGATGTCACTGCAGCGCCTCTGACCGGGAAATACTAGGTTCGAGTCCTGACGGCCGCAGGATTATCGACACTAGCTTTTCAGCTAGGTCGAATTCAGCCGCTGTGTGGAGGAGAGTTCTAGCGTCCGGATGCTCTTATCGGTAGTTTTCTGTGGTTTCTCTAATCAACCCCAGGCGAATACCGGAGCAGTACCCTAACAAACGGGCCACGGACCGCCCGCGATCTTTCCTCCTCCTTGCTTGTCCTTCCCTCTCCCTTACACACACACACATGCACACACACACAAACATACATACACACACACACGCACAAACACTACCACGTATTCCGGGAGACCGGCCGAGAACTTAGGGCTTGTCCCGGT
This sequence comes from Teleogryllus occipitalis, assembly GCA_011170035.1. Classification (NCBI taxonomy): domain Eukaryota; kingdom Metazoa; phylum Arthropoda; class Insecta; order Orthoptera; family Gryllidae; genus Teleogryllus; species Teleogryllus occipitalis. Next base: position 44,081 of record BLKR01001202.1, on the reverse strand, counting down.
TGGGGCGGTGCCCCGCTGATGGGAAAGTCCTGGTTAGGGGGAAACCTCGCTACCGGACAGTAGATCGGTGCCGGATCTCGCCATCCAGCGGAGAAAGATCATCGCCATTTCCCGAGGGCAAAACATGCACTACACTTACGTGACTAATGACCTTAGCTGTTGACGCGCCCGGAGTCACTAACCAAAATCGAATTGATGGACGACTTCTAGGAACCACTTCAATCAAATGCCGCAAAATTTAAAGACCGACTGCATTTTACTCATTTTAACAACAATCAAACTAGGTATTTAGCAATAATTTTTTATCTCTTCTGAAAATTTGTATTTTGCAATGTTCAATGCACAGAAAATTTGAAGACACCCCCAGCAGAAAAAGTGCATACTTCGAAATTCTTTATAAAATTGTTAATTGTTGAAAAATTGTTAATTCCGAGCTTCTGGTTATGGGACATCAGAGACTTCCACTTCAGAGTTGAAAAAAGACTCCACACTTCAGAATTGAAAAAATTGGAAATTGTTCATAAATCTGCAAAATTTCCCAATTTATTGTCTTCTCTAGACTGTATTTAAAACAATATGCAAAATACCGCAATCATATCGGTGCTATCACCTTTTGTTTTTGAGACATGTGACATGTAATTGCTTAAAAGAAATTAGCATTTCATGACAACAAACTTATCTTTGGACAGATTCTTTTCTTCAGACAGACACACACAGACGAATAGACTGACAGACGAACAGATTGACAGACATAGATAGACAGACGAACAGACTGACAGACGGACAGACAGACAGACAGATAGACGCACAGACAGACACTCAGAAACAGACAGACGGACAGACAGACAGATGGACAGACAGACAGATGGACAGACAGACAGATGGACAGACAGACAGATGGACAGTCAGACAGATGGACAGTCAGACAGATGGACAGTCAGACAGATGGACAGTCAGACAGATGGACAGACAGACAGATGGACAGACAGACAGATGGACAGACAGACAGATGGACAGACAGACAGATGGACAGACAGACAGACAGATGTGCAGACAGACAGATGGGCAGACAGACAGATGGACAGACAGACAGATGGACAGACAGAAAGATGGACAGACAGACAGATGGACAGACAGACAGATGGACAGACAGACAGATGGACAGACAGACAGATGGACAGACAGACAGATGGGCAGACAGACAGATGGACAGACAGACAGATGGACAGACAGACAGACAAATGGACAGACAGACAGATGGACAGACAGACAGACAGATGGACAGACAGACAGATGGACAGACAGACAGGTGGACAGACAGACAGATGGACAGACAGACAGATGGGCAGACAGACAGATGGGCAGACACACAGATGGGCAGACAGACAAATGGACAGACAGACAGATGGACAGACAGGCAGACAAACGGACGGATAGACAAACAAACGGACAGACAGACCAACGGACAGACAGACAAACGAACAGACAGACAGACAGACAAACGGACAGACAGACAGACAAACGGACAGACAGACAGACAGACAAACGGACAGACAGACAGACAAACGACAGACAGACAAACGGACAGACAGACAGACAAACGGACAGACAGACAGACAAACGGACAGACAGACAGACAAACGGACAGACAGACAGACAAACGGACAGACAGACAGACAAACGGACAGACAGACAGACAAACGGACAGACAGACAGACAAACGGTCAGACAGACAGACAAACGGTCAGACAGACAGACAAACGGACAGACAGACAAACGGTCAGACAGATAGACAAACGGACAGACATACAAACGGACAGACAGACAAACGGACAGACAGACAAACGGACAGACAGACAAACGGACAGACAGACAAACGGACAGGTAGACAAACGGACAGGTAGACAAACGGACTGACCGACAAATGGACAGACAGACAAACGGACAGACGTTTTGCTGTCAATGAATGTTTAGGTATCGAAGACTTATCCACTTTTTCGTTATCATGGCCTGAGAAAAAGACTTTTTATGACCAAAAATACACCGATTTTTGCCGCAGAATTACAATTCTTTCTCGTTGCTACGTAAGGTTAAGAGAAGGTTTCCTCCGCCTCAAAGAAGTGATAAGTCAAATGTGCATTCTACTGGCATGAAACCTTTAGCCTGAAATTGTGTTATTAAAGTTGGTAAAATGTGATTGATTTATGTTTTTATACATTATTTTACTTCCACACAGGTTAAAAGTATTTTGTAATGAGGCAGAAATGAGCTTCGTTGCATTATATATTAATTAACCAGAATGTCATATTAATAACCAGAATGTCAGGTTAATATTTTTGGCCTACATTCAGGCGTCCATCCTCTTGCAAACTCGTCCCAGTCTCCCCCTAACAAATTTGCGTCAATAGTAACCGACGGTACATCCCTCAATAGTGTCTTTTCCATGAGTTCATAATACTCGAACAAAATTATATTTTCATTTCCTACTACTCACCCCATTTTGGAGTTATTGAATTCTCCCAAGATTATTTTCATATAATGAATTATAAGCCCGAATATACATCTTTTTTCTTTATTTTCTTCTGATTGATATCTACACATTCTGCTCCTTTCCCCACACGTATCTCCATTAGAATCTCAAGTGGTAGTGTCTAGTGAACCTCACTTATGACACTGATGTGTGGAAAATTCGATTTTGCACATGAGACGCTAAACTTATCATATTACAAAAAATGTACATGACTTTTTTGAAGAAATAATTTTATGAATAGATTCCATTTAATAAAACAATCTCTCTTCCTTTGTTAAATTTTGGTCATTGTTTTGAATTTCCGAAAATACAGAAAGATCACCGAAAATGGGAACACGAATTTCTTTGTCGTTCTTTACAACATACGAGAAGAAATTTTAAAGAAAAAAATTGGAGCCATTTTTGAGAAAACAATTGTTTAAATTGTTTAAAAGTTGCCAATGTTTCACGCAAAATTACATTAAAATACTCATATTTTCCCAAAATTGAACGTGACCTACTTATTCGGAGATCTTTCTTGATGAACAGATTTCTTTAAAGAAAAAAGGATATCTTTATTATTGTTGTTGTTGGAAGAGAATGCAAATTTTTGAAATTTTGAAATGGTCGAAAATTCAGGGAGTTTAATGAAATCGCGACCTACATCACTTTTTAAGCGTATTTTGCTCTATGAGAGAAAACAATATAAAGAAAAAAATTGGAACCATCTTTTAAAACATTTTGAAAATGTTGAGCCTTCATGTTAAGAAATTATCACATACAGCTCGGTTTAGGCCTTTACGCCTGTTCCGTCTGCTGGAGTTTCATTTGGTCATTCCATCCCAGTCGTGGACACCCCACCTTTCTTCTGCTTTGCGGTCTGTGCCCCAAACTTTGAAGAGGGATGCACGAACTATCCATTCTCTGACGATGGTCATACAATTTGCATCTATAAGAATCCACTCTTTGGCCTATATTTCAAACGTTCTGACCTAATGTCATTATTTTTCTTGTGGTCCCTCAAAGAGTATCTCGCTAGAGGTCTCAGAAACCTCCTTTCTGCTGCTTCAATCTTTTTTCTCGGTTGAGTTTTTATTGCCTCTGCCTCCGCACCATAAAGAGGACTGGAAACCGCTATAGTTCTATAAGTTCATGTTAAGTACCTCCAAAAATCAAAATATCCATTTTAAACTCAAGGAGTCGCGATATCAATATGACCGAGTGGGGAATATAATTTTTGGTGAAAATCCTACTTCCGGTTTAGCCGCCAGCGTTGTTCCCAGATGGTCACACGAACGGACGAACGGATAGACCGACGAACCTGAACTGATGGACAAACGTTTTGCCGTCAATCGATTTTTCGGTATCAAGGACCCACAAAACATTGTGTCGGGCTCCATAACGTGTTAAAGTACGGAAGATTTATCCACCTTTTATTTACCAGGGTCCGACAATAAGAATTTTTCTGTCGAAAAATTGTCGTTTTTCCCGTAGAATTACAACATTTTCCCTATAATGAGCAAACAGTGGGCAAAAAAAAAATTATCGAATACATTTTAAAAACAACACAAGCAGTAACAACAATATTATATTATATAATAATAATAATAATAATAATAAGAATAAGAATAACCCCGTGTAGTGTCGGGGGTTTTGTAGAATAGCACCACGGGACCTCCCCCTGTCGTATAAGGCGACTAATCGGAGCAGCTGTCCGCTGTCACTCCCCATAACATCCTCTCATTCCCACGAACTTCGTGTGTCATTGCTTCCACTTACTTGTGACACACTTCTGTTATCTGTTCTGTGGGCCAATCTTCATATCGGCCAACCCTTGTGTTTCCGACCCCGACGCTATTAGGTTACGAGGGCTAGGGAGTCATTTCTGTTCTACTTTTCTATTCTAACTCTATTCTTCACTGTCCCCCTTCTTCTCTTCTATTTCCTTTTAGCTGGCGGTAGCTCAAAAACGCTAGGGGAAGGCGACCCTGAAGAAAAAACCCGGTATGGAGGATCGTTTAGGATCAACCGTTACGGTGCAGGGGATCGGAGCCCCAGTACCGGCGGTCGGTGGTGAGCAAGCAGGCCACCGGGCGTCGTCATCAAGCAACTGCAATGCCAAGGGTGCGGATCACTCGGCACCCGGGGCAGATATTGCTACGAGTGATAACAAACTTCGCGGGACACGTATGGAAGTTTGCGATCCCAGGGTTGAGGGATCCCTTAAAAACTCTCGTCCAGAAATAAGTTCTGAGTTTAGAGCAAAAAGAATGAGAACTGGAAGAAACATAAACCCTGATGACTTCTTCAAGAACACATCAGTGGTACCAAAGTACCTTATAGTTAAAAGAAAGGAAGGAAACTTTGAAAAAGTAAGTCCCTTTCTAATAGAAAAGTGTGTTAGCACCTGTGCTGGATCTGCCGTAAGAGAGATAAAGAAAACTCCGTCTGGACTCTTAATAGAAACATTTAATGACAATCAAGGTCAAAAGTTGTTAGAGTTGAGCAAAATAGGTACTATCGAAGTTGAAGTAAATGCCCATGGTACGCTGAATACCTGTAAAGGTGTTGTAGTTTGCAGTGATTTACTAAACTGCAGTGAAGAGGAAATAGTTCAAGAACTGGCTCATCAAGGAGTCATTGCCTGTCGTAGGCTAACAATGAGGCGAGACGGGCAGATAATTCCTTCTGCATCCCATGTTCTGACGTTCAACCGCAGCACGTTGCCAGAAAAGATTAAAGCTGGCATTCATCGTCTGAGCGTACGAATGTTCATTCCTCAACCAATGCAGTGCTTTCAGTGCTTACATTTCGGACACACAGCATCTAGATGTGCTAAAATCAAAGCATGTCAATGTGGAAAGTCATTTCATAGTGGTGATCCATGCATGGATCCTATCAAATGCATCAATTGCAGCGGGCAGCACTCATCAAGGTCAAGGGACTGCCCAATCTATAAACAGAAGGCAGCAATACAACAAATAAAAGCCAGACCAAAACTCAGCTATCCTGAAGCAAAAAAACTTGTTTGTCCTGAAAAAGGAAATATCACATACGTTGAAGCAGTTACTAAAAGCACACCTTTGCCTTCACTAGTAGTGAAAGAACTAATGCCTGTAATAACTCACTGTATAGAAAAGTATTTCAATGAAATTTACAAGAACAAAGTAAACACAGAAGAATTAAACACAAACACCCAAAGTGAAATAGTTCTTGAAAAGCAATCTTCAGCACCCCAGTCAAATGATGCAGAAAGAAATCCAGTGGCCGCCGCCGCAGCCACATCCAGTAAAGGTGAATCGGCAAGGGGCCACCGAAGTCGATCACCTCGTTCTCCAAAACACACCAAGGAGGACTTGCTCAAACAAAAAACCAATGATCAAGACACGACCACTGGCTCAGAGACAAGCTCGATGATAAGTGCAGAAAACAACGATTACCAGTCAATCGATCCAAGCAAAATTCCGCGCAAAAAGAAAAAGAAGAAAGGATGGCCAAGAGGAAAACCCAGAAAATACGCAGGACCCATCCATGCCACAGCAGCAGAACTTCATCCCAACTATGGAAAATATTATTCAATGGAACATAAACGGCTGTATCTCACATTATTGCGAACTGAAATTGCTACTGGCCAATCACACACCAATGTGTGTGTGCTTGCAAGAAACCCATTTTAAACCAGAAGACCGTTTCAATTTAACAGGTTATAAGATCTTTCGCAATGACGTAGAACCTGATAGGCGCGCTAGAGGCGGTGTTGCCATATTGATCAGCAATACACATTCTGCTAGTCAAGTGCATCTCAATACACCTCTACAAGCAGTAGCTGTAACATTACACCAGCCATTGAAGATGACGTTATGTAGCCTTTACTTACCAGACACCTCATGGCAAAATGAAGACCTACAAAACCTGATTGACCAACTACAGCCTCCATTTCTTATTCTAGGCGACTTTAATGCTCACAGTACCACATGGGGCTGCCCTAGAACAAATGACGCCGGTCGCAGAATCGACGAACTGTTACTCAACAACGAATACGTGCTCTTAAACACAGGAGCAAACACTCACTTCAACGCTAGAAATGGAACATTCTCGGCCATAGACCTTTCAATATGCAGCCCAAATCTTGCAACACGCTTGACGTGGAAACCACTTCCCGATCTTCATCAAAGCGATCACTTTCCTCTGTTGATATCATCAAACATATCAAAGAACGCCGTATATTTACAGAAACGTTGGTGTACCGAGCGTGCAGACTGGATAAATTTCACCAGTCATTTAACACCAATAAATGTCAGTGGAAACACAGAGAAAGACGTAACAGACTTCACCAACACTGTAATTTCTACTGCTGGAAAATACATTCCACAAACTACTGGTCGCCCATCCAGAATTCCAGTACCATGGTGGAATACAGAGACCAAAGAAGCAATAAGGGAGAAAAGAAGAGCCCTCAACACGTACAGGCGTTCACCAACACAAGACAATCTAATTGCTTTTAAGCGTTTGCGTGCACTTGCTCGCAGGAAAGTACTAACTGCCAAACGATCAAGCTGGGAGAAGTACGTGACAACCATAACCAGAACGACCAAAGTCACAGAAGTATGGCAGAAAATCAGGTCAATAGCTGGAAAAAATGTTTTCAGTCCTATTACATGCATAGAACATGAAGGACAACTAGTATGCAACCCAGAAGAAATAGCCAATGCCTTCGCGTCTCAATACTCTAAAGTCAGTAACACAAACAGCTATCCTGAAGAATTCATCGAGAAAAGACAGGAAGAAGAACAAGTGCTAGATTTCACAACTGATACAGATATGCCGTATAATTCTATTTTCACACGAAGAGAATTACAAGATGCTATAAATGCAGCCGGAGACACTGCAGCAGGATCAGATAACCTCCCCTACAGCATACTACGTCGGTTGCCAGAGGAAATACTTTCCACCTTGTTAAATATATATAACAACATCTGGGTACAAGGCAATTACCCCAAATGCTGGAAAGAAGCGATAGTAATCCCACTTTTAAAGACTGGTAAAGACCCGCGGAAACCTGAAAACTATCGGCCAGTGTCACTGACATGCTGTCTAGGAAAAATCCTAGAAAAAATGGTCAACACTCGACTAACATGGTGTCTCGAAAGAAACAACTTCCTGAATAAACATCAGTGTGGTTACCGACAGCATCACTCTACTACCGATCAGTTAGTGTATCTAGAAAACGCAATACAGAACACCTTTATTAAAAGACAACATATGGTGGCTGTATTCTTCGACCTAGAAAAGGCGTTTGATAAGACCTGGCGTTACAACATCTTGAGACAACTGCATAATTGGCAAATCAGAGGAAACCTTCCAAAATTCATATCCAGCTTCCTTAATACCAGATCCTTCCAAGTTCGTGTTGGGCAGTCTATCTCAGAAAGTTACGTACTTGAGAACGGTGTACCACAAGGTTCTCCATTAAGTGGTACGCTTTTTATCATAGCAATCAATGAGATGTTTGATGGCATAGAATCATCAGTTGGAAAATGCATGTATGTTGATGATATTGCTCTATTTTATTCAGCCAAATCGCCGGCAATGATTAAATTGAAAATGCAAAATGCCATCAATACACTGGTACAGAACGCAGAAAATATCGGATTCTCATTTGCAGCAGCTAAAACCAAATGCGTCCACTTCTGTAGAAAACGGAAAAGATACAGAGATCCAGATCTAACGTTACATGGTGTTCAACTGGCGTACGATGAAACGGCAAAATTCCTTGGTCTGATTTTTGATAGGCATTTAACCTGGAAACACCATCTAGAGTATATCTTGTCTAGATGCAAAACTTCTCTGAACGTGATCCGATGCATTTCGCATATAAATTGGGGAGCAGATAGAGACGTCTTGCTACGTCTCTACAAATCCCTCGTCATGTCCAAAATCGATTATGGGTGTGCAGTGTACTCCTCAGCCAGGAAATCAAGCTTAAGAAAATTAGAACCTATTCACAACGCAGGCCTCCGTTATGCATCTGGAGCGTTCCGCACTAGTCCCTCATTAAGTGTCTATTGTGAAACCAGTACCATGTCGATACACCATAGACGAGAAACACTACTACTCAGATATCGAGCAAAAATGTTGTCACTACCAGAACACCTAAACTATCCATTGATGACTAGTCCCAACCTGGCAAATATTTACAATCGAAGACCTACAGCTACTCGTCCAGCCAACATCCGTGCAATAGAAATAATCCGATGCTACAACTTCATTCTACCACCGGTTTTCAAACATAAACCATATGAAGTCCCACCTTGGACGCTTAAAATGCCAGAAATTCGACTCGACACCACCAGTGTAAAGAAAAAAGAAAGCCTTCCCACGGAATTAAAAATCAGATTCAGATCACTTCTTGAAGAGTACATGACAGATCACACAGTTATCTACACCGATGGATCAAAAAGCAAACATGGAGTTGGAAGCGCATTTGTAACTGAAGACGCATCAGAAACATGGACACTTCCGCCAGAAGCGAGTGCGTACACAGCTGAATTGTTTGCAATATTACAAGCTTTGCGATACTGTGAAACTCTCGGTGCAAGAAAATTTGTGATCTGCACTGACTCGCTCAGCTTTCTCACCGCCATAGACAGACGCCTACCTGTAGACCCACTACTACAGATGATTCTCCTGTTATGTCACAAGTTAAAACTGCGAGGAACGTCAGTTACGTTCATCTGGTGCCCTGGGCACATAGGCATCTCAGGCAATGAAGAGGCCGATTCTGCAGCAAGAAATGCCGCAAACAAACAATCAGGAATCGAAATAGAAGTACGCCCTCAAGATGTAAGAAATGCTGCTTTAAAGTGCATCCTCAGAGCATGGCAGACTACGTGGAATAGTCTTCAAACAAAATTAAAGCCAATCAAACAGAGCGTCAATGAATGGTCACCGTATGTCAGCTACACTCGTCGAGAACAAGTGTGCCTTACAAGACTACGAATAGGCCATACAAGGATAACCTCTTCATACCTGCTGAAGAATGAGGAGCAACCTATCTGCGACTGCGGTGGAATTCTCACAGTGAAACATCTTCTGACAGACTGTGCAAAGCTCTCAAGACTCAGAGACAGATGTGGTGTGAAAGGGAACTTGCAGGAAGACCTTGGAACAGACAAAACGGCAACAGACAGAACATTACGATTCCTGAGAGAAGCGAATCTTCTTTATAAAATTTAAAGTGTACATGTTGAGTTTTTATCACTAATTAGTAAAAGGCTAAAGGCCACAGTAGCCAAGCCTCCAAATATTAAAAAAAAAAAAAATAATAATAATAATAATAATAATAATAATAAGAATAATAATAAGAATAATAATAATTATAATAATAAGAATAATAATAATTATAATAATAAGAATAATAATAAGAGTAATAATAATAAGAGTAATAATAATAAGAATAATAATAATAAGAATAATAATAATAAGAATAATAATAATAAGAGTAATAATAATAATAAGAATAAAAATAAGAATAAAAATAAAAATAAAAATAAAAATAAGAATAAAAATAAGAATAAAAATAAGAACAAAAATAAGAATAAAAATAAGAATAAAAATAAGAATAAAAATAAGAATAAAAATAAGAATAAAAATAAAAATAAAAATAAAAATAAAAATAAAAATAAAAATAAAAATAAAAATAAAAATAAAAATAAAAATAAAAATAAAAATAAAAATAAAAATAAAAATAAAAATAAAAATAAAAATAAAAATAAAAATAAAAATAAAAATAAAAATAAAAATAAAAATAAAAAATAAAAATAAAAATAAAAATAAAAAATAAAAATAAAAATAAAAATAAAAATAAAAATAAAAATAAAAATAAAAATAAAAATAAAAATAAAAATAAAAATAAAAATAAAAATAAAAATAAAAATAAAAATAAAAATAAAAATAAAAATAAAAATAAAAATAAAAATAAAAATAAAAATAAAAATAAAAATAAAAATAAAAATAAAAATAAAAATAAAAATAAAAATAAAAATAAAAATAAAAATAAAAATAAGAATAAAAATAAAAATAAAAATAAGAATAAAAATAAGAACAAGAATAAGAATAAGAAGAAACAGTTGGAACAGTGTTTGTTGTTGTTCTGCATTTTGTTGCCCATGAACTGAGTGTCTAAACCTCATGTGATGCCTACAAGATCAATGAAGATCGTCCTATATTTAAATTAATCTTAGAATGCTTAGCAACGATCACATTTACTTTTTAATTTTTGATCAATTTTAAAATGTTTTTAGTATGAATTTATGTTGATACTTTTCATAATAGTTGGATTGGTTAATAATATTAAATAGTTCTTTATTTTGTATTTTTGTTCTGGTCAATTAAAAAAATATTTTTATCTTTGAAAGTACCTGAAAACATTCAGTTTAAAGAAACATAAAGCTAATAAATGTAAATTCGAAAATAAATAAAATTTTAAAAAATCTTCCAACTATTCTTAATATATCAGATTTTCAGGAATTCATTTTTTATTACAAATAATGATTATACATGTGTTAAATAAACAAATTTGTTCCAAATTGATCACTTACGAAGAATAATGTATTATTCCCTGAGTTCTAAACCCAACAAAATGAAGAAAGAGTAGGAGAAAAGAAATTATATATCGATCCCGCAGCGCAATTTATTCCGAATGACCATCCCTTTGAATATCGCGGGTAAGGATGAAACCCTTGGGTTCAGAAGTTGGCGGTTTGGAGGGCAGCACCGTAGTCTCCGGGTGGCAAGCAGCAGGCTGCTGGAACCCGTGAGCTTTTGGATAAAACACGACATAAGGGTCGATTTTCTTTTAAAACGTCGTGATCATTCTTCGTTGGAGGTTTTCCTCCGCCTGTAATGGTTTAAAAAGGGTTTTCTTTTGTTTAGGTACACTTAATCGCAGCGAGATGTTCTTTTTTTTCTAAAATAAAGTTGAATTTTCACGATAACCAAGTTGTGTCCAATACTGAACTGGGGAAAAAGGGGCAAGCGAGTAAACTTTCATAGATGCCCTACTGTTCCCAAAAATCAGGAATGTAAAATTATAACACTCTCGGAACAAAGAGGACAAAAGTAAATTTCTGCTTTGATACCTGACTGAAACGTTATTTCAAGTTAATAGTAGCCACTTTCAGGTTCCTCCCGTCTTCATAATTCGCAATTCACACATCTAAACATTTTTTCTGTTATTCTCAGATAATTCACATGAAAACATGTAGACAATTTTCCACAATTTTGCAATAATTTAATCAACCCACTACGTGACATAGCTCTCAATAAATAGTTGTCATTTACTTGCATTGCCTGAATGTGTTGTACAAACACAGCATCATAATATGTATGAGCCATTAAAATTTTGTGGACCTTCAAGTCTTTATATGTGTAAAAGCTAAGCTATCTTCTTCAAGACATTTGTGTCAAAGCAAAGCCCAAATATTACATAGGTCACCAACTCAATTGTTTTCTTCTGCCGGCAGGACTATCAAGTGTCCCAAGTGTATTACAAGAAAAAGAATCAAATGTTCACTAAAACTTGCTAAATAAAAGATATTCAAAATACGTTTCATAAAAAATGTTAACATTAAAATCATTGGAGATAACAAGTAATATTTTAAGCGCATCACTTGAATATTGAAATTCAACCATCAAAATTTGAATTCAGCACATGAAACTGCAAACATTTTTTTTAAAATATGATAAAAAAGTGCAAGATTTATATTTTTAAATAACCATGTATTAATTACAATCAACACATTGACAAATAAATAGTTAAATTATATTAAATTCTGGCAGTGGCGGTTTCTAGGGTAGTGCCAGTGTGCCATGGCACCACCAACAAAAAGGAAGGGAAAAAAAAATTTTCCCCACAAATGTGTGTATAACTGGCCGCCACTGAATTCTGGTTAACTAAGTGTTGAAAGGTTCTCCATTCCGTGAAAAATTCCCAGATGGCATTGTGACTTCAGGCGAGGAACAAGTGCCCCATTGTCCTAATGTACTTGATGACACCATCTCTTCCTCGCCTTCCGAGGCAGAGTGATCATCAGCGGGAGCTGTTAAACAGTGAAAACAAAAATTAATTTACATTTTAAAAACAATTATCCGAAATATAAATTTCACTTCAAACAAGGTTACCTAGTAATGATGAGACGAATATAATACATTCCACTGCTACATCTAATCTTACACTACCTCCTGTAAAATAAATCAACATTTTAATATTCTCTCAGTGAAAGAATGCAAACCAAATGTTGTATGTGGTTCAAATGTACAAATATAATTGACAGGGATTTGGAGTACATTAACAAGGACTTCGTGTTCTATTTTTAAGTTTGCTCTATGTTATATAATAAATTGGCGAATTTTCATATGTATGAATATTTAATGATAATATTAATGCTTTAATAATAACACCGAAGTCTTATCTCTCAATAGATTAAGTCAGCAATAAGAAAAATACACCTGCTACCAGTGGCGGGTGATGCCCCAACAGACTGGAGGTTGCACCTGACGGACCTGACGCACCTGAATGACGGAAATATAATTTCCAAACTTCAAAATACGAATACATAATAAAAATGTAAGCAATTCGAATCAATTAAAAATCAAGTTAAATAAAAGTCTATATTGAAACATTACTTACATAATTTAATGCGTCGTGTCCGTGTAAGGCATATACACCTCCCGTGAACGTGGTTCTGGCTTTGATTGCCACTGGGCACTTAAATTCAACTTTCACTGCCTTTCTCATTACCCGTCATCACAGTCCGGTGTAATGTAAACACATCTTCAGTCATTACCTTCGTTTCGTCTTCTAGACTGCCTCACATTCCCCACTTTCATTCAACTGTGAACAGTGCTTCGAAGAAACCGTGAAGACTGGGGTTCAAACAAAACATTCATTGGAATATAAACATTTTCACACGACTGTAAAGCAAATGTTTATATTTCTTTGGCAAAATGGTTGTTTCTTACGCAATATAAATGTTTCCCTTCGAAATACCACTTCTAGGCGAAAAAAACAACAAACAATCTCGATCGTGGAAAAACAATAATTTCATGCACTTGGTATAAAAATAACGACTCTATAACCTTTGGAGAAAAATCAAAAACAGATGAAATTCTGCTTTGATATTTAGTTTTCATTATCATTTCCTGAATGGTATTGAAATAGAGTTATATGACGACTTTCTTGAGAATTACAATTGATAGTAATGAATATGGCCCTACGTCGTAAATTATTGTTTGAATGTATATTTTCGATGAATCTACACTCTTCCATAGTAAATCGATTTTGTCACAAAATTCTTAAGTATTGAGTTAAAGGGAACGGCAGTATTACAGTGGAAAGTCAGACCAGAAATACATGAAAGACATTACCTTATTTCAGAGTACATGAAAAAAAAAGAAATAGAATTATTATGGGTACCTGAGAAATACTTAATGCTTGTCGTAAAACTCACTTTTTCAAGACTTTAAGTCTACACCGTTAAACAATGTTTTGTTTGTTTGTTGTTGTTTTTGTTATTTAAGGTCGCATCAACATCTGGGTCATTAGCAACCACTACTGTAGTTAACGTTGTGGTAACTGTGAAGATGAAACGATATGGTGATGATAAGGGGTGAAAGGACGAACACAAATACATCCATGCCCGAAGCGGGACTCGAACCCGCGACTCTTCGGTCCGAAATCGCTACGACACACTGCCTTAGAGATTTCGGCCCCCGGATCGGCAAAAATTAATGTTTCTGACAATATGTGTTTAATAATAATGATAATATTTATGAGATGTTTCTAGTTTTATGAAGTGATTAACCGCATTCATATTTCACAAAATAAAGTAATTCTAACATATATGTGGTTTTATTTTTTCTTAGGAATTTGGTTAGGTAGCATTGTTTAAAAAACACTCGAAATTACAAATATATTTATTTAATGACATTTTTCTATAAAATGTAAGCGTTATACAAAATTGAGTATTCAAATAATCTACTGGCAATAGCAAAAGCAGTTTTAGTCTGAGAGATAGCATCACAAGTATGTGGGCCATTCCGCCAAGTTTCATAATTCGGAATCTGCAGCCTTCACTAAAAATAATGGTGTTAAAGTGCAGTTAAAGAATTGACAGGCAAATTCGAGCACTAGAGGCCCTAACCCGTGCAACGTAGATCTTTTAATAACCACGTCTGACTTTGTTGTATTGTCGGTTATCTAACAAGACTTGTTCTATCTCCTGTTCAGAGACAAACTTTTAGGGGAGTTACATAAAATGTTTAAAAAAATTACGACGACATGAGGCATACTAACAGTAAACTTAGGTTTATGGTGAACAAAGTAAGAAAAACGATTTGATACTACCCTACAAGTGCGACCCCATACGGATGTTATAGCGTTTTCCATTCGCCGCACTGGTGCGCACCCAGTGCGCACTCAGGGCAGCTTTCATGATCCATTCGACCACTAGGGCGCACCAGTGCAAAGAAGCGCATGTTCCATTCGCACGATTACACTGAACCAGGGCGCACTAGGGGGGCCCTAAACTGCTTTGATGATCGCGTCAGTGCAGCCCAGTGCACCGGGCCATTGTGAGGTTAGGTACGGAAGTTATCCATGCTGATTTGGATTCGTGTTGAAATTGTGAAGGCAATTGAGGAGCTTCTGTCACGCAGGGATACTTCGAATGATGAAGTATTTTATGGTTTGTAAGAAATGTCTTAAAATAATTTTTGTGACTCGCGAAGTTCGGAAAATCAGTTTGTGGTTTCCACAAATTTAACCTTGAATAACTTCATTTTAACAAATCCAGTGCTATTTAGAAACCAAAGTGTAGGTATGTCTCAATTTCGAAACGCTCATAAAGTGAATATAAAAATAGTGATCCTCACAAAATCATTCAAATATATGTGCCAAGAAATGTTTCTCGCACGCCTATATATATATATACATATATACCAGCGGAAATGCTCATGTTAGTATTTTTATGGTTTTCAATAACCAAACAAATCTGCAGAAGTCTTTCGGTTCAAAATCTTGTGTACTATATCGATCACTGGCAAATCACGAAAAATGAGATATTTCGACAATACGCATTTGAAGTTTTCGTAGTTTTTAAATAAAGAAATCACACGTTAATAATTTATGAATTAAGAAGAAGTAAAAGACTTCATAAAAATTATAACAATGATCAGAATTCAAAATTATTATTTTTGGAGTTCCATCAGTGTGACAGATCAAGAACAGCTGTCTATAATCTCACTGGGTAGCGCACACGCACTGACTCAGTTCCGGAATCCGTTTCATTCGTAGCTGTCTTTCACGCGTGTGGGGCAGCACTGTAGCGGAGCGATGACGTTTTGCCCTGCTTTAGGGTGGGTTTCAGTACAACGAATGGAAAACGCTGTACGACTCCATACGGGCCTACGTCGGAAAATCAGAAATATGAGGACTACTGGTCCGGCAGGGAAGTCGATCTAGAAAAAACTAGACAGTGCAGAACAGCTTTTCAAAAACCAGACAGTGCAACGGGGGGATAGACTTGACTTGTTGGTGGCAAAAAGCCACACCGTGATTGTGATCGATGCAGCGGTGTTGGTACCATAAGGGAGCAGGCTCGAGAATGTATATAATGACAAAATTAAACGATATGGACACCGGCGAGCGAAGATCCTAGGTTCATTTAGTTTCTTGCGTTCTCTCGAAGATGACTGTTGCCATGCCATGTCCGTTGCCATGTTACACTTCTTGACTATTTATCCAGTTTGTCTTTTGTACCCATCGAACGTTCTTGACTGTAATAAATTATATTAACAGAAGCAGTGCTTCGTGTTCTATCCACTGACTTTAATGGTATATAATGACAAAATTAAACGATATGGACATCTGCGAGCTAAGCTCCTAGGCCAACACCACCGAGCCGTGGACCACCTCCCAGTTGCAGTGGGGGCCTTTGGCGAGTGGCACGAGGGCACTAGTGCTGCCCTAAAGAAGTTAACTCTAGCGACAAGCTGAAGAAATTTCGAGAACGTGTTGTCGCCGAGGCCATTTCAGGTAGTGCTGCGTGTTACTATGATCACGTCGGCAGAGAGGACCTGGTACCATACGAATACCGGGGCCGCGTCCCCACTAGCTCTGGCTTGTGGCGACCGCCGCCCCCCTCTGGCACCATGAACAAGTGCTCACACGGAGGTGCACCGCCACAGCACAGAATAGGTACTACACAGAAAGGAAAGCTACCCTCAATCCGTGCGCCGATATGATGCGCATGGTCGCCATTCTGAAAGTGTGTAAGCAGATTAGGACCCGGCATTTGTTGTGTAGTGAACGGTGGTGAAAGTGACTATTCTTTCCGTTTTATTTGTTGTATTTGGTGTTTGTTCATCTAGCAAAAGCATACGTAACCCAAGGGGACATTTGCTTCGTATGGGCAAAAATTTATAAAAAATAGAGATAAAAAGATTATGAATGCATAACTAGTAGTGCTACAGTATGGCAAAGACTTTCTCATATTTGTTTTCTATTTTCTTTGGTCAGGGCTAGTTTATCGGACTTGCCACATACTCTAGCCAAAATGTATTCCTCCCAAAGTACATTCTTTTGAAATTTTCTCAATTCGTCGGTTCCTAATAGTAGAGCCGAAAAATTCCTTTAAGTATATTAAATAAGAGTAAAACCTCGTTCTAAACGACAATTTGCATTAAAAAATTTGGAGCCTTTTTAAGAAAATGTCGTTTAAGCATTACTAAAGATGTGAAATTAAAGCTTTTTTCACATTTTTTTTGAGTTTTCGGAAAACTTTATTTAAAGTCATTTAAAGCACTTTAGCTCACAAATGCAATAATGTTTACAAATTATTCAAAATGCATGTATTAACGACGTGAGAGAGATTTAAAAAATTACATTTGTATAATTTTTGAAAAAACAAAATTAACACCAAAATGAATTTTATGTCATAATACACAATGCAATTATCACTACTCGTTGGAAAAGTTAGAAGAAAAAATTTGGAGCCGTTTTTTAGAAAATGGCGTTTGAGCTGACTCTTGCTGTTCCTTTGCACAGTTACAAGATGGCGGACCGCCCTGCGTGGTGGCTCACTGAAGATCAAAGGAGCCGCCTTCTGTTTTCCTTTCTGTGTACTATCTATTCTGTGGCCATAGTGGCAGTGGTGGCCACAGAGGCACCACAACAGTGCGTGTGACCTTCCGAGTGATTAGTACTGGTGAACCACAAAAATTAAAGACAGTGCATGGAAAACCAGCAATGTGTACGTGTGAGTTAGTGACGCTATACAAGAGTCAGCGCAAGCTGAGCTAGAACACTTTAAACACCAGATCATTAGTTAGTAGGGTCCAAGAGCGTAGCTCAAAGAACTTACCTTTAGTCCCTGTGTTTTGTATGTTAGTGTTTTTTAAAAATTATATTATTATTATTATTATTATTATTATTATTATTATTATTATTATTATTATTATTATTATTATTATTATTATTATTATTATTATTATTATTATTATTATTTGCTCGCGAATAGTCCATCTTTGACCACGCAGGGCATGCCCCATTTTTATCACGTTGCAAGTTTTGCACGTAACAAATCACGGGGATCAGCATTAGGCTGAATCCAATTTTTATACCGCAGGGTTGTTAGTCCTGGGGGGATGGAAGATGGAATAATGATGATAATGAAGGATGAATGGACAGCACACACAAACGGACAAACACAAATACAACTATCCCCGAGGCGGGACTCAAACCCGTGAACCCTTCGGTCCGAGATCCCTACGACACTGCTGTCTTAGCGATCTCGGCCACCGGGATGTCTGTCCGTCTACTGTCTGTCCGTCTGTCCGTCCGTCTATGAACACTGCTAGCGCCTAAACCACTCGTACGATCTTTTCCAATTTGTTGAAGAATCATATGTCGATCTGGCTCTAGTTGAAGCTTTGAAATTTTCAGAAACATTCTTTAAAATTTGGTGGTACTTTACATGAAGCCCCCTGCATGTTTTCAAAATTTTCTCAAAAATTGTTTCAAATTTTTTCTTTAAATTTCTTGTAAGAAAAGAGCAAAATACACTTATAAAGGTGGCATAGGTCTGAATTTCACTGCTAACTCTGAATTTTCGAGAGTGCAAAAGCTTGAATTTTTTCCGGCGTCTTCCTACAACTACAAAATTGAAGACATGTTTTTTTTTCTTCCAAATGAAATTTGTTGTGCATAAATGGGCCTTTCAATTAGATCATGTAGATTTTTTTTGGAAATTATAGTATTTTTCGTGCAATAGGGCGTGCAATATTTGCAATTTTAAAAAATAACAAAAACAAGCTTTTCTCAAAAACGGCTCCAAATTTTTTCTTTACAGTTTTGGAAAGGTTAGTGTCAAATAGACTCTATACGATGAAATAACGCCATATTGCTGTTTTCTTTTTTTTTTTCAAAAATTTTAAATATGTAATTTTCTTTGTCTTGCCACTCACCACGGTAATATTTACCTTAAGGGCATTTTCTTCACATTATTATATTTATGAGCACATGTGCTTGTAATAATGTCCAATAAAGTTTCTCGAAAACTCAATCATTTTCTGTACAAATGAGCTCAAAATTCCGCCTTTTCAGAAACTCCGCCATTTTCTCGAAAATGCTCCAAATTTTATCTTCGAATTTTTCTAATAGATAGTGCTATGTGCGCTGTTTAATATGAGGTAAAGTTATTTTGGTGTATTCATTTGTTGTTTTTTTCTTTCAAAAGTCCCACAAATGTAATTTTTTTAAATACCTCTCACTCCGTTAATATGAACATTTTCATCGATTTGTAAACATTATTACAATTGTGAGAGGACGTGTTTTAAATGACTTCAAATGAACTTTTTCGAAAACTCAATAGACTCTTGTAAAAAAGAGCTTCAAATTTCGCATTTACAGTAATGCTTAATTGCCATTTTCTTAAAAACTGCTTTAAAATTTTCAATGAAAATTTCCATTTATGACGAGTTTTTACTCTTCTTCAATATTCTTGATGTACTATTTCGGTTGTACTACTAGGAAAGCAAAAAGGTGAGAAAAATAAAAACAAAAAAAATACTTTGGGCATTTACTAATTTACTTAGATTGCAGCTGACCAGAGAATGGAGCAAAACCTTAAAGCCAGAACACACCAAGGAAATTAGAAAACTATAATACGAGAAAGTGTGTGCCATTCTGTATCATCTCTGGTTTCTTTTTTCTACTAACCAATGCTAATATGTACATACGTAAAATTATGAGTCTAGATTGTAATTTTAGTATATAAGGATAATTTAGTAAGCACCCCCATAAAACTGTAACCCAATATAAAATGCATTAAATTATTATAATATTAATGTGGCAAAACTAGCAGCATTGTGTGCAGCAGTAATCGGCACAGCGAAATTAACGATAAATCGCCTAAGAAGAAAAAGGTTCCAGTTCTCTGCGAATTCCTGATTTTCCTACCTGGTTTGAGCCTTCCTGCAGCGACGTATCAGTGGCAGACTACTTTTCCTTAATGGCTTTTTTGAAAACTTCAATTTGCCAATGAACTTCCAGACACCTATTATAATATTTAGTTTCCAGACCCACTTTCTTGCCGTGCCCGTTTCTTTCACATTTCTGATTTTCCGACCTGTAGTGCACACCCACATGTACCAGACAGACTAGTGCCCGGCTGTGGTTTCTTATCGTGTTGATTATAACATTTCATTTGCCGTTGGTTTGCCACATATGGACGTAATCTTCTTATTTTGACGTAACTCCTTCAGACAGACTTGCAATGTGCCTCTTAACAGGAGGCAAAAAGTTATTATGGCTCATTGTAATTTATCCAACAAAGTTTCAGACATAGAGAGTAAAATCTACTCGTTTATTGCAAAGTTTAAGTTAACCAAGTTAATCAAGCTGCCAGTCGGCAGACTAGTGATATTTTTTATCGTCCCCGTATGAATATGAAACGTGCCGAAATGTCCAAGAACTTAACATGCTAATTTACATGCTACATTACAAGCTCTGCAATCAAACACTTGCGACATTTATATGAATGTCATTTACTTACAACATGCTCCACTATGACAATCGAGTTGGTGTTTCTTCAAACCTGAACTGTACGTAAATCGAATGCCACACTGAGAACACACGTAGGGCTTCTCCCCGGTGTGTTTCCGCACGTGCACGTTCAAGTTGCCGAGCTGCGACGTGGCGAAGGGGCACAGCGTGCACTTGAACGGCTTCTCGCCCGTGTGCACGCGCTGGTGCGCAGCCCAGGCGTGCGAGTTGTTGGAAGCGAAGCCGCAGGGGCAGTACTGGAAGCGGCCTCCACGCGGCGCCACCGGCGCCTTCCCGCGCAGACCAGACGCCGTGTGAACTCCCCCTGCGCACCCAAGAGCAAACACTCATTGCGCACCCTCCGCGTTCATTCAGTTCAACGATGCCTTAGTTCATGTGGTGAGACTCAGGCCATTAGGCCAGCTCTTTCGCTCGGCAATGCAAATTTCGCTACGATACTTTCGCCGTCTAACAGAGAAAGAAAGTATCCCGCGGGCGACGAAACAGGCGATTAGAATTTTGCTCAGCTTCTTTTAGGCTCGAGGATGTTTACATGCAGTAAATCTTTAACACAGCCAGACCTTCTCCCATGAAAAGATTTTTATTATTAAAAATTTCACGTATTCGATCAGGTTTAAAGCTGTGAACATGGGTGTGGGAATCCTAAACGCTGAACACTACATCTATGAAAACGCGAATCCAGACCAACTGCGATAGACCTCAGCCTAATTGCATAGATTGATTGATGTGCCCGCACAAGTTAACTACAACGATTATTAGACCTGTTTGTACGGTTAATGTTTTTTATCCCGGGAGGATATCCTCCAATCGTGTAAATTGTTTATTATTTATAGAAGAAATGAATATATTTGTGCGCAAAGAAAAATTAGCACAGAAGTAAAGAAGCAATTGAATTGTGCAAATTGGGTGTTTTTATTTCTGTGTTAATTTTTATTTGCGAACAAATATATTAATTTATTTTGTAAATAATAAAGAATTTAAGCGATTCTGGAATGTTTATATGTTTCTGAAATGCAAATGTTCGCATAGAAGGTATTTTTCAAAAAAAAATTTGAGTCTTTTACTTATATAAATATTCTAACACGCCCACCGCCCACACAAAACTCTCTGGGGCGAGCGTGGTCTAACGAATACTCGATAAGCGAGCTTGTGATCTCAGGAGGCAGGATCTTTCGGGTGCGAGAAAGGTCTGAACCCTTGACACATAAATCAAAGAAAATATGGGTAATAATGAGCATGTATTCAAATAATCAATGAAAGCAATACACAAATACACCTCAATTAAACAGCAGACCACTTCGGATCGCTAAATGACCTGACCTTTGTACAAAATTTTACAAATGGTACCGTTAGTTCGGCTGCCGAAACACAAATCAGAACTAACTGAACCAACAAAATGTTATCACTTTCCCTTTTGAGCCCTCCTACTCTTTCTTTGCCCTTTCTCTCTGCCGTGCACGGGTTTTTAAAAATTAATTTTACTGATTAGTTCTGCGGATCCTACAACTGCTGGCATCGGGCTACGTACACGTTACCAGAAACATGAAAGAAAGAAATTTGACTAAGTAACATGGAAATTTACTATAATATGTACATTTTAAATAATAAAAAAGAATATTTAAACATTCATCAAATAGTGGAACAACTTAATGTTTCCCCAATAACACAGAATGAAACCAGTTAGTTACACAACATTGCCGTAAAATTGTACAAGGTTTTGGCCTTTTGCAAAATCAAACAAGGTATACTTTTAGCAGAATTTAAACCTCCACGAATTTTTTTAAAAGGTGACAGTCTTTCTATACTGAATTTAGGGAGTTTCTCACATGAACCTCCCGCAAATTTGCCGTTTTCCACGTTCTAGCCCGCACCAATCTTCGCACGAAAAGTCGCAAGTTCGGTTACCTTTACGGCGCTCTCCAGTTCGATCGTGGCCGACCTTGGCACCCTCGCCGCCCGGAGTCTCAGCGACGTGAGTCCACCTTCTCTCGTACGCTTCGCCCGTCCGTCATGCGTTCGGTCAAACCCGTGTATGTGTATGCCGCGCGTCGCAAAATCGGATCTTTGCGTCACTACACTGGGCGTCGCAACTGCACTTCGGATGGTTCCAGCGCTAATACAGTCTCCACTGGATTTCACAAAACTGTCCTCTGCGCGAAATGAGCACTTTTGAAAAAAAATTTCTGTTCTTACTTCGCTCCGACCGCTTTCTTTCTAACGAGCTTGCGGCTGATTACTAATATGTTCGTATTGTAAACACACTCCTATACCAACTAATACTCCACGCTCACACCACTCAATTATTCACTTTCACTACCAAATTCCTAGAGGACTTAGGCGTTCGCCTACGCTACCAGACTCATAGAACTAATGCTTCGCCCGCGTCGCCCGATTAACAGAGAACCTTATCGTCGTGTCTCGCGGTATTTATGAGATGTGGCTAGGGGCAACCTCGGAGGGTTGGGCACTTCTCCCTTCGTCTTGACCGCAAGAAACTCTGTTAGCAGCGGACAGATGGCGTAGTTTGCGCCTGCCGCTCCGGGCTGATCCCGCAAGAACACCCATGGCAAACATTCATTATGACCAGGCGGGGAGATTTAAGGCTCCGTACAAGTAACTTCATTGTTAACCAACCGTATGCAAGGGGCATGGGTGAGCTGCTTCAGCGCACCGATTTTTGCTCGTTCTGCGCAGCACAAACCACATGACAACAACTCGGGCACTTCGTTTGAAAATCGTGGCCAGAGGCTGACTGCCATGCTGCATGGCAAGCCAGAAATGTTGACAAACATTTTTAAAGGGCACGAATCTCACTGGCTAAAGCCGGAGCCGGGCTGCGCAGCTGTTCATTATTGTCTTTGCATCATGGGACTAGCTAGAAAAGTGTGCATGCTTTTGAGAATAAAAACACACTTGCTAGGCCCAAACTGGGTTAGATATTAGCCTCCGCGGAAGGAACACTTCATTCAGTACTGGGCGCGTGCAGAGGGCTTCCGCACAAAATTGATTGCTTTTGTTTCCGGACAAGTTATTGGTTCCATAAGTGTAGTGTATAGATTCCCCCTCTGGATGACTCCGCCTGCGGGGCACCGCCCCAGCTAGGAAAAGCTCTAAGCTCCTGACTCGTCTCCCTATATGTTTGGTAGTGTACTCGTATTGTAAGTGTGAAAGGCGGAAGGAGGGAAAAGGACGAGGGAAAGATCATGCGCGTTTTTTTGCCCGGTTTGGTAATGTACTGCTCCGGCATTCGCATGATATTGAAAGGAAATGTTGGCACATAGCCGGCCAAATTAATTCAAATTTGGCACCGTGCTTGGAATTCAATCATTTATAACAATTCTTTGGTGCTAATTAACAGCGATGAACATACATTTCAAACGTCGCGACTTCGAGATAGGTTATTTTTTCCCTAAAAAAACCGCGAGCTGATTTCCAGAGAGAAAGGGAATTAATTTTTCTTATGAAACTCTTTGGAAGGACTGAACTGCTTTGAAAATTTGAACTGCTATCCAAGATGGCCGTGAGAGCGCCCCCCAGACCAGACACCAAGAACGACCAGAATAGACAGCATCGCAATTTCGCGGAATCCTGCCTCTTTCCACATAAAGAGCGGTGGGATCACATTGTTTAAAAATTAGGAAGCCGGGCAATTTCGTGGCAACTCGCCTCACTCTTGTAAAAGCTGATAATGCACGTGTATGTATCGAGCGCACTAAGAGTCATTTCAGTTGCGTTAGGTTAATGTTGCGACCGAGATCCCAGCAGAATAGTTGGCGCGTAATAACACTAACACGTATGAATTACAAGAGAAAAAACAGAGAAAACGATTTCCGTTTCGAGCAGACAGGTAACATTGACAATTTCTGCAATACTCAATCATTGTTAAGCTGGAGTATACTAATAGTTATTAAATACTTGATTTTCCGCACTTTCCCTTGTGTCAAAGGATTAAAAGATGACAAGTTTTGTTTCGATACGAACACCTGCAGAAGCCTTACTAAAATACTCAAGCTATATTCGCAGCCTCAACAGGAAAATAAACACGGAAAACTACCGATCAAAGCAGTTAGATGCTAGAATCCTGCGGCTGATTTCGACCCAGTTATTTATCAGGAGTCAAAAATCCACCATCGTCGGGACTCGAATCCTAGAACCACCCGAGCAGAGTCGCTGCAGAGAAAACTGAAATATCTGACCGGTCGATGCGTCAGTTAATAGAATTTCCGTAAACAGAGTCCATTTCAAGTGCTGTCAATACTCTTTTGTGTTAAAATAACTTTTTATGTTCTCGTATGTAGTATAAAGTGATGCAATCGATCTCGATTTTTATTTCTTCACACATTTTGGGAGTCCCTAGTAAGATATTTACTGAAACGTCTGTACACTTACTACGTAAATGAGTAAGAATTATCCTCTTTTTCGCTATCAGGGACCCACAAAACGACTATATTTACTATAATTGCTAAATGCTATAATTGACTGTTCTCTCTTTTGGATCACAGGATTGCAATGGACGTTCGTGGTCATAGATTCTCAATCTTGCATCTACCCCATTTAAAAGAATTGTCTGCTTCATCGGCCAAATTGCATTACTCTCTAAAATACAGCATACGACATAATCTAACATAAACAATAAAACAAATCAGATACAAACATTCCACATACCAATATTTTCGTATATATCTAGATTTCCGATAATCAGAGACAATATCGTTGCTGAGTAGCTTAGTTCCTAATCTTTACTGATGAGCAATGGTTACAAAATTCCGCTCTTGTGGAGCACTTTTACACATTGACCATTACATTTCTGCAGAGCGTATTTAGGAAAATACTTTTTTGCACAATGGAGTAATGTGATAGTTATAACTTCTTGAGTTTTCTTAACTTTTTAACGATGAACGATGAACGTGAAAGATGAGTAATTTATTATGTTTTGTAGCTTTATAAGAGAAACCAATTATGCATTAACTCTATTACTTTTTTGTAATTATTGTAGGATCTAAATGAATCAGATCAGCCGTCAGTTCATATTCGGATATTGATCCAGAGTCGCCCTCTTAATCTTCAGTGATCCACATTAAAATTTCATCGAACCCCAGGCGGTTGGGAACCCTGTTCTAGACTTAGCTACTTGGCTGGTGTCAACGCTGATCCACATCACGAAGATGAAGAGGAGGACTCGCAATTGCAAAGGGTCGGGCATCCAGAGGAAGTTACAGCAGGTTTGGAAACTTGGAAAAGAATGCTTCAGAATGTAAAAAATATTTATTTTTAAGTCTTATGCATAACAAAAAGATTTTACAATATATTGTCTATTAAACTTTACAAGTTGTTTTACAATATCTTTAGGAGTTCCTAACACTTGAATTTCAATACAAGAACTGAGCGAAAAGCAAAGGAATATTGATGACAAAGGACTATGAACTTAATTTTTATTACGGAATGAAATCTAACAGGAGTCTATACCTGATTTTAGTAAACTACATGCAAATTTACAATCCATTTTTTTAATATCGTCTGGAGCTTTTTGCAATAACAATTGAGATCAATAGAAATTTATAATGCTTGACCATACTTTCAAATGCTTGAAAAACTACAGTGAATTTCAGGTATATAAGAGGTAGTCAAATGAAAACGAGACAGTTGGAAAAAATTAATTAGTTGTTTATTATTTCAAAATTAATCGCCGTAAGTATTAATACATTTATGACACTGTGAGACACGATGGTCAATACCTTCATAGAAATATGTTTGCAGTTGCCAACGGAACAATGATTGTACCCAGGCGTGCACATCTTCGTCCGAAGCAAATCGACGGTCGTGAATATCTTCAGGGATCCAAAAATTAGAAAATCTCATGGGGATAGGTCTAGATTGTATGGATGATGTGTGAGCTTCCCAGCTAAACTTCTTCAGCCGTAGTGGAAACAACATTGGCAGCAAGTGGGTGGGCATTATCGTGCAACGAGTCAATATTCTTGGGCATTTGGACTTGATGATGCGCTTTTTGCTGTTTCCACTGTGTTCATCACATACAACAGACTTTAGCATGAATCTCAGCTCCTGACACTCCTTACGCTGACAAAAACACACTACATTTCGTTGTCCCTCTTTCCCGGCCCCCATAGTGATGTCGGACGCGTATAGACACGCTGACCTCACTTCAAGCTCCTCTAACAGAGGGGTGAACATTCGCGCTGTTCTTACCTGATTCCAATAGAGGACATTTCTGTACACACACCTATTAGCTTTACCACCTTCCGTACATGCTCTGTCTGGTTTTGATTTGACTAACCCCCATAATTAATTTGAAATATATTTAAAATTTATTATATTTTAAATAATATTATATTTTAAACAATTTATAATAATATGTTATTTTTAAATAAATATTTTAAAATTCTCACAGTTCTCTGCAAATTGTAAAAATTTAAACATTAATAAAAATATTTTTTTACCTTCCATTGTCGTTGACATAATAAGAACTAACGTAATGATTTCCTTGTTGACGTGATTTACTAGAACACCAAAAAATATATGAGGGCGAGAACTTGTATGTAGAAACGCTACTCAAGTGTTTGTTTTCGACTAAGGGATAATGCAACTTTTGTCAATAGTGTAATAGTCAACACTAAAATGATTCAATGAAAAAAACATATGAACAAAAAAACATATTTTCTAAAAAATCGATCCACAGTATGAAAACACTGCTGTGACAGAATATAATCTTTTGAACATTTAATTTCAGCAATCCAAAATTATGCTTTCCCATTTTCAATCTCGTTTCCTAATTTCATTGTAAGCAAATGTAAAGTAAGCTTCTCAGGTGTCCATCAACGTTACCAATAGAAGATATCATCGAATATAGAATCTGGCTTACGTTCTGTTCCCACAGGTATGGCAAAGGAAATTCGGCAAGAGTCGTCGAGGATTTTACAACGGGCCAATCCCCAGAAAAAGGGAATGCAACGGTTGTTCTTAGCACTGCTGACTACCAGAAGAAAATGAAGGACATGTTAGACCCAGAAACTTACTCCAAGCTTCCTCGAGATCCAACAGCTCGAATATTATGCTGTACCAATCAACATCTCAATGCGTCATCTATCCCCGTGGAAGAAAAAATCAAAAGCATTGCTTCTATTTTCTTGCCTTATGATGTGAAATACTATCCCCATGGGGTGAGCATCATTATTGTTCTGGGTGAAGGAATACTGTTCCTCGATTTCACACTCATATGATAGAAGAGTAAAATGTGGTTCTATATGCACATTTTCAATGAACTTGAAGCTGATTTTCAGAAAATAAAGTTTATACTTATCTGAAAATGCATTATTTTCAGCCTATTTTCAAAGAAAACTTTTTTAGAAATAATTAAAAGCACTTGTGCCTACAAATGCAACAAATTATAAACTCAATTGTGTCATTTTTGAAAAATCAAAAGGGTTCATAAAAAGTGCAATAATGTCATGTTAATTACTACTGTGAGCGCTAACAGCCCAAAGAGTTTAAAGGAAAAAACTGTAGACTTTTTGAGAAAATACTTTTTTTTTTTAAATTGCCCGTATTTCATTAAATAATCCGCGAAAACTATTAATATTTTCAAAAACGTGCTAGACAAAAAATATTAAGTTTCAACAACAGATTTCATTGAAAAAAAGCTGTGTACATTAATGTAATAGTTTGAAGGGGTCAACGAAGTTGAAATTTAAGGGAAAAATTGAAATAGTTTCGGAGCAATGTTTAAAAATAAACCGTAGGCTTCATGTAAAGTGCTCCTATAAAACTCGTTTCAAATTTGCAGGGCTTCGTATTGAAGTCAAGAAGCTGGATTCACACACGAAGAATCTTCAGAAGATACATAAAAACCTTCTGTTAAACCATACGAAGAAAATGTCTTATTGAGTTATTGTTGGTTCCGTCTGTTCTTGGGTTGGGAATCTCACAATGAGACTACTTAGAACAACGGTATCTGAAGTTGCAAATTTCGCAGGGCTTATCTAAAAAAACTTTCCTCATTATCACAAACATTTAAGTTTAGATACAGGACTAACAAGAACAGACGATATGATACTTGGTAGCTACAGTTGGTTTGCAAAACAAAAAAGGAAAATGCATTATTTCAATTACACTTAACCGAACATTGACATTGCACCATGTTTATTCATTTTGTCAAGTACAATATTAGAATACTTAGTTACAAATTACATAAGGTACATGTGATTTAGCAAAAATGTTATTGAATATAGACACCATTATAGATTTGGTAATTATTCCTCATCAACTCTTCCATCTGTACATAATGAATTTTACATTCTTATCGCACAAATGCCTTATCCACGGAGTGAGTACGCATGTGTCTATTTAAGTTACAGAGTTGTGTCGTCGTGTGGTCGCAGATCGTGCACTTGTACGGCTTCTCCCCGGTGTGTTTCCTCAAGTGAACTTTTAAGTACCAGGCATGTGACGTAGCATAGGCGCAGACAGTGCACTTGTAAGGCTTCTCGCTCGTGTGGACGCACTGATGCCTGGTCCAATGAGAAGATTCATTGGTGGTGTAGCTGCAGTGGCTGCACTGGAAGCGGCCGACTCGCGACGCCACCATCGCCTTCCCGCGCCGTGCAGCTCCTGCGCACCCAAGAGCAAAGTCTCATTGCGAGCTCTCTGGGTTAAGTATAAACCTCCACGCAAGAAAACCCTCATTAGACCTCAGCTAGGTTTGAAGTCTCCAGAAGCAAAGGTTGGTTCAGACATTCTGGGTTTAGATTGGGGGCCTCGTCGGAGCCAGCTGGGTTCTGATTTAGGCCTCTGAGCAAGGAAAATTCGTTGGGAACTTGGTGGGTTTGCACAATCCAAAACCCACTGTGCCCCAGCTAAGTTTACCTTTACATCTAAGCGCAGGCAATAATTAAAAGGACACCAGGTGAATACAAATATATGAAGGTAGGGGAACGATGGCTAAGATTGCGAAGCATTAACATGCATTTACATGATAACGAATTCGATATTTCTCGAACATACTTACAGGTAGCAGATCCTGTGTCTGCCTAGAGAGTTCTCTGACTAGAAATCTCTCTTTTTTTAAACAAGCAAGTTAAATATACAACCTGAGCGGTGACAGACGCAAATGCGATTTGGATCGGAAAGCTTGTAATTTTTGTTCTTCATATATTAAGAAACTACTCTTGTACGGTAAGTTATTTTAGCGTCCACTTGGCGTTTTCGTAAAGTACATCTTAAAACGTTCAAATCATGTAATTTATAGGTTTCATAACGATAATACTCGTAAACAAGTTTCAAATTAAAAATGCAAGGTGGGGTAAGATGACGAACAGCATTATGGCTGAGATTCAAAATTTCATCTTATTATATAAACTTTAACAGCATCGTTTTCTGTAATATATATTGAAAATTAATTTTGAGTTGTAATGATTGTGTTTGTTGTTTTCGTCAAACATTCAAATTCGCAGCGTTCGGGCAATTAGCAGATCCGGGCACTTAGAGGGCCGCTGAAACTGCAGCGAGCCCCGGACACGTGGCAGCGGACTGAGCCAGTGAAGCAAGTCCCCACGGGCAACGCGCGCTCTTGGAGGGCCGCCTATGCAGCGGCGAGCCCGGGACACGCGCCAGCGGACTGTGCCTATGAAGCGAGTCCCCCTGGCAACGCGCGCTCTTGGAGGGCCGCCTATGCAGCGGCGAGCCCGGGACACGCGCCAGCGGACTGTGCCCACTGACGACCACGACCACGAGGAACGCGGCGGGTGACTGTCATTCGTACAACTTCCTCCTAATACAGTGAGTGCGCCTACAGATTCTGGGCGGCGGCAATCCCCAACTTCCTACGAGCGCGACGAGCAATCTGACGGCTGGCAAGTCGTCTCCGGTTGCCGGCGCAGTCGGCCCGCAGTTGAGAGTTCCGGGGCAAGAACTTCCGCTCAGGTTCCGCCCGCGGAAGCCCTCGCGACGGGCGCCTCACGGCCGCCGGCCGCTTCACGGCCGCCCAAAAGCCCTTCTGCATTCGGCTGTAGATCAGCCCTAACGAGGTTCTCTGGCACGGTAAAGTCCTTGGACCCTTAACTGGGTCCAAGGCGACCATTTCTAAGGTCACCAACCGCGCCCGGAGAATAGTGTTCTAGATCCACACGTACGATCGTGTGGCGTACACTGAGGCGAAGCGACACGCTCGTAGCGAGATTTTTCTCTTTTCGCAGCCGCCTCCAGAAAACTGAAAATATTCGTCAGAGGGCTTCCGCATGGATACACCGCTGAGAACTTAGCGAACGAGTTGAAAATACTCGGCTACGATCTCAAAGCTGTCAAGCAAATTTATTGCTTAGAGAAATCGTGGTCGCCCGAAAACCCCGCCCCCACCCCTCTGAGCGCGCTGCCAGGATTGGTCGGTGGCGCTGCGCTGGGATTGGCCGACGTGCTCCCCCCGACCGTAGGTCGTCATAGTGGCGCCAGCCGCCGTTGAGCGAATGCCGGTCGCGAATCCGGTGCGGCCCAAGGTGCAACAGGCACTGAAACACGGCGTGTGGAAGTGCCCACAGGAACGTTCGCTGTCGCCCTCAGTGACAGTGCCGCGTTGCGAAAAATCTATCACCTACGACACTTAAAATCTTTCTCGGTCAAGGTTTAGAGAGAAAAGTGGGCAAGACCTCGATTTTGTTTGCGATGCAGCCGTTGGGGCCACATCGCTCGCAACTGCGAATACGATGTGCGCTGCCGCCTCTGTACGGGCGAGGGTCATCCTGCAGGTGACGACAAACGCGGCACGGCGCATTGCCCAAAAAGAGGCAACTTCAATTTAAAACCTGTTTGCTGTAATTGCAATCAGTATCACAATGCATCCTTCACAGGTTGCAGCTTTTATACGTTGCCCCCGCGTCGGCGCAGCGCGCTCAGAAGGGGCCAACGCACCGCCATCAGGGGCGGCCGGAGCGCGGTCCGAAACAGCAATTGAAATCCAAACACTCACTAGAAGACAGTTTCTAGCAATGTTTGAGAGACTTTTAAACACGTTGCCTGCCTAAATTGTCTAGACAAACCATCAACGTAAACACGCGAACAGCACCTCTCCGCGTGTGCACTTGGAAAGTGCGATATTGAAAGCCCAGCAGTTAGAACACTTCACAACTGAATTTCAACTGGATATCTTGGCTTTACAAAAAACGTGGCTTAGTCATGAACACGAATTCAAACTCCGGGGATTTGCTGTTTATCGCCGAGGCGCGTGGGCAGGCCAGGTGGCGGCGTAGCGCTTGCACTGCTAGGCGTAGCGCCGCAGCTCGAAGCCGAAATCTCTGCTATTGCTCTTGCGTCTCAAGAGGCGGTCGGGGCGCACGTTTGGGTAGGAAAGGTCGACTTTTAGTCGTATCCGTCTACTGCCCAGACCAAACCTTAGATCCGGCTGGAATTGATGCAATTCTCTCATTAAATTCCAAAGTCATCCTTCTGCGTGACTTTAACGTCAGACATAGATCATGGGACGGCCTCGGCGCAAACAGAAACGGCAACAAAATCTAGTAGCGACAAGGCGGGGCGTAGATATCTGCGCACCGAATAGCCCTACGCATTTCCCGGAAGTACGGAATCGGAACCCGGGCGTTATTGATTTTATGATCGTGAAGGGCGTTGAGTGTGTGGTTCCCCGCTCAATTGCCTTACTGGATTCCGATCATAACCCAGTAACATGTGTTGTGGCGTCTCTTGTATCGAAACGCCAAGGTAAATTTCGAACACCAGTTTGACACGAACTGGGCAGGTTTCTCAGCTCAGCTGAATTCTCGGCTTGAGCAGAAACCAGTAAATACGGAAGCTGAGATCGACGAAGCAGTAGATCATTTCACTGTAACGTTGAAATCGGCTTTCAAGCAGAACACTGTTGTCACGCGAGTAGAGAATTCTCGCCCTAAGCTCTTTGAAGAGCAAAGAAGGATTTTAAGAGAACTGCGCAGAACTGTCAAAGTTTATCGCCGTTATGGCGATCCCGTTGACGGAGAGCGGGCGCGCAGTTTCAGCAGAGAATTCCGCTCATCTGTACGGGAGGAGAAAGCTGCTCAATGGTCTAAAACAATTTCTAAATGCAACCTTCACGAGAGGCACATTTGGGATCTCTCTCGAGCGCTGGGCCGCAAACCGGGAGTAAACAGCCCGTTTCAGAGCAACGCCGGGACGAGGGCGCCCGGCGCGCCACCACCTCTGCCCGCTTACGCGTGGGACGACGCAACAAAAAGCGATATCTTCGCGAATTCGCTCGCGTTGCAGTTCGGCGCGTTTGATACGGGCACCTTTACGCCGCAATTGGCCGCTGCTGTCACAGGTGGTCAGTCAATGGCGCTGGCGGTCAGCTGCAATACCATTGGTCCGCTGCTCCCTCTCTCCTCGGCGCGCCGAGTGACGGGAAGGGAGCTCCGCGCAGTGCTGAAAAGTGTCAACACGCGCAAAACGGCCGGGCCAGACGGAGTGACGGGAGCGCAGCTGCGCGCTCTGGGCGGGCGCGGAGTCGAGTTTCTGCTCGAGCTCCTGAATGCGTACCTAGCGTAATGTTATTTCCCGAAGGCGTGGAGGATTGTATCGCTCTTCTCCCAAAACCTGGCAAGAATAAATTAATCCCGAGCAGTTATAGACCAATTAGTCTACTCTCCATCCTAAGGAACACGTTTGAGAGACTGCTTCTGTCGCGTTTGCAACAGGAAATACGTCGTCTCACTCTTCTCAGGGATGAGCAATTTGGATTTAGAGCTGCTCACAGCTCCGCGCAGCAGCTAACGCGGCTTTGCACGGAAATCGGTCTCGCCACGAAGAGACGGCAGAACTTGCCAGTGGTCTTTCTCGATATGCAATCGGTCTTCAATTCTGTGTGGCATGCGGGTTAATTCGCGTGCCTCGCGGAGTCGGGGATGAGCAACTGCTATGTCAGATTGATCGCGAGTTTTCTCTCTGACAGGCAGTTCAAAGTGCGTGTCAACAACGTATATTCGTCCCTCAGACGAACCGAGGCGGTCGTGCCTCAAAGGAGTGTTCTCCTTCCTACCGTCTTCAGCATATACGTAAACGACTCGCCGCTTCCTACTGAATCAAAATCTGGTATTCAACGCTGCGGGCTCCTAATGTTCGCGGATGATTTCGCATACTATGCGAAATCGGCGAACGAAAGGCAGTCTGTTAAATACTTAAGCGATTGCGACGCCGATTTCCCAGTTTGGCTAAGTCGGAAACGACTCGCTCTCAACCTCGAGAAATGCGTGGCCGTCAACTTCACTCGTAAGTGGGCTAACCCTGATGAAACGGTCGGCTTGGCGGGCGCGCGTTTACCTTGGCAGAGCGAAGCGAGGTATTTGGGCGTGTGGCTTGACAGCGGTCTCCGCTGGCACGCGCACGCTCGATACCTTGCGGACAAAATTCAAAATCGTACCCTTCTTCTAAAACCACATCTCCGTTCTCTCTATCTTTCTGTCACTTTAAAGCGGGGCTTATTCACCGCGTGCGTGCGCCCCTTGTGGGCGTATGCATGCGAGGTTTTCGCCGCCGCTTCTTCTTCCACTCTGCGCCCCATTCGGGTTGCACAAAACAGAGCGGCGCGCCTCGCGGCGCGCCCGCATCTTCCTTACCCCGGACACGACCGCTCTCCCAAAAATGCCGACGTCTTTAGAGTCCTAGGCGTACGCAACCAGTTCCACGCGGAGCTGCGGAAGCGGGCGGAGACGGCGCTCGCAAGGGCGCTGAGGCCCTCCGCTCCGCTCATCCTGCGCGAGACCGGCGTAGCGGCGTGCACAGGGCCTTTCACAGAAGAAAAGGCCCGAAGCACGTCGCCTTCACCTTCCGCGCACTTCCCCCGCACAAGTTCTCTGAACTGTGCGTCGCGGGGGAGCAGATAGTGCGTGGGAGGCGGTCGCCGCACCCAGACGCCGAAATCCGCGTGAGAGGCGCCGTAACGCGCCCCGCCGGGCCTGGGCCGCCTGGAGATGTCGACGTCGCGGCGCCACGGACGCTTGAGTGAAGTCGGCGCCGTGGCGTTTAAAGTGATGTACAAAGTGCAAATAGTGCAGTGAAGTATTTAATGAATGTGTCTGTAAATATAGACTAAGTATGGATGAGAACGTGAATGTTTCAGTGAAGAAAAAATGAACAATTTTAAGAACTTCTATAAGAACCGTAAAACACTTCTATTATTAAATCTTACGTTCGCCCGAAGTGGCACTATGTATATAGATTTATTTAATTTTAAGTTAGTTTATTTAAGTTATTGCCCTCCCCTTAGCTCCATAAGCAGAAATGCTGGAGCGAATACTGTACCCCGTAGTCTGAATAAATTCCCGCCTCGCCAGGGATACTGACGGGGGGAAAATTGAAAAAAAAGGTGGTGCCGGGCTGTAAGAGGGGAGGCTGGGCCCTCGGCTGTAGCTGGGCCGTGCTGGGCTGTAGCTGGGCCCTCGAGATAGAGCTTACAGAGCCAAGTCATCGGGAACGGACAGATAGTGTGGGAGCGCCTCGAGTAGAGCTTAGACAAAAGATACGTCATAAGAGTGTGCCCTATTATTGTTTGGTGACCGAGATGCTCCTTATGTTGTCTCACGAGATGTAGATGATGATGTTTTAGCAGTTAACCGACAAGACTCATCATTTGTGGGGAGCAGGGGAAGGAAGAATACTATTTGTTACTATTCTGTGGCGAATTAAAACACAGATATTATTTTAATAAAAAGTTTTTTTTAAAAGCATGCTAAAAAACTTGCTTTATGTACAGATAGTCTTCACTTGATTATTTATTTTCAATGTTCACTTCTTTGGCAGTGTTTCACAGTCCTAAGCACTGACCACTGTCCGAAGCACTGATCACTGTCCGATTCACTAACCACAGTCCACTGGACTGACCACCGTCCGACGCACTGACCACTGTCCGTTGCACTGACCACAGTCCACTGCACTGACCACAGGTCACGGCGCTGGCTACGGATCACGTCACTGAGTACAATCCACTGCACGGCAAAGCACCGCGATACACACACTTCACAGCTCAGCTTCCACTTCAGACTGAGTCGCGGCCGCGGGTTAGGGGAGTATTCCCTATCCAACATTAGTACATGTTTGGAGTTTTGTGTCCATTGTTTCTTACAAATTAACAAAAACCTTAATCTATACTTTATACATTACATAGGGAGGATAGAAAACGGAGCCTTCAAATAAAATATCAAGAACAATCAACCCCACTAAACCAAAGCAAAATCTTCACAATTAGATGTCACTTGTTCCCAACTTAATTTCATCATAATAAAACTGAACTAGTGGTTCTAAAACAACACATACGTTTTCGGCCCTATATTCATGCAAAATTACTCAAAAGTACGAACATTTTTGAAAAATACTACAAAACCTACACGTAGTTAGAGGAATTATTTTCTATATTTAGCAACTGGATTTATCCACTTTCACGTTACCAGGGCTCGGCAAAACTCAATCCAATTAAAACTGCAGCTAAGATATTCACACTAAGACCATATATCTCTCCTTCCCCATTAACATTAAACAATGAAACGATAATCTGGTACCATCAAACAAACCAATAAATTACTTAGATCTAAACATTGATACAAAACTAAACTGGAAATATCAGATTACAATATACAGGCAAATACAATATACAATAATACACAGGCAAAAAACGAACTATTAGAGTTAAAAGCTTTAATCAATAGAAACAGTCATCAACCATATGACCCCGCACTCGCAATACATAAAATAATAGTCAGACCCCTCCTACTGTATGCATGCGCAGTATGGCTAAATGCAGCTACAATCTATCTTAACAAAATCCAAATTATCCAAAATCAGTTCCTAAGGACAATTACCAACGCACCATGGTTCATATTTAATGCACAGCTCCATAAAGAATTCAATTTCCAACCCATAACCCAGCACATTGTATACCTATCCACCCAATTCTACTCCAACCTAATGCAGATACTAAATTTAACCAGATTCAACATAGCCAGAAGTTCCATCTATTCCTCAAGAATAAAAAATATGTGCCCTATTCATATATTCCTACAACAATTTTCCGAAAAGGACCCTGATTAGAGGTGACCATTAGGTTTGCTAGTTGTAAGATTAATTTTAGTTTAGGTAGTAAGTCAACAAACATATGTAGAGTTAATGTAACTGAGCTATGTATATATCATCAGGGAATACAATAAATTGAAAAAAAAAGGCTCGGTAATAAGAGTTTTTGTGTCGCAAATTCGCCGTTTTCCGGCGTACGATGACAATAGTTTCTCTTCTTACGTCAGTAAGTGCGAGAAAGTATAAAAACACCTCCCAACCGGCGTTAAATTTCTAAAATCTCTTTAAGCTTCTAAAACTCCGAACAGACTAGCAGCATCTTTCTCTTTTCATTCAGACTTCCAACTAATACCATATTTTTAAATTAATAAAGATAAAAATGAATAAGAATTCCAAATAGTACCAATTATTAAAATTAAGTTATTCTGAAACCCCTTTAGTCTCACTCGAATGGTTCGCACTAGTAGCAAAACAACACTCGAGCAGACGGCTTCGAGGCCTCCCAGCAGCAGCTACAAAGACAGACCCACCGTTGGCCAACTGCGTCCCCTCCCCAGAACACGACGTCGAAAGCGCACCAATTAGTGTAGACCGCCTACATCGCAATAAAACATAGCACGTCTGCACATGGTCGAAACTAATGGTTGCGCTGGTCCGGCGCTGCCATTTTTGCTCGTTCGGTGCAGTACGTCACGTACCACGTGACCGCAACAAGGGCACTTCGTTTGAAAAACAGGTCAGACGCGGGCCGCCATGTTGCATGGAGAGCGAGAAGTGTTGAGAAACTTTTTGAAAGTGGTATAAAGGGACAATTTTCAACGAAAAATAATACGAAGAAAGTGTAATTGAAAAAAGATGCAATATTTTTAAAAATGTGCTTCATATATCTGATTCAATGAAGCGTAACAAGGTGATAATTTTGGTATTTGGCTGCATTTAAAATTCTCGCTAACTGGTGCCTGGAACTCAATGGCTGAAGTTGGACCTTGCGCAATAGCTCACCCCAGTCTTTCCATCGCAATACATCTATGCTTGTTGCAGTCAAGAAGACGCAGCACAGACGAAATCGTAGCATTTGTGCCTAGGACGCGGCGTCTCCCAAGCAGCCTACCAGATGTAAGTTAAGGTACTCGATAGTCAAAGTTGGATTGCAAAATAAAAAAGGAAAATCCACAATTTCAAATACCTTTTATTAAACCATTAAAAGAACACTACAGCATTATCAGTACCAACGTCATGCTGAATCATTTCTGACAACACAATGTAAGAGTACCTCATTACAAGGTACACATTACAAAGATTCAGGTAAATTAACAGAATGCTTTTAATAGACAGAACTCAGTATGAATTGATCGTTATACTTTAGTTGGTCATTCTGCTTTTACAGCACAAATGCCTAATCCCCGGAATGTGGATGCATGTCCTCTTTAGTAGGATAGTAGGATAATGGATCACGGGATCGGTCAATTAATGAATTACACTAGTTTGCCAACGTTTCGGAATATTTAATTCCTTCATCAGGGCTAACAAACAAAAAACACAATCACAATAAATAAGGACAAGCTCTTCTGAACAACAACATAAAAAACATGAATGAACCTACATGTAGAAAAATAATTACACAGATAACTAAATAAATAAATACATTATATACTGTATATCTAAGTCAAGGTCATATAAAGGATACACACCTTACTAATACATATACTGGTCAAACATAATGTTCCTCCACAGCACAACTCCAATACAGAGTTGCTGAAGCACACACGTCCATAGCAGGTCCGACCATGGCCACGGCCCGAAAGAAAGTGAATGAAAAACCAGTGTATTGTCAGGACCACGTGCTAAGCAACTCCATGCCGGAACCATGCGTATCCGGTTTCATTATCATTATTCATTTATTTATTTACCCTTTTTTTATTAAAAAATTTTGTATCTTTGCATCCGAACCCGTATTACGAAAAAAAACAATTATTAATAATATAGTAATACAAATAATTGTTAACAAGGTACCCTTAATAGATATCTTGAGTATTGAGAGAAAATGTAAATCATAGTATATTACGTACTTCCGGTGAATGTGTGTTGATATTTATATTGCTAAATTTCATAGGGTCAGTTATTTGTTGTATTATTTATTTATTTTATTTTTTGTTTTGTTTTTTTATAACAATCAGAGTACATGTCAACTGGGGTTTGCACAACGTAAACTCTACAATATTTATCAGTGGAACACTCATATGAATGAAGCCATTGACATCATTGCCAACACAACCAACCAAATTATTAATTTATTTCATTTATCTATTCATTTATTTATCTTTTTTCTCTTTTTTCCCTTTCTTCCTTATATAGTATATTAATTTTAATATTTTTTTATACATAAATACTTAAAATTATATTGTATATATAATATAGATGCCATACCAACCCTGACTAGGGTGGGCAAAAATATATATTAAAAAAATAATAATAATAAAAAACAAATAAATAAATAAAAAGGAAAAAAAGTAATACACTAAAAAATTAATAAATGAATAAGTTAGTTGAAACCATCAACCTGAAACCCTCAATATTCTGCCAAAAAATTGATAACCACCATACAGTACTCAATTCTCAATGGCCATGTCCTCTTTAGGTGGCAGAGCTCCGCCGTCGTACTGTGGATCGATGCACTCATGCGGCATGTTCCCAGGTGTGTTTACGCATGTGCCTAAATAAGCTTCTTGACTCCGACGCAGAGACGCGGCAGAGCGTGAACTAGTAAGGCTTCTCCCTGGTGTGAGTACGCATGTGCGCTTTTAAGTTGGAGCAGTGCGTTGTAGCGTATTGACAGATTGTGCATTTATAGGGCTTCTCTCCGGTGTGTATACGCTTGTGCCTATTTAAGGCTGCGGAATCCGCTGAAGCGTATTGGCAGATGGTACATTTATAGGGCTTCTCCCCGGTGTGTTTACGTATGTGCTTTTTTAAGTTGCAGAGTTGGGCTGAAGAATAGGCGCAGACCGTGCACTTGTAAGGCTTCTCTCCCGTGTGCATAAGCTGGTGCCTGCTCCAATGAGAGGAAATGTTGGTGGCATAGCTGCAGTGGCTGCACTGGAAGCGGCCGCCCCGCGGCGCCACCGTCGCCGTCCCGCGCAGCGCAGACATTCCACGAACACCCCCTGCGGACCCAAGGACAAATACTCATTCCGCGCTCTCTGGGCTAGGTATAAGCAAACACTGTAGAGACAATACATGGCACACTGCGATATATTGGGAGACATTTGACGCTAGCGATCCTAGTGACCCGACCTACCATTGTGATTACAAATGCGAAGTGTATACGTTTGAAATATGTTTAGTGTACTTACGATTATGTTGACTTACGTTTCGCACAGTGATTCAAAAGGCATTTTAAATGTATTGAAATTAAAATTTGCAGTCCATTTTCCAGGTCACGTCACTAGGTTTGATAATGAGGACTTGTCTCCCATTAATAGTATGAGAAAGGTTCAAAGTGTCCTGTATTTTCTCTATAGTATTTGGTATAAGCCTCCACGCAAGAAAAACCGCATTGACCCTTAGCTGAGTTTGCAGTGAGGCGGAAGAAAAACTCATTCAGCGAATTCTGGATTTAGATTTATACTTCCGCGCGCGTAAAATATCATCTGGATTTTCACTTAGTCTTCAATGCACGGAAAAGATCTCATATCAAGATACATGTCAACTATCAAAGCCATCAACCATATTTATTTTCTTCGCTTGGATATTTCTGCACAAATCCATTGAATTGCAGATCTTATCTTTTTTAAACTGAGTAATCATTGAGTAATAAAATTCAGAGAAGGAAATGTCACAGTGTGCCGCGCATTTCAATTACATTTCATTTATGTTACTGCCATCACTTTCAGAAATTAAATGGCAGAAAATGCATGGTATCATTTGAAGATCTACAAATTCGTATCTTAAAATTTCCAGCAACGAAGATGCAGGCTGAAATTGAGATATGTAAATATTGTGGCCATAGAAAAGTCAGAAAAGTTTTACATTTTCACTATGCGGTAAATAGAAGCCCAAAAAACCATTGTTTCACGTCGTTCATTATTATTTCTCGAAAATGAATGAAATGAGAGAAGTTAACAAATTCTAGAACAATGAAATCACTTTTCACAATGATTACATGGATGAAAACGGTAACGAAAATTTAATTGAAATATTTTATATCAATCAATATCTGTGTAGTAAATAAAAAACGACAAAGTAAAAATCAACTAATCTATTAAATGCGCATGTTATAAACCATCCTAGTTTTACTAATAAATCGACTAATGTTTCTGGGAAAATAGTTTAAACTTAAATTTGGCGCCATTGTCGACAAAGCAAGCACTCAAGCAGACGGCTTGGAGGCCTCATAGCAGCAGCTAGAGAGACAGAACCACCATTGGTCAATTGCGCCCTCCCCCCGTTTTTATTGTTAATAATGTTTACATACACTTGCTCACTTTGATCATTATTTTGAAGTACACTTCAAAGTGCACTAAAAGTATGCAAGTGCTTAATACTAAGCATACCAGGATACATCAGTGGCGTTTTCTTTGGGTGTGGAAGTCGAATGTCAACGCCCAAGGAAATAAAAAAATCATTTATTCCTTGGAATTGATTTAGATTACTTTCATTTATTCGGTCTTCCGTGCGATCGGCGTCATATACCACCATACCACCATATCGCACCAGCGCGTCCATGCAACGCAGGCAGTGCGTGAGCAATGCTCAGGCAATTGGCGAATGCCTCCAACGTCTTCAGGTCGGATCGGGAGGCGGCTGCGCATGCGCGCGACGCCCCCCCTCAAGGACAAAGCGTGCCAAGGCATTGGATCTCTATTTAACGGCCTGCTGGAGAGCGAGCGTCCGTGATTGTGATAGTCTCCGTTGCGCGTTGCAGCCTCTAGCGATGTTCATGAAATTAGTGCTATTTTTGACCAGAATAGTGAAAAAGTGGAACAATAGTTTCAAATAATTGCACTTCTTCCCTTTCGTATAAAGAAAAGAAACAAGTATTTGAGTGATGGGCGATCGTGACCTAACCTGTTAATATTTCAGAATTTAATTTTTAAAACTAGAACTGAAGAATGGGAAAAGCGTCGAGCATGTCTTTTTAAATACTATAAAACGTATTATTTCAATTTTTGCAATAGAAAATACAACAATAAATATATAAAAAAATATAAATATAATAACATAAATATAATAACAAAAATATAAATAACATAAATATAAAAAACAATAAAATATAATAACAAAAATATAACAATAAATATAACATATTTATTGTTATTATTTGCGACTATCTTTCCCTCATTTTCCTCATTATTATTTAAAATAATTTTAAAAATAAGATTTTGTTCGTATAATTCAATTTTACTCTAAATATGTGAGCGAAAGAGAGTAGAGTGGAGGTTAACACTTTCCTTCACTCCCAACGCCCTATATCCAAGAGTGAGGAGATGTCACTGCGGGTACATGTAGAAATCAATTTAAATAAATTATAAAATTCAATTCAGTTTAATTCCAAAATTAAAAGTATTCCTTAGTTTTCTATCAGACTATTAAAATTCACGAGGAAGATAACCGAGAGTTAAAAAGGTTTGTTTTTCTAATTTATTTTCTTCCTGCTCGGTAGTTTTGCGTTTCAGGGGTTTGTACATTTTTATTTTTGATACATAATATTTGGGCACACAACCTCTCACTCTTGTATTTTACTACTACCCAATTTACAGAATTTCATACTTACATTTTTAACACATACATCGAAACAACTTACATACATTATTCAAATTTTTACGATACATTTTTCATTCTTAAATCTAGATACTGTAATGATTCGCGATCATTAAAAAAAACTCAGTATTCCAGAGAGTAAAAACTTTCAGTAAAATGTGATAATTTGTATTCAAGGAGACAGAAGACGGCAGCACCGCGCACAAACACTTTTCTAAATTAATCAAATGCGCGAAAGAAAATCAAAATTAACATTAACACCCATAAAGCATAATATTTGGAATTATTAGAAAAAAGAATTATTAAAAGTGGGCAAACGGTTCACGAGATTTCGAAATAACTGTAATCATACATCTTCAGTCAAAAGGCATGGGCATGGAGGCCATTGTTACAATAGTAAAGTTAATGGCAAATGTGATTTTTAGCGAATATCAGGAAAACGCTTGAAGGAATCGAACTGGAGCTTTGGCGAACGACAGAACAAAAATTATGAATAATTTCGGAAGTTATTACAATTTTAGGAAACGCCTAGGACACGAGTTATAATTAAAAGTATGATTGAAACGAACGTAAAACATGTGACGCATCGTAGTGACGTCACGACGTGAATAAACTAAAATGATGAGATTTGACAAAACAAGACATTGAAAAGAAGAGCCAAGATAGTAATAATTAGCAGAAAAATAATAGACAATATTAGAAACCGAAAGCGAGGCGAAAAAAACAATAACAAACGGGAATTTAAGAAATATTATGTGATATAAATAAATACTTGTATCTATTCTGAAACATAATTACCAGTTTTTATAATTCTAAAGATGACAAAAATATATATGTTTAATGTCCTGTGTGATAGTAACATGTAGTATAAAACTTATTTGTTCAGGTAAATCAATTCATCATACGACTGATACAATAGAAAACTAATGATCTACCACCATTACATTATGTGTAAATAATAAATTGGCAATGCACTGAGCAACATAACAAAACAATATTACCATCATTATTTTATCTCAAGTGATAGAGATTATGGATCCTGATATATGAATAATAGAAACCAAAGACTCCCAGATATTATTTGCTTAGACAAAAATATTTTTAGACCAATTAATTTTTGCTTATATTTTTAGAAAAATATGAATGAACTCATTCATTGGGAGCAATTGATATGCAAAACAACTTTACCGATTAGTCTTAATATATAAATGATCATTCCTAAATTACATACCACTGCACAAAAATACATCCCTTATTGAAGAAAATTTTTTTTCTGGATTTACAAAATCATAAATTACTTTCCATATTTCCAATTTGTGCAGGAAAGCTGAATAATAGAAACCAAGAACTCCCAGATTTATTTATTTGCTCTTTTTGTTAGAAAAATTACGTTCTGCCTATTTTTTATAGAAAAGTATGGATGAATTCAATTGGGAACAATTGATATGCAAAACTAAAGCACATATTAGTCTTAATAAATAAGTGATCATTCTATAATTATCATCCACTGCACTAAACTTCTTCACATATAGAAGAAAAAAGTTCAACAGCAATTGATATGCAAACAACTCTACAGATTAGTCTTAATAAGTAAATGGTCATTCCTAAAATACATACCACTGCACAAAA